>SEMN01000527.1:242500-365017 GCA_005408345.1 Macquaria australasica | reverse complement strand
GCTGGCTGGGTGTTGTGGCTGGCTGGTGTTGTGGCTGGGTGTTGTGGCTGGGTGGTGTTCTGGCTGGGTGTTGTGGCTGGCTGGTGTTGTGGCTGGGTGTTGTGGCTGGGTGGTGTTGTGGCTGGGTGTTGTGGCTGGGTGGTGTTCTGGCTGGGTGTTGTGGCTGGGTGGTGTTGTGGCTGGGTGTTGTGGCTGGCTGGTGTTGTGGCTGGGTGTTGTGGCTGGGTGGTGTTCTGGCTGGGTGTTGTGGCTGGGTGGTGTTGTGGCTGGTGTTGTTGTGGGTGGTGTTGTGACCAGTAGAGACACAAGGGAAGAACAGCTGCAGGTGTTTCCTCTGGTGGTCTCACCCTCTGCGTTGACGATGATGATCCCCTGGACCCCCTTCTGGCTCTGGATCCTCTTCAGAGTTTCCTCCACTTCAGCCTGTAAAACAACACGAGTGAGACTGAAGTCCTGCAGAGCGAGACGAGAACAGCAGCTGCACCAGCGAGCAGTAACACTGGCCGACTGGCTGACTGGCTGACTGACTGGCTGGCTGGCTGGCTGGCCGACTGACTGACTGACTGGCTGGCGGACTGACTGGCTGACTGACTGACTGACTGACTGGCTGGCCGACTGGCTGGCCGACTGACTGACTGACTGGCCGACTGACTGGCCGACTGGCTGGCTGGCTGGCTGGCCGACTGACTGACTGACTGGCCGACTGACTGACTGGCTGGCCGACTGACTGACTGGCTGGCCGACTGACTGGCTGACTGGCTGACTGGCTGACTGACTGACTGACTGGCTGGCCGACTGACTGACTGACTGGCTGGCCGACTGACTGACTGACTGGCCGACTGACTGGCTGGCTGACTGACTGGCCGACTGACTGGCTGGCCGACTGACTGGCTGGCTGACTGACTGGCCGACTGACTGACTGGCTGGCCGACTGACTGACTGACTGGCTGGCCGACTGACTGACTGACTGGCCGGCCGACTGACTGACTGACTGGCCGACTGACTGACTGGCTGGCTGACTGACTGGCCGACTGACTGGCCGACTGACTGGCCGACTGGCTGGCTGGCTGGCTGGCCGGCTGGCTGGCTGGCTGGCCGGCTGACTGGCTGGCTGGCTGGCTGGCCGACTGGCTGGCTGGCTGGCTGGCTGGCCGACTGACTGACTGGCTGGCTGACTGGCTGGCTGACTGACTGACTGGCCGACTGACTGACTGGCTGGCTGGCTGGCTGGCTGGCTGGCTGACTGACTGACTGACTGACTGGCCGACTGACTGACTGGCTGACTGACTGACTGGCCGACTGGCTGGCCGACTGACTGGCCGACTGGCTGGCTGACTGGCCGACTGACTGACTGACTGACTGGCTGGCCGACTGACTGACTGACTGGCTGGCCGACTGACTGACTGACTGGCCGACTGACTGACTGACTGACTGGCTGGCCGACTGACTGACTGACTGGCTGACTGGCCGACTGACTGACTGGCTGGCTGGCTGGCTGGCCGACTGACTGACTGACTGGCTGGCTGGCTGGCTGGCCGACTGACTGACTGGCTGGCTGACTGGCTGGCTGACTGACTGACTGGCTGACTGGCTGGCTGGCTGACTGACTGACTGACTGACTGGCCGACTGACTGGCTGGCTGGCCGGCTGACTGACTGGCTGGCTGGCTGGCTGGCTGGCTGGCTGGCTGGCTGACTGACTGACTGGCCGACTGACTGACTGACTGACTGGCTGGCCGACTGACTGGCTGGCTGGCTGGCTGACTGACTGACTGACTGACTGGCCGACTGACTGGCTGGCTGACTGGCTGGCTGACTGACTGGCTGACTGGCTGGCTGACTGGCTGGCTGACTGGCTGGCTGGCTGACTGACTGACTGACTGGCCGACTGACTGACTGACTGACTGGCCGACTGGCTGGCCGACTGACTGACTGACTGGCTGGCTGGCTGGCTGGCTGGCTGGCTGACTGACTGACTGACTGGCCGACTGACTGGCTGGCTGGCCGGCTGACTGACTGGCTGGCTGACTGGCCGACTGGCTGGCTGGCTGGCTGGCTGGCTGGCTGGCTGACTGGCTGACTGACTGGCCGACTGACTGACTGACTGACTGGCCGACTGGCTGGCCGACTGGCTGGCTGGCTGGCTGGCTGGCTGACTGACTGACTGACTGGCCGACTGACTGACTGACTGACTGGCCGACTGGCTGGCCGACTGACTGACTGACTGACTGGCTGGCTGGCTGGCTGGCTGGCTGGCTGACTGACTGACTGACTGGCCGACTGGCTGGCTGACTGGCTGGCTGACTGGCTGGCTGGCTGGCTGACTGACTGACTGACTGACTGACTGGCTGGCTGGCTGGCTGACTGACAGGACAACGCCCGGCTAACGTAAGCTAGCCACAGTTAGCAGCGTGTTGAACCTTATCCAGATATATTCACAGCAGAAACGACGGAAACATGAACATGTTCATGAAATACACGCGGGAAGTCGTCATCCTACCATTTCGATTATGTGATCAGAAGATCTGTGATCAGAAGATCTGTGATCATTAATGTCTCCGAGCTCAGCAAAACAACAGCTAACAGCTAACAGCTAACTGCTCTGTTGCTGGGAGAAGAACTGAGGTCAACTTCCGGGTCAACTGACTCAATGCTGCGTTCACGGTCCACGGCAAACGTGGGAGACGATGGACATCGTGCGATCCCACGTGTTCGTCCCCCAAATCCAACAAAGACATCCCTAACAGAAACAAGGAAGCATGGACGAATACTGGAGTTATAACAGTCGTCCTCTTTATTAGATGGACATTTATTTACTGTTCTATAACATTTTTCTACACAATTTCCAAATTCCAGTTAAACCAAAAGAAAATTGACATGAAAATGTCGGACTGAAGTTTTCCAGTTTTGTTTTGTTGTGAACAAAATGATTAGAGAATGTTCATTATTCAGTTGTTTATTTTACTCAGGAAATATCACATTCATTAAGCAAAATGGTTACATTTCAAGTCAGATATAGATAGATATAGAGAGTTAGAGATATATAGAGATCTATCTATCTATAAAAAAAATAATAATAATTCCCCACCCGCCCCTGTGGGCGGTCTATTCCTCCTTCAAGCTCGGGTCCTCTACCAGAGGCCTGGGAGCTTGAGGGTCCTGCGCAGTATCTTAGCTGTTCCTAGTACTGCACTCTTCTGGACAGAGATCTCGGATGTTGTTCCTGGAATCTGCTGGAGCCACTCTCCCAGTTTGGGGGTCACAGCCCCGAGTGTTCCGATTACCACAGGGACCACTGTTGCCTTCACTTTCCACATCTTTTCTAGCTCCTCTTTCAGCCCTTGGTAGTTCTCGAGCTTCTCGTGTTCCTTCTTCCTGATGTTGCTGTCGCTTGGGATTGCTACGTCTATCACTACTGCCTTCTTCTGTTGTTTGTCCACCACTACTATGTCCGGTTGATTTGCCATCACCAGTTTGTCAGTCTGTATCTGGAAGTCCCACAGGATCTTAGCTTGGTCATTCTCCACCACCTTCAGAGGTGTGTCCCATCTTGACCTTGGGACTTCCAGCCCATACTCGGCACAGATGTTCCTGTACACTATGCCAGCTACTTGGTTATGGCGTTCCATGTACGCCCTGCCTGCTTGCATCTTACACCCCGCTGTTATGTGCTGGATTGTCTCAGGGGCATCTTTGCACAGTCTGCACCTGGCGTCCTGCCTGGTGTGGTAGATCCCGGCCTCTATCGATCTTGTGCTCAGAGCCTGTTCCTGTGCTGCCATGATTAGAGCCTCTGTGCTGTCTTTCAGTCCCGCCTTTTCCAGCCACTGGTAGGATTTCTCGATATAGGCCACTTCTTCTATCTGCCGGTGGTACATACAGTGCAGGGGTTTGTCCTCCCATGATGGTTCCACCTGCTCTCCTTCCTCATCCGGCTTCTGCTGCCTGAGGTACTCACTAAGCATCTCATCACTTGGGGCCATCTTCCTGATGTACTCATGGATCTTTGTTGTTTCATCCTGGATAGTGGTTCTGACGCTCACTAGTCCTCGGCCTCCTTCCTTCCGCTTAGTGTACAGTCTCAGGGTGCTGGACTTGGGGTGAAATCCTCCATGCATTGTGAGGAGCTTCCTGGTCTTTATATCAGTGGCATCGATCTCCTCTTTTGGCCAGCTTATTATGCCAGCGGGGTATCTGATGACGGGCAGGGCATAGGTATTGATAGCTCGGACCTTGTTCTTCCCATTCAGCTGACTCTTCAGGACTTGCCTTACTCTGTGGAGGTATTTGGCTGTGGCTGACCTTCTTGCGGCCTCTTCATGGTTGCCATTTGCTTGCGGGATCCCAAGATACTTGTAGCTGTCCTCCACATCTGCTATGTTGCCTTTTGGTAGTCTGATCCCTTCAGTTCTGACTACCTTCCCTCTCTTGGAGACCATCCGGCCACACTTGTCTAGTCCGAATGACATTCCAATATCGTTGCTGTAGATCCTGGTGGTGTGGATTAGTGAGTCGATGTCTCGCTCACTCCTGGCATACAGCTTGATGTCATCCATGTAGAGAAGGTGACTGATGGTTGCTCCATTCCGTAGCCGGTATCCGTAGCTACTCTTCACGATGATCTGGCTGAGAGGGTTCAGGCCTATGCAGAACAGCAGTGGGTATAGTGCATCACCTTGGTATATGCCGCACTTGATGGTCACTTGTGCAATTGACTTTGAGTTGGCCTCCAGAGTTGTCTTCCACAGCCCCATTGAGTTCTTGATGAAGGTTCTTATTGTCCTGTTGATGTTGTACATTTCCAAGCATTCCAGTATCCATGTGTGTGGCATTGAGTCACAGGCTTTCTTGTAATCAATCCAGGCAGTGCACAAATTGGTCTGTCTGGTCTTGCAGTCTCGAGTGACTGCTCTGTCTACCAGCAACTGGTGCTTGGCTCCCCTGGTATCGCTACCAATTCCTTTCTGGGCCCTGCTCATGTATTGGGCCATGTGCCTATTCATCTTAGCCACTACGATGCCTGACAGGAGCTTCCATGTTGTACAGAGGCAGGTTATTGGCCGGTAGTTGGATGGAATTGCACCCTTCTGGGGGTCCTTCATTAACCACTCTGGGTGGGTCCCATCCATCAGCAGTTGGTTCATCTGTGCTGCCAGGCATTCATGGAGTGCAGTTAGTTTCTTGAGCCAGTAGGTGTGGATCATATCCGGGCCTGGTGCTGTCCAGCTCTTCATATCTGACACTCTTTTTTGGATGTCTGCCATTGTGATGGTTACTGGCTGCAGAATGGTCTGGTCTTAGAT
Source organism: Macquaria australasica (assembly GCA_005408345.1). Classification (NCBI taxonomy): domain Eukaryota; kingdom Metazoa; phylum Chordata; class Actinopteri; order Centrarchiformes; family Percichthyidae; genus Macquaria; species Macquaria australasica. Next base: position 359,715 of record SEMN01000527.1, on the reverse strand, counting down.
CCACTAGCCATTGAGCATTGGTGTTATGTGATGCCTCCTTCTCCCATATGCTCTTCCAGTATTGTTCAGTCTCAGCCCGGGGCGGATCTGTTCTTGTGTTATCACCCTGCCGCTGAGACACTTTGGATGGTTCGGTGGAGAACATTCTGTTTATTCTTCTAGCTTCTGCTTCTCTGGTGTACCTCTTTAGGTGGGTGGCCAGGGCTGTGAGTCTTTGCTTGGCAGTCTCCAGGGCCTCAGGTATGGGCAGCTTGTTGTACTTCTTAGGCAGCAAATTCTTCATCCCACCTTTCTGTAGTTCTGATAGCTGGCTCACTTCCCTCCGTGTTGCCTTAATCCTGGCTTCCAGCCTCCTTCTCTATGGAGGATACTGCTCCTTATGGCTCTTATTCATCTTGCCAAGCATCTCAAGGATCACTGTTGCTGTGGTGTATGTCAGCTTATTGGTCTCTAGTTGTGAGAGCAGCTTCCACTTGTGAATGTTGGAACACTGAGCTACTAGTTGTTTCTTAGTTAGTGTAGATGTTGGGTTTCGAAGAATCCATAGGTCCCACATCCTCTGCATATACCCCCGACCCTGGTTCCCCGACACCTGACGCGGACCTTGTTAACCCAGGCGACGTCCGAGCCGGTGTGGCTCTTGTATTCGTATCACTCATCATATATATGTGGTAGGCAGATAGCGTTAACGGCCCTGCCTAAGGGCCCACACTGGCGCCCTGACCGGGAATCGAACATCTATCTATCTATCTATCTATCTATCTATCTATCTATCTATCTATCTATCTATCTATCTATCTATCTATCTATCTATCTATCTATCTATCTATCTATCTATCTATCTATCTATCTATCTATCTATCATCCCTTTCACCTGAACTGCCAGTCAAAAGTCAACGTGTAAATCAACTCCCACTTATTTGTAGATGTCAAAAAATAGGAATTAATAATATTTGCAAATGAAATAAAAACTGAATGCTTCCATTCTCCTTATATCGTCTCCTCTGTAATAATCAAAGGGACCAAACACAACAGGTTTTCCGATAATAACACGTGTTGTCCGATTAGAATCAGCTGACTGGACTGACTGAATTTAATAAGAAACAAAGTGTGAAGGACTTTAAAAGGTATTTATGTAACTCTGCCAAGTTATTTCAGACCAACAAGGGGTGCATTCCTCTCCAGCAATAACACTCTTTAAACACTCGGTTGATGACTAAATGCTAAATGTCTTAAAGCTGCAGCTGAAGCAGCAGTTTGTGCTCAGGTTTGCATGAAGACAGTCGTGTTAGTAATATTTCTGCAGATGTGAACAGAGTGGGCGCGGCCAGCAGCTGCGTCAAGTCACACACCAACAGACGAGCCGGGACAGGAAGGTCACAGATGTTGCCTTCAAAGTAAAACCGCGGAAAAAACCGCTTTTAGACAAACTGATACGATACAACATCCACCCATCCAGATCCATTCATCTGTGTCTTTAATGTTCTCCGTTGATATTAGATTAAAATTACATTTTTAGCAGCCACTATGATAATAAGATAATATGTAATGTACATACGGGTGGACACTAAAGTACAAACATTATAAATCTGAAACAAAATGAGCCTTTGAGGAAAAATAATGCCTGAAATTGTAACCTGGGAGCAAGGTCGACTGTATGAATTTATATTTATTTATTTAGTTTATTGAAAAACCGTTGTTTTATGTGGTGTAATTGACATTTTGAGATGACAAAGAAATGGAACTGATTTTTTTTGTTATGTACTAACTCTGCTACTTCACAGAGGACAATATTATCATACATATGATCATCTTATAAAATACAATTTGCCCCATGCACGACCGGCTACAACATTAAAACACTGCTTCATGTGTTTGCACCAGTAATAATAATTCAATAATGTAATATATATATATAATAATCACACTCTGAGAGGGCTCATTCTGCACTTTACTTTTACCTTTTGATACTTTCTGCTGATAATACTTCTATACTTTTACTTTAAAGGATAGGTTTACATTTTTAAAGTCTGTCTTTAAACAACAGTCCGGTGCCCACATGAACACTGAAACAGGTTTGTCTTGCTGTAATTACCCCTCCTGTTCATACTGGCCATTAATAGATCCTTTCCTAAAGTGATTTCAATTCCGTGGAGCCAGCCCAATCCTGGACGAGGACGCTGCCACGGCCCCTGGTAGACTACACCGTTGATGATTTTCCTGTTAACAAATATTTTCATCCTTCCCCTGCATCCCCCTTAATATTTGCACCCTATGTGTACATTTAACACAATTTGACCCAGCTATCTTTTTGTTTTATATAGTGCATTTTTACATATTTTATGTACCTACAGTATCTTTAGTTGTGTATATATTGCATTTTTGATATTTGTTATGTTGAGCACAGTAACTGAGGGGGCAACAAAGCATTTCCCTGCACTAAACTTGAAACTCATCTGCTTCAGATAAACTTTGGAATATATTTTTGCACAGAACGAGGAGGACTGCCGGTTTCATTTACACTGGAAGCACATCAGGAAGGGATCTCTCACTGGCCAGTATGAACAGGAGGGGTGGTTACAGCTATTGTTTTGAGGCAGACTTGTGAACCTATCCTCTCGGGCTTTTATTTTAAAAATCATATTCGGACGTTGCTGGTGACCCCTGCTGACACTGCGCGCTTTGTTGGCGTCTTTACGCTGCGGAGCTTCTTCACGTTTCACGACGAGAAAAGCGGCGGAGAAATGGACGATAGAGACGAAGAGCTTGGTGAGCAGTGAGCTTCTTTAAAAAAATAAATAAACTGGAGAAAAATTGTTTTTTTTTATTGATGCCAGACTTTATCGGCGGGACAGTTTTTGAGTTGCGTGTAACGGACACTGTGCTGCGGGGTTAACCGGGTTAGACAAGTCACCGCTTGTCCCGGTTTAACTGCTGTTGAGTTTAGAACAGTGTCGAGTCTGTTTGCGTGAGTTTGAGCTAGTTTCACTCATGTAAAGACTTCTGTACTGAACCTGTAACAACAGTGACTGGACTGTTGCTTAACGCAGCCACTGGTTAAACTGGTTACCAGTGAGTCGGCCAGTAACCCTGCTCTGTGGTGTTGAGGGTGTTCCATTCCATCCATTCCATTCCATGTTCCTTCCTTCCACCACCACTCCTCCACCACCTTCACTCACTCATCTCTTTTTTTGCAGCATCGTCGGCGCGAAATCGCGCGCGCTGGCGCTTCGCGCTGGCCGCGCGCATCGTCGATCGCGCGCGATATCGCGCTGCCGCCGCGCGATAAATCGCGTCAGATCGCGCATCGGCGTCATCGCGCGTCGCTGCGTCATCAGCGCGTAATCGTCGGCAGCGCTGGCGATAATCCGTCGCTTTGCGCGCGTAAATCGGCGCGCGCGCGTCGCGCAGCGCGCGCATCCGTCTCTCTCTCTCTCTCTCTCTCTCTCACTCACACTCACACACACACATTATTCTGGTGTGATGATAGAAAGCTTAGAATCAGACTCGGGCCTTTCACAATGAAAAAAAGAACATGACAACATGAAAAATATGACCAAAGTCAAACCCTTAATTAAGATTTATTACATGGTTAAATGGTGTGAAGAAGAAAAAAAACTGCTCAGCTCTAAGTTTATTAGAGACAGCAGCTTATCTGGTGGACCTTTTGTCTAAATGAGCAAAGGGTAAATGGTTTACTGAGTTGAGACCATAAACAATGTGTGTGAGTGGGAGACATTGGTCTCCTGTGATCGAAGGTGCAAGGCAGCTTTATTTATTTAACACATTTCAAACACAGAGGCAAAGAAAAGCATTAGAATGAAATTTAAAAGCAACATGCAATAAAAAAACAACAATAAAATCAAAAAATGAGATTAATGATATAAAATGTGTGTAAGTGTAATAGACCTGCTACTCATAACACTTGCACAGTCTGGTCACTGGTCAAGTTAAATGTACTCAAACAAGATTTTTACACCAGGAGTACAGGAGTCCTGCAGGAGTATTTTGGATGCATTGTCCAGTCAAAGCCTCAGTAATCAGGTCGGCTTTGTTCGCCCCTTTTTTCCACTCACATTCCTTCTCCCTCTCTTTTTATTTTTCTCTCTTAATGAGTCTCTGTCTCCCTCCCTCGTGCTGTTCTCACACTCCGTCCATCTCAGCCCAGATCTTTTGCGGGGAAACACCTTCTCGCTGATATTTTTATCCCTCAGCCAGAGTTATTGTGTGCAGCGTGATGTAAGCACACTGACTGTGCTGTATTTTTATCTGCCGGGCAGCCGGAGCTTGAAGAAAACACGGCTAATGAAAAACACTGAGGAGTAGCCGTTGTTGGGTTGACGCACACGCAAATAGCTGCACAGTGCCTCGGAAGTGTCTCAATCAAGGCACTATTGTGTCTATTTATGTAATATTGCATTGTTGTGTAAAAACATTAAATTTTTTGGTATTTTGTGAGATTAAATCTGCTGATGCTGCTGCCCAGCAGCAGACAGGGAAGCGAAAGGTGGACTAAGTTTAATATTACAGTTACACAGCAGTGAAATATGTAAACACAAAGCTGCACGTATCCCTGCTGTTACGGGAATCAGTAACAAGATTTCAGCTTTCATTAAACAGACTGTTGCTGTAGGAGTGTGAGAAGCTGATATTTAATTACACCTTCATTTGGCTCATCATACAAAGCTCGGTGAACGTTTGTCATGGTGATGTCTGCTCCCCTTAAGAGAGACAGGAGGGCAAATTAAGTCATTTTAAAGCTGCAGTGCGGAACGTTTGTCTCCCCCTGCTGGCAGTGAGAGTAATTACACAAACACTGACGTCAGTTTCAATCTTCTCATTTAATCTTCAGCAACAAAGTGAATAAGCACATTTCCCAAACTTTTCCTGTAAGAGCATAATTTAATATTTTTAGAAGATTATAGAAGGCTAATATCAAAGGGATACTTATGTTGGGAAATGTGATTGATTGCTTTCTTTCCAGGATTGCAATGCGAATATTGATATAAAAACTACATTTTGACTTTTATGAGGTGAGGTTTTTGTTTTTTTAGCTAAAACTAACCTTTTAACAGAGTATAACCCGACTGACGAGGGAAATAGTATTTAGCATTTGTTTATTATATCAGTGGAAAGTTACACATTAACAGTTGCACTACCACACTATGAATTTACAAGGAGGGAGTGGTTCATGTGTTTATAATATCCACTTAGTCTACTGACGTTATAGGCTCACTTTACCTTTCACCAGACCAACCTGAACTCCACCTGCAATGCAAATATGTTGTGAAAAATATATTTGCATTGCAGGTTCACTGTATGGATTGACTGGTGACGTCACATGGATCCACTGAGTAGAAACCTGTGTTGGTAGAAATGGTATTTGCAGTGTAGTTACTGCGCTGTCAGAGCGAGAGAGAGTTAAAATACAAACTCCCCTCAGAGCTGTTGAGACGGAGGACTGTTTTCGTGTCGTCCCGACCTGGTGATGTCCTGTGGCGTTATTTCCTCGGTTCGGTATCTTGGTGACTCGCCGTGCGCCCCAGTGGGAGGAGAGGCGCGGTAGAGGGTGAAGCAATGCCAGTCCAGTACGTTTTGGTGCCAAAAGGTCGACACCTCGGCGCACTTTTGTTCCATAACTTTTTGGTCAGTTTTTTCGATCATAGTAATGTCTCTAAAAACTGTTTTATTCATGTTTTGTTCCACTTTTATTCTATATCAATTATTCATTATTCTTCAACTAGCTGACGTGATTATGCCAGCAAGACAGAGTAAACTTAATAAGTGATTCCTACCAGCTCTGTGATCCATGACAGTTAGTTGCCTAAACTGAAGGTCTTTCCTTTACTCTGGTGCTTGTTTACATCCATCTGAAGGCAGCAGGGATCTCTTTTATCTGCACTCTCTAATTGCAGTGATGTTGCTTCAGACTGTTGCAAAATAACCTCAGAAACCTGTGTGCTTATGTGCACATCAAACTTGTCTGGTAATTAGTTACTCTACAGAGTTTTTACTGCAAATCAACAGGCGCGTTGGAGACGGACGCATTAGAAACCGTTCACACAGTCGCATGAAAAATCGTACATCAATTGAAACTTGTCTCTCCGTTAATAACTCCTTCAGGACCGTCTGTTCCCGTCAGACCTCTCCTGGTGTCTCCATGATCCAAAACACCAGGTAACCAGGGCAACGACTGCACGCATCAATCATACACGTGAAAGCAGTTTGTTGTTAATATGTTGATTGGCTGGTGTGTAACAGGAGTATGCCGGCAAAGAGACAACAGGACTGCTGTGGACTGACTGGTTGTAAAACCACGTAAACATACTTTATATGTTAATCTACCCACCAGACCCAGAGGCTATTCTATAATCTACTTGTGGACCAAAAGATCATTATGTGAATCCATTAGCAGTGGACTAATGAGTTCGAGTGGCTTGTAGTGTGTAAATTACTATACTGATATCTACTGATACTGTTGTGTCCAAAGCGCCTCGTCTGTTACTTTGGGTTATAAGCAGTTTCCTGACGGCCTCTCCTGATGAATGCATCCTCCCTTCCTGCTCGACACTGACAGAAACACTGTCCACCCCTCTTTGGCAAGTTGCAGAGAAGAATGATTTCCTTTGTTGGCACATGACTTTTTATGATATCAAAACATATTTAAGGAAATAAGGAAAAGAAAGCTTTAAGTAAAGATTTGAAACTGCTCTGTCTGAGCCTGACACTGAAGAGACAGAAGGTCAGAGGTCAACCTGAGGGGTAAGCCTCAGAGGGAAAGGAGGAGAAAGCCTTCGAGGATTGATTTGAACCATGCAAGCATCCATTATCTATATTTTCTTGGCATTTTATACCTTTATTAACAGCGACAGTGAAGCGGCAGACAGGAAATGGGGGGGGGGGGGTACAGCATGCAACAACATCTTGCAACATCATCTAATATGTGGTCAAGTTTCAATCCAAATTTAGCGCAAATATAACAATTTCCAGAAAATCATTGAAAGAAAAGGTGAATTATTGCACGTTTCCATCCTCTACTGTTGTGTGAATATTGGGCACATCAAGGTAAACAGCTGGTGGAGCTAATTCATGTGGAAAATATGAGCTTTCTGTTAGTTTCATGTATTAATGTGAGGAAGGGTACAGCCTCCTCATCACTCCACACACATCTGATGTTTTCATCTCTTCACTTTTTAAGCACGATTTAATAATGTGCATGAAAACAGGTGGATGGAATCGCACCTGGTGAAGGGAAGAATAGAAAACATTTATCAAAAAACTGCAGCAAGAGAGAAATGTCAGTGCTTCATCTATGATCCTGCAGTGTGTTTGATTCAGTGAGACACAGAAACAATCTCTTCTTTACCTCGTCTTTTCAGGTGCATTTGATCCAAACATACCAGAGGAGGGACCTTCAGCGCCCCCTCCTGGCTGGCTGGACGATGTACATGGATACCAGGGCCACAAAGGAGGAGGTGAGTCTTTAGTTGTCTTCTGTTCTCTCTTGTTTTTTCTTTAACATTTCCCAACTTTCATCTCCTCTGTTTTTGTGTTTCTGTTCATGTGTATGTCCAGAGGATGATAACCCATTGTACCCACCTCCACCTGCCTATAACCCCCAGCCTGAACTCAACAGGAACACTTTGGTGCCCAATGTCAGGTAACACACACACACATAAAACACTTTGCTGATGATTCTGTGCTTTATCTTAACTGAAAACTGATAAATATGAAGGCATGATAAAAGATGTTTGCTCCTCCAGGGTCCCCACAGTATCGGAGGATGTGGCCAGAGATGCCCTGCTCAAGTTTGTGGAATCAAAGTGGAGGTACAGCTCCAAACCTGCCAGGAACCTCACCTTCAAAGAACTCAGACCCATCAGTGTGTACAGGGTAGGAGCACATCTGTTACCTGGACCAGCATTACATGTGTGAGGGGGAATAACGAGCGCTTAGCAAAATCCTAACCTGCACATTTTGGGGATTCTTTGTTTGAAGGGGGCTTAAAACGGTTTGTTTTACTTTAAATGGAATGAAAAAATTTGAATTTGAATGATGCTAGAGTTAGCAGCCTCTCTTTAATATAAACTGAAAGTAGTAATTTGCCTAAAAATGGTGAGGAAATAACGTAATAAGTTATTACGTTTTATGCAAGTTGTTACATCAAGAGTTTAGTGGAAACATTTTAATCAAAAATGTAATAATTTGACATATTAATGGTAATAACAAATTAAAATGTAATGCTGCAAGGTCCCATCTGTATTTGATATAAGGCATCATTGATCCACATTCCAGCTGGGCCTCATGTATTTAAATGTTTAGGTGTGTGTCACCACATGCAATGACTGCAGAGTGTTTTATATAGTGAAATAAAGCACACCTTCCCAGAACCCACCTCAGCTTTAAGAGAGGTCAGCAAACACAAAAACTAGATTTTCAAGGGGTTTTAACCGCCTCACTGTGTTTTCTGATTGTCTCCCTTCTGCAGTATCGACTGGAGACCTACACTGAGACCAGAACCAGCACCTGGCAGTTTGAACCCTACAATGGTGAAACTTTACTCTGAGCTAACAAGCTACTGATGGAATGTGCTCTTTTCATGAATGACGAGATGATTATTTCACCTGTTGGATCCACTTCTGTTACCAAGCGACAGAAACGGGCTACAAAAGAATTATATCATCATGAGACAAGTGAAATATGGATAATGTCACCTAGTGTGGTTTATTAGTATGAGATACTGTTCTCAAATGATCAAATAACTGATACTCTACAGCCATGCTAGCAGGCTGCACTTAGACACAGTAGTGCGTCGAGCTAAATGCTAACAGCATGCTAACATTTGCTAATCGGCACTAAACGCAGCACAGCTGAGCCTGATGGGAATGTCACTAGTTTTACAGGTTTTTGGTCACAAACCAAAGTGTTGGACAAATAAAAATTTGGGGCAAACTTAAGGGACAACTTAAATATTTGACCTGATGATGGCGCTAGATGAAAGGTCAGGTCAGGGTCGTGTGTGAACGGGAGCAGGGATCGATATTCAGGGAGATCTGTACCGCCGATTTCCCACCTCAAGACCTGGTAACATTTCAGATCTCAGCATTGCAGAGACAAGCACGTAAAAGGTTACCTCCGTCTGACGAAAGACGCTTTCGCGTGGACGTGAAGCGAGCAAACCAATTACAAGACTTTGCCGATGACGTATTTGAATCCGGGACTTGTTTGTGGTTGCCTTGCCAACGCTTTCACAGGTGATTTGATACCTGAATATTAAATGCATTACAAGAACATCGGCACCGGACAAAAACAGCTCCTCGCCATGTTCCTGAAAATAATACGAGACGTCTTCCACGCGAACATCCAGCCTTGGCTCTTCTTCTTCTTCTGTTGAGTTTTATGGCGGTTGGCATCCATAAGTGTTGCATTACCGCCATCTGCTGGATGTCCCGTGCCCCATCTATTCCAGCATCACCATGGCATGTGTGAAATGTTCCTGAATGTAGCTGCGCTGCCTGAAAGGTGAACCCAGTAATTTAGCGGGAACAATGTGTGAAAGAGGCTTTAGATTTATCAGCACTGACTCCAGTTAAAAGTACCACTCTTTATTAATTACGTTGTCCTGTTGGCTTCTTGAAACAGGACAGGTGGTCGATGGTCCTCAGTATGGGGTGAGCCCTCCACCGTGGGACATTCCTGTGTTGTTACCTCCGAGATACACCGACATGGTGGAGAAGGTCCGTGTGCCGCACTCATGCTTCGTGAAGGTACAGCCCATTTTTTATTATTTTAGACAGTCAAGCTTTCTCTGTTTTTCTGATTTGCTGCTGTTGTTGCCTACTTTCTTGCGCTCGTTGTATCGAAGTAACATGCAGTTGTGTGTGTGTGTGTGTGTGTGTGTGTGTGTGTTTTTAGCTGTGTCACAAGTGCAACGGCTGTGGAAGAACTCGCTGCATTGGCTGCCATGGTAGAGGTCAGGTGAGATGTCTTGTTTTAAGATTGTTTTTAAAGGATTTACTGCACAGTTGGCAGCAGAGTAGACTGAAGAGGAAGTGGTAAAGTCCATGATTTAGTTCAGTCCTGTAACACTGCAAGTTCATGGTTAACCCACAAATTCCTCAGTATAGAGATTCTCACAGGCAACGAGGGACATCTTCATTACCCGGAAATCATGTATCCCACACCACACTCCTAACACCCAAAATGTCTTTATCATAGTGTCAGTTGGCTTGAATATATATTATAAATCTTTTACTTCAGTGTCTGATATGGACATTTGTTTGACACAGATCCTAAGCCACATTAGGGCTGCATCTAAAGATTAAGTTAATTGTTTTGTGTAAAAAAATAAATAAAAAGGTGTCCCTCACAATTTCCTAATTACTTGTTTGTCCGACCAACAGTCCAGCAGCCAACGATATTCCGATCATATGAGCCAAACAAGAGCAGCACATCCTGACAACTGAGAAGCTAGAAACAGGAAGTGTTTGCTAGAAAAACGACTTTAATGAGTAATTATCAAAACTGATTAATCGACTAATCATTTCAGCTTTACACATCATTGTCAATGCTTTCAGAAATGCACATGGTTCTACAGTAAAATATGTGTCCTAAATTTGTGTTACATGATATTTTGTCTGCAGTAGATCATTTTTAAAATGTAGTTGGCACCAACAATGTTTTTCTTGCAGGCGAGATCCTCCTAACAGGAGGTAGCAGGAAAACCAGAACCTCAGTGTATCTTTCCCAACACTACAGTAGTACTATGCATGGCCTCATAACAATGTGTTAATGATGCCACCTCTGTTAAGGCAGCTTTCTGGTGGACGCACGACTCAAACCCTCATCTCATTTTGCAGAAGCGTTGTACATTCTGCCACGGTCACGGTCGCTCCAGGAATAAGCGTTGCACCTCCTGTCATGGCCGAGGTCACAAAAGGTGGGAGTCCAGCCTGCATGCTTTCTCTTCTGTCTCTCTTTCTGAATTTATTTCTCCATCTTCCAGAAACGTTGTTCAAGCTGTAATTGCACCGGGTTCAAAAGGCGGCCTGGGAATCACAAGCGGTCCTCCGGGAAGACACGTTGTACTGCTTGACAGGCCGTAAGGAGGTGAGAGAGGAGACCCGAAAACTCTGACGAAAAGAGTTCGGGCCGCGAGATAAGAGCTAGTAGAGTAGAGAGTAGAGTGCTTGATTTGATTTACAGCCTTAAGGCCTTTACACACCAGAGACATTTTTTTTGTGCGATTAATTTGCACTTTTATTTTTTTAAACTGTTTTTGTCATGAGTACTTTCTCACAGAAAGCGAATATTACGCGGCGAAAAAGTGACGTCAATTTCTTTCAAAACAAAGTCGATTTTTCGGAGCTTTTGCACGACAAATAAAGGCATCAACCAGTCACGGTGTGCGGAACAGACGTCACATCACAACTCCGGACCTGTAGATTGTTTGTTTGTGTTTCTCATCAGCCTGTATTATATGACAAAGGACACAAAAGTTCTAAAGACTATGAACTCAACGTGAGGAGATCAGTTTACTTTTGGATGTAGTGGAGTAAAAATTCACTGGCGAGTATTTCGCATTTTCGTGTCATTTATTTGTTACATCCCCGGTGTGTAAAGGCCTTTAGACTGACACTTGATAGACACTGTGCTGTGAACATGTGACCATTCCTTGCCAGTGACCTGGGCTTTTACTGACAAATCCTGTCAAACGATGCGCAAAAACCACCGAAGCTCCAGAGACACTTATCAAACACAAAGCGCCCGGCATGTGTTGGGAAGCCAAAAGAATACTTTTAAGGAAAAGGGCCGGGCTTCAGGCACGAGAGAAAGATATCAACAACTCGGTCAAAAGCCACTTTGAAAGCTAGCTGTATGGTTGCTGCTCGTGTAGCTCGTAGCAAGAAACCCATTTTTTAACAAGTTGCAAAAGGATGAGAACTGCTGCTCTAAAACATATTCCCTCGTATGATGTTTTGATGATGATGGTGGAGAAAGGAGCGGTGCTCCAAATAGAGGATCCACTGGGTTGAGATCTGGTGACTCGCATCATTTTCACGCTCATCAAACATCATTCAGGGACCCTGTCCTGCAGGTGTATGGAAGCACCTGCACTCGTTATGTTTCCGCACTTTATTCTCTCTGTGCTTTCCACCACGCCATCTCAGTGTCAGACTTCTTCCTGTCTTAGCTGTTTCTTCATTTATTTTGCACAAATTCTTTCACGTTTGTTCACGTTTCACCATGACGTTGACGAGAACCGGCTGTAGAATATTTGAGCTGCAGCTTTCATCCCTCCCTCACTCCTCCAGGTGTATCACCTGTCACGGCCACGGCTACAAGACCTGCTCTGTTTGTCACGGCAGCCAGAACCTGCTGCATTTCATCCAGCTCACTGTTACATGGTATGTCACAGCCACACACACACACACACACACACACACACACACACATCCTTATACACAGACACACTCATTCACACTCATATTCCTTCTTCTGCATGTTTCTTTGTGTGTGTGTGTAGGAAGAACAACATAGCTGATTTCATTCCAGACCGCCAGCCTGACTTCCCTGACGAGAAGTTTGAGAAGGTGACAGGAGATCCTTTCTTCATCGATGAGAATGTTCTGGTAAAAACAAAACACTTCTTTTTTCTTAAGTATTCACATGAGATGAATCCATCCATTCACTCCACACCGACTCCAGTCTCTGCTGTCCTGTCAGCATCGTAGCTCCTGATTATCTGAAACGACAGCAGCCGGATGAACTGGCGTCACCATTAGGAGTATATAAGAAGAAACTGCACTGTTTTTTTTATTGATTAAGTTAGTTTACTTCTGAAGTGGTATATGCCCACAGGGGCTTTGATCAATCATTATAATTAATGTTAAAGTGGCTCTATCAGATCAAATGACAGGTGTCGCTCGTAGTGATGAATCTACAGAGAATTATCACCTGAATCTGCAGCTCCCCTCGGCTTTAAGGAGCTTTATAGTGAGCTACAGAGCCAGATATTTCCCTCAGAAACAGAGCTAACAGAACAGTACTGGACTCCACATGAAGGATCATGTTGCTCTGTAACTGCTGGATGTAGAAATAAGAAACTGTTAGCATTTAGCTCAAAGCACCGCAGTGCCTGAGTACAGCCTCACAGAGCTGCTAGCATGGCTGCAGACTCTGTCTTGATGACTTCCCCCTCTGTGTCCTGCCAGGTGTACCCTATCCAGGGTTTCCCCGATCAGGAGATCTGCGATGTTTCTACAAAAATGATTAACGAACACCTTAATCGCTTCAGTTCCACCAGTCGCATCCTGCAACAGGTACAAACAAACATATACAAACTGTTCACTTGTTCATTCAAAATAACAAAGAATTGCTGTGTAAAGTCAGTGGGTGGAATAGAGATGTAGTTTTATACTCTGCACACTGAATGCCAGTGTCCCTCTATTGTGTTGAAGAAAGTGCGTTAGTTACCGTTTATGAAGCAGTCCAGAGAAGAAGAGAAGCAAAGACCACAAAGAGACGTAAAACGACAACAAAGATGCAAAATGACGAGTCTGGATGTCTTGCTCTTATGTAGGAGGTGTCGGGGTCTTTTACATGTCTGAGGGGCCCATTGTCTCATAACCCTCCGTACCTGGACCTTATCCCTTCTCAGGGTTCCCATGGCAACAGAAACCTTATTATAACATTGAATTAAGCTGAGATACCTACAGTACCCCAAACAGACAAAGTGAAAGGGCAAAATTAATACAAGTTTAAAAGCTCAGCCGTTGATTAAGATCTGTTAGGACAGGAAGGCAGTACATTTAGACTAGTTCTGTTATTTAATCACAATGCTAAATGTTTGGTTTGTGTTTCTCTCCCTAAATAAAAATGGAAACATTGTCTGAGTGAAACTAAAGTGCTGCTTTTTATTTTCCTGTGCAGCGTCAGACCATCGAGATGGTGCCCCTGACTCACGCTTATTACACTTACAATGGGAAAGACTGCAGCTTCTTTGTCTATGGAATGGAGAACAAAGTCTTTGCTGCCAAATATCCGTCTGCGTGTACTATTTTATAAGTAACATTCAGACATATTGTTAACATATTTAATCCCATGCTCCTGACAATACGTATAGGTCATATAGGTGGGATTCACACAAAGCTGAGTCAACCATTTAATGTACCGACATGTATTTACCAAAACTCTATTGTAGTGATATTAGGTTAGTTGAAAATCTACTGTTGATGTCAAATATCAAGATTGGACTAGTGTTTCTACAGTAATCCTTCATGATTAATCTCACCTATGCACCAGTATAATCCTACGGGCCTGCAGGTGTCAAAGGTCACATTCTTGATATTTCGTGTGCACAAATTAGTAATTGATAAATTGTACCCTCAAATTGCTCAATTAATTCCCTTAAACTAGTATCGTTGAAGCTGGGGGAGGCAGAATCTGTGCAACCTGTGCAAACCCTTCCTCCTCTCTCTGCTGACTCGTGTCACTCCACTAAGCCCCTCCCACCAAACCCACAACTTGGACCGGCAGCAGAAGGAGTCGGTTCCCCAGTGAAACCGTGTCCCTCGTAGGGCTCGCTCTCCACGGCGTGAGCCTCACCGAGACCGCGGTCCCTCCCGCCGCGACCTGTTTTCTCAAAGACGCCCCTCCAGCACTTCGCGGTCGCAGAGCAGAGCGCCCCAGGCTTCAGAGGCAGCTGCAACTCTGGTTGTATTAGTAGCTGAATTTCCAGATAATATGCTACATTACAGTATATCAATCAATTAACATTAATCTTAATTGGAAGTTACAAATTGGATATTTAGAGTATGAATTATCAAAAAACTTAACCCACGATGTCTGTCAGGCTCCATGTACTCCAGCATAATCCAGTAAAACTATACAGTGTGTGTGTGTGTGTGTGTGTGTGTGTGTGTGTGTGTGTGTGTGTGTTTGTGTACTAACATCCACTACCTCTTTACTGTGAGAACATTTGCTGTCTGTGGATGTGGCGTGCTCAGCAGCTGGTGTGTCCGGGTAGCATTTAGTGCTAAATGCTTTTACATTTCATTCAGTAGATCAAGTATTTGTTGCCAAATGATAAAAGATAATCTTGTCATTGTTCCGATTTATAGACGTCTTCACTATCGTATCATAAAGTGGACGTCTTTGAGTCAAATGTCATTTCTGTGGACAGAAGCCATACATTTCCAAATACTCATGGACTGAACCACTACTCAGTGTTAGCCTTACTTTATTCTGCTTTTCTAGACATAAAACAAGAAGTTTTATTCTGTATTTAGTTTCATTTTTTAAAACGGTGAAAGCCTTAATATCAGTTTGTTGATCAGTCAGTTATAAATTCTCTTTATTTCCCCCCTCGTTATTTTAACATCTGTCTTTTCAGTTCCTTCCTTTTTTAGTTTTAAGCACTTTTCTTGGATAACAGTTTGTAACACTCCCTACGTGACTGATGACGTTCAAAGCAGGTAAACCAGATCAATCTCGTCTATTTCGGTTTTGAATGGGACTCAGACTTGACTTGATCTAGAGTTTCTTTGGATCTAGTGTTGGTGGTCTGGAGTCCGTCCTCTCTGCTAGATCACAAGATTAAAGGATACAGAATTATGTGCAGTTATTTTTAAACTAGGTAAGATGGTTGTTAGCAATATATTGTGAAAAGCAAAAGTGAGATTTGGCTGAAATTTGGTACCAGAACAGCTCATGGATCACAGGACATGTTTGTGATGGTGGTGATCCAGTAATGAGTTCAGTTTTTTTAGTTTTTTTTTTAGCCAGTTATATATCTATGCTTGTTGGACAGTCCAGCATCAAGGATCTCCAAGTCAGGACAGTGTGTCGTGTGGTTCACTCCATGTGTTTAAATGAAGGCGGTAGCTTTTTGAACAATCTTAAATTGGTGATTTTATATATATATAAATTTTTTTTTTTTAGCAGCCTTTAATGGACAACATTTCCCATAAGCCCTAGATGTTGGTGGACTAAACGTCAAAGAGGGGTCGCGGTTAGTCCAGACAGAACAGCAGGACTTGGAGCACTGATGATGTGTTTGACAGCAGAGATTACAACTAGAAAGTTGAAAAAATGACTTTAGAATAGTGTTGGTGAGTTTTATGGATATGGACGAAACCCAGCACCCCTGCTGCCGCGATTGTAGTTTTATCATGTGAGCTGTAGTTTTGTCTGTGTTCACAAAGTAATCATTCTTAAACTTTGTTAAAATCACAACGGTTTCAGTTTTTTATAGTAACGGCTGTGG
Organism: Macquaria australasica; assembly: GCA_005408345.1. Taxonomy (NCBI): domain Eukaryota; kingdom Metazoa; phylum Chordata; class Actinopteri; order Centrarchiformes; family Percichthyidae; genus Macquaria; species Macquaria australasica. The sequence goes on along the minus strand of SEMN01000527.1, from coordinate 343,448 downwards.
TGGATCCGCTTTGTGTTAATATGAATATGGAAAGTAAACCTCAGGAATCCGCTTCATTTTTTCGGAAAGACAGATGAAAGAAACGCTGAATGACAGATCGTATTGAGTCACAGAAGCTAGCAGACAGGAAGTGACATCATGACTTTGGCCCTAAGTTTTGTTTGGAGGCTGGAGGTTAGCGTTTGTTCGGCATCGTTAAAGGTTTGCTCTCTACTGCCTTCAGGTTTCATGTTCTGCTCTCAATAGGATCAGTTCAGGGAAACGGAAACAAATAATACGGTGCATTCAATGACGTGTTAAATACAGTGTTCTTCAGGATAGGAAACTGACTCCAGAACGACCTGCTGTCACACTGTACTGCCAATCTGTGTCTTGAGATAAGACAAAGAGCAGCGTCCTGTCACAGTAATCAATCGTAGAACTGATGACTGAGTTTGTTCAGCAGCTTTTGATACTGGGCTCATTTTTCCAGCCTGTTTATGATAAATGACTGAATATATTCTCAGGTTTCTATATGCATACTAATGAATATATAAAAATCCATCCAGATGCTGGTTTCTCAGTTTACATATGCAGCAAATATTCATTCATCTTTTATGAAGGACACCGTTTTCAGCTTTTTGTACGTGTTTGACAATGTCTCAGCGATTGTTTAAGGATTTTACCACATTTAATTTTATATGTAATAAGAAATCTTGTATAAGGACTAGTAAGAATAAATGGGAGAGGCAGGAATGTGCTTACAGAGGTGGCCTCTGCACCAAACTCCCTCATGCTTTCTGTGTTTTTCTCCACCTTTTAAGGAGACTTTACACCTCTGTTTGCTTTCTGTTGAGTGTCTCATGTAATCCAGCTACCTCTGTCTGTTGCCTTATTAGACTTCCAAAGTAACAATTTAAAGTATGTTATTATTTTATATAACATAATAAAACCTGTCAAATGTACTCAGTTAAACATGTCACAAATAAAGTTTGTTTTCATCCTGCAGTGTCTGAGGCTTTCTTCTGAAACATGGAAACATTTAGGAAACAAATCAGTGTTTGAAAAGGATTAAGGAATCATTTTCACATTTATATGACTCCTGACGGATATCAGTGTCGGTCAAAGGCTCTTCTTTCAGGATTATTCTATTCTTGCTGTCAATCCTCCATAACTCGTGACTCTTTGTGTCACTGACACAACAAAGTTTTTCGAGATTAAGTTAAAGCTCAGTGACATTAATCAGCTGGGATACAGGAATATGCAATACGACTTAAGAGCCGTAATCAAGCTTCTGAGGAAGGAACCTCCTGATATTAATGCTTGTGTCTTTGTTTAAACATGATTAAATATCTTTGCTTTGTTTAATCTCATTCCACGTTCAGAGAAACGGCACAGGATGTTCAACAATAAGGAAAAGACATGATATAATAAAGTACAAACTGTTCCAAGTGTCAGTATTTCAGTGGTGATATGTTCATTTTTATGTTTATTTTTAGAGAGATACTTTACATGTACTTTATGAGTATTTTCATTTTATGCTGCTTTGTACTTCTACACCATTATATGACAGCTGTAGTTACTTTATGCTTTGACATTTTACATAAAACACACGATGATCTTATAAAATACAATGCGTTGTTCCCAAACGTCTTGGTTTGTGACCACTTACAGAAAAGCAGAGTCTCGTCGGGGTCCCTTGTCTTGTTTCAGATGTCGATGAGTTACAACAAAAAGACAATTCCCCTTTAAACTTCTCACATGGTTTAATTTCAATAACAGTTACACAACTTAGTTTTTTCTTCTTTCCTCTCCCATTGATCATCTCACGACCCCTCAGATTTATCTGATCACCCTTTGGAGGGGTCCGACCTCTAGGTTGGGAACCACCCAAACAATAATAATATAACATAATGATCGGTCACAGGGGACATTTTATCTGCAGCTGCAGGACTTTTACTTGAAATGGAGTATTTTTAGACTGTTGGTAACTTGTAAGACTGCTTGCTAAAGTATACTGTGAAGGCCTCTTTAACCAATATTAATCACATGAAGTGAGAAGAATCTGCCTGCACCACATTAAACCCCCACAGTCACTCTGCCAAAGGAGTAGAAGAGCGTTTTTAGGGGATTTAAAATCCTGGCAACCCCTGCTTCAGTTCTGTGTTAACAAATATCCCCACAAGGGGGAGCTGTGGCTTATAAAATATGGCCTGCAGGAAATCTGAAGGCGTGTTTGCTGACATCATGTGCTGTGGGAAATAAAACGACTCAAACTTGAACGCTCAAAGATTTAGTTAAAGAGTAGGCTACAGTAAATTTCCCTGGAAGTGGCCTTAAAGGTTCATTAAACCTGCAGGACAGAACAGGAACAGAAACCAGCGTCTTCCTGCTCGTCTTTAGGTGTTCTGAGGAAATGTAGAAAAATCACACACAGTTAACGCAGGTTGAGGAAAAATAAGTAAAACAACAAAAAAGTTCACACGTGACTTTCCCTCAAACACAATCTGAGGTAATTCAGTGAACACAGACTGTTATTAATCTCTAAAGTACAGTTCAGAGGAGACGCTTGTATTTGAACTCTTAACTTCTAATAAAGTACATTTAATGACTGGATTTGATTTCAAACACAAACAGACTTTCTTCACAAAATATTAAATATTATATATATATATATATTAAGGCCTACTGCTTATTGTATTAACAGCTAGTTGCTACATTGCTAATTGACTTTTACATGCTAAACATGATAAACTCTTATAATAAGATGCTTTACATTAAACAAAATCTACAGTAGTACTCATAACGCATGTAGCAGAACCATCAGGACCAGATGAGTGTATCAAAAAGTTTTAAGCAGTATTTTTACTCTCAGTACTTTAGCAGATTTTAATGACGATACTTCCATGTGTACTTTTACATGACGTTTGTAACATTTTTAATCAAGCTTAATATTGAACATTTTATTAATGTTGATTAATATTTTTATTAAATCTTACTGAAAGTTTATTTTAATTTAATTTAATCTTATTTTAAATGTTATTTTTATTGTTCTACACTGTTTTATTGTATTTTAATATTTTGTTTGCCACCTTTTATTTATTTAAACATTTTTTAATATATACAATTTGATGTAAAGCACTTTGAGCTGCATTGAATGTACAGCAGGTATGAAAGGTGCTTTTCAAAAGAATAACGTTTATTTATGCTGCTATTATAACCTAATGCAGTGTGATTTGGCATTGTGGTCCGATCTAAAGCCGAAGTCGGATCTTCGGAGCAGCTCGTGGAGGCAGCAGCAGCAGGGGGACGCTGGGGCTGCGGGTGAAGGAGTGGCTCAGCTGCCCACATGTGTTCAGTTTGTTTATAACGCGTGGAGCCTTCAGGTGACCCCGCACTGAACTGTCCGGGAGCCGCCGCATCACGTCCGGGATCCGTCCAGATTTCCAGCTGAAGTGGAATAACTGAAGAGTCCCGAGATCCGCATCCAAGTCCTCCTGCTCGGTGAGTTTAGACCAGTTTTATTCTGAAATGTGTGATGCGCCACTTGATGCGCTGCTGCCTCAGGAGGAAACAACGAGAGTTCATTGTGTTCATTAAAGAGCTGACATTAGATCTGGGACTGAGACTGTAAACTCTTTATTCTCTGCATGGAGTCTGGTGAGCCTGATGTTCAGTAAGGAGGAAACAGGTTTTAAAATCAAGTTTCATTTCACTTAAATTACCCAAAACCTGCTAATTCTAAATCACTTTTCATTTCTCAGAACTTTATTCATCAGAATCCGGCTGTTTCATGTTTCTGACAAACTTAAAACTCATCCTGGTGTTGAGTTCTGATGGTCATTAAGAAGTTTCCAGGGGTCCTTGTAAGAGTTTTAGTGGTCACTCAGGAGGTTCTGGGGTCATTATAGAATATTTTGAAGTTATTAAAGGGGTTCCTGGAGTATTTGGAGTTTTGGTGGTCATTGAAAGGGATCAAGGAGTCCTTGTAGATGGTTCTGATCAAGGAGTTCTGTGGGACTCCAGGAACGTCATTGAGGATGTTCCTGGAGTCCTTATATGAGTTTTGGTCATTGAGGAGGTTCCATGGGTTCTTGTAGGATATTTGGGGATGGTTAATGGGGTTTCAGGAGATGTTGTATGTGTTTTTTGTGGTTACTGAGGATGTTTCAAAGGTTCTTGTAGAGGTTTGGGTGGTCATCAGAAGTTTCCAGGAGTTTTGGTGCTCAGTGAAATGTTTCCAGGGGTGTTTGAGGTGATTCAGCACTGATTACGTAATCATCCCAACAGGAGATTTTAGGCTACAAGACCGACTGTCATCATGAGCCTCACTGTGTTGTGTTTCCACGGTATGGGCAGAGGTCCTTGAATACGGGGGGGGGCTGTTGGAACAAATCTTTATCAAAAAGCTTCCACCGCTTCACATGTTTCTGTTTCTGTGAGCCGGTGAAATGATGTTGAGCTTCACTCGGGACTCCAGCCAGAGGAAATACTTTGCTCAGGTCAGTGTGTGTGTGTGTGTGTGTGTGTGTGTGTGTCCAAATATGTCTCAAATACCTTCAGCTGAGTTTACTAAAGACAGAACCCTCTGTCTTTCTGTCTGTGTCTCTGCTGTGAGTAAACCTCCCCCAATTGTCCCGGCTTTCCTGTTATGGAGTTCAACCCCCCCCCCCCCGTACAGTCTGTGAGTGGGACTGCTGTTTCCTGCCCTGGGGGGATTGTTGTTTTCCTGGCTGCATCGTGTCTCTGCTGCTGCACTGATGATAATGGAGTGACGCTGACACACAGACACCTGTGGAGTGTGTGTGTTTGTGCGTTTGCATAATGTACATTTACTTGAGTACTGTACTTTTTAGGTACTTGTACTTTACTTCAGTATTTCAGTGTTATGCTACTTTATAGGAAAAGGAAAAATGCACTGTTGACTATATTTAGCTTTATTTTCTTTGTTGTAGAAACTGTTCAACCTTACTTCAAAAATAATCTTGAATTAAAATTCAGAGCTGCACCATTGTTTTCATTATCGATTAATCTGCTGATTATTTTCTTGATTATTCGCTTCATTGTTTTGTCTATAAAATGTCACAATGCCCAAAAAAAATGCCCGTCGTCATTTTCAAGGTGATGCATTCAAATTTCTTGTTTTATCCAAACATCCAAACCCCAAATATTCAGTTTACTGTCGTATAAAAAAGCAGCAAACCCTCCAGAAAATATTTGGCATTTTTGCTTGAAAACTGACTGCAATGATGAATCAATTATCAAAATAGTTGCCGATTAATTTTCTATGGATGGACTAATCAATTAATCATTTCATCTCTATTAAAATCAACTTTTTCATTATTCTAGTGCAGCAGTCCAACTTATTCTGTCTTGTTTGGAGATACAGAGTCTCATTTCTAGAACCTTTTAACCACCTCGACAAACTACTATGTATTTGTACTTAAGTAAGATTTTGAACGCCTAATTTTACTTTGGTGTATTACTACTTTTTCTTAAGTTCAGGACCTGAACTGCAGGATTGAGTAGATATTTACCAGAAAGAGTAAAGAAATGAACTCTCTAAGAGCCCATTAAAGCTGCTGTACTGTATCTGTGACCCCGAATCGTCGACTATTTGACGATTCGACCTAAGGAGCCTGATTTGACGGCCGATCTCACAGCTGAATCGTCACAGTGGCTGGAAAATGTGGTTATGAAACAACGGATCATTCCATTCAGGCTGTATGGGGGTGCTGAATGTCTGATTTTACATAAAACTGCTTGGTTTCTCCCAATAAATCATGATATGTAACCGAGATCCGGACCCAGACGCCGTCCTATCCGGACCCCGGCCTATAACTGAGAAATGATTGAGAATTATTTTTACATTTTGACTGAGCTTTTCTTTTTTAACCAGCGCAGAGAGAAAAGTCATTTCACATGGTGTGCTCTAAAAAGAGAAAACAGACTCTCACATGTTCATTCTTCCGATGTTCAGTTCAAAGCCAGTATGTCTCATATGATCAGAGACCGTGGCGATTTATTAAAAGCGGGAGCAAAAAAAAAAAACATGATTCAACGATCAGTCGACGACAGGCAAGACATGATCGATCAGATTCGACTGTAAATTCATCCCTAGTACCTCCTGAGAGCTTCAGTAGAGCCTGTTCAAACTAGCTGACCCTCTCGTATCAGTCAGGGTCCTCCAGTGGAGAGGGCTGTTAACCAGCTTCATCCAGCCGGCTGCTGAGTGAAGTCTGTAAAAACGATGGAAAACTAAACATCAGCACACGGTGAGGAGCCCAGTGGAAGTGAACAGCAGTCATGTAAAGGGAAGCTGACAGAGGGAGGGTTGGGCCATCAACAGATAGAGATCTGATCATGCAGCTCATGTTTTTAAAGGCTGAGTCCACCGGCACGTCGCTCCAAGACCAGAACCAACAAAGACTCCAGATAAAACGTCTTATCTGATGGCTGCCGGCCAAAGAGAAGGGAAGTTCAGAGCTGCAGCATCACTTTCTCTTCTGGTTGGGTTTTAGTTTCGGCGACTCGAGTAAACTGAGCAGAGATCTATATACTGTCTAACCATGTATGAGAATTAAAAAACAAGACCTCATCAGTGCACATTATGCAGGCTTTGTACAAAGTCTTGAAAGTTTGGAAAATGCTTAATTTCAACCATTATATTTTCAAGGTTAGGAATATGCTTGAATTCGAATATACTCCTTGAAAAATGCTTGATTTTCAACACAAAATCTTTCAATATTTGAAATGAAACGATCCCGTCGTCATATTTGTGTGTTGTCTCCTTGTGTTTATAGTAACTATTTAGATGTGAGGATAAAGGCTTTCAGAGTCTGGAAATTTTTGGTTTAGGTACCTTGAAAGTGCTTGAAAAGTGCTTACTTTTAAAAAGGTGCATGCACCCTGATTATAGCAGACCATAAAAACCAAACACGACAGGTTTTACATTATTTTATGTTGACTTCCTGTTGTCATTTGATGTTGCTGCGACCAAGACACAGCTGACATCTGAAACGGTGCAGCTCTGTGCTTTTTCTTAGTGTAGACGTGACGCTAGACTGATGTCTAAAGTTTAATCAAGGATCACGTAACATTTCCAACAGGACGTCCAGGTGCAACAGGTGAAAAGAGTAAATTCACACACTCCACCCTGCAGGCTTTGTGACGTTAAAAAACAAAGGCTTTATCCTCTGTACGGAGGCCCTTTTAGGACATCTCAGGCTTGGTGTGCGGCTCAGCTTTCATCAGTCAGAGCTGCACTCTGCTGGCTTTGGTTTTCCTTTTTGCTGAATGCTAATGTTAGCATTGTGGCTAAAATTCTTTCATTCCCACATCAGCAAAAGTAAGAGACATTTTTTACTGAGGCTCTCTCTCTTAATTCTCTGATTTGATGCTAATACTGAAGTAAAAGTACAAAAGTAACAGAGTATTTCTACACTGTGGTATTACTACTTAAAGATGTGAGTACTTCTTCCAGCTGTGGAGCAGACCTGCGCTCTGCATCTCCAAAGGACTCATGCTGGTTGATTGACACGTTGGCTGTTTTGGGGTTGAACCTGTGAGCTGTCAGTCACAGGACGGTTTCTCTGACCTCTAGGCACAAGCCTGTACTGTACTGTAGAATATGTTTCCTGTAGCCAGACCAGACGCTGGCTTTCCTTCTCTGTTTGATCGTGGTTCTGCTTCCCCGCTGCATGTCTGAAATGTGCTTCTCGTTCTCCACGGATGTGAGGCATATTTTCTTTGTGAACGTCTCCATTTCATACAGGTTGCATCTGTTTGAAGTGCAGGTCTGTTTTCCATTCTGTTCAGTCTGGGTTTGACGCCAGTTCTCTTTTCATCTGACCTCTCGATCTGTGTACTGCCCCGGCAGCCGGACAGGAGAGGCAGAAAGTGTTCGGATCAAGATTTGCTTTCTTGTTTCTGCCCTGTCAGGTTCTTGTCTCTGCATTTAGGGCATTTTGAGTTTAATATATGAGTCCTGAAACAAGTACAGGTTCATGCACACTCTCTTATTTACACACAGACACAGACTCTTTTCTGTTTGTGTTTGTTTGTTAGGATCTCCAGTAGCTCGTCTTCATGGGGTCCAAATTTTTAAAAAACATACATTAAACATTACAGTCAACACAAATAACAAACATAAGACATACATTAGAGAATAATGTTAAGATGTATGAGTAAAACTTACACTGATATGTATAATAGAAGAATAGTAAAAGATTCCAGTCACAATTTCCCAAAATCCTAATGTGACATCTTTAAATAACTTGTTTTATCTGACCAACAGTCCAAAATCCAAAAATATTCATCTCAGAAAGATAGAAAACAGAGAAAAGGAGCAAATCTGCTCATTTGAGAAGCTGGAAACAAAGAATATTTAGCATTTTTCTTTAAAAATCCAAAATCAACATGTCTGATTCAGGGCTGCGACTAACTATTATTTTCACTATCGATCAATCTGATGATTATTCTTTTGATTAGTTGTTTTGTCTATGAAAAAGATGGCTGTAATTTCCTAAAGGTGACATCTTTAAATTGCTTCGTTCTTTTTTTTTTTTTTTTTTTGACCAAAAGTCAACTGTTATATTTAGATTCATGACAAAGAACAGCAGCAAATCCTCACATTCGAGCAGCTGGAACCAGACAATATTTCCAATTAATTTTCTGTCAATCTACTAATCAAATAATTGACTAATAGTTTCAGCTCTAGACTCATTGATCGACCAGTTGTTTCAGAACTAGTGTCGGTCTGTCCGTATGTGTGTGTGTGTGCTCTGTGTGTCTTAATTTGTATCTGCAGTTCTGTGAAAACAAAATACAAATCTCTGTGAAGCTTTTATTTGACCTTTAACCCTCTCTATTCATAAACATCTCATCACATGCATGCGCGTCCCTGCTGCCTGATAAAGACTAATGTGGGCTGTTAGAGTGAGTTAAGACTTCTGGGCCAGCGGCCGCAGGAGTCTGGCTCTTTGAGGCCGGAGGGGGACTTGAGGCAGAATGAGACTTTACATCACTTTTAATGGAGGAGCTGACAGTGTGCATCCAGTCAGTATCGGGGACATGGCCCATTTCACAAAGTCACTTGTAAACTTTTTATATCCTCAGTGGGCAAGTTTACATTAGCGTGGGGAAACTGGACGAAGAACATCACGGAGGAGCGATAAACGTTCCCTACGCTGACTTAAAGATGCAATAAACAAGGTTTTTATTACCTTGCAGAATTATCTGCAGTATACTGTGTGTGCGGGGCTTTCATTGGGTTATTGATCCCTACAAATGACTCAAATTGACAAGCAAACATTTCCTGAATCTGTAAGATTAAAATATGGGGATAAATATACAGTATACATCATGCCTAAAGGAAAATATCGCTAATATACAGAAGAAAAATACTCTGAAACTCGGTCACAGTCTGCCTCGTTTGATTCAAACTACCATAAATTCTCATATTAAAGCCAGTAATAATAATATAATATATAATAATAGAATAGAATAGAATAATAGCACGGGGCGTGGCCAGTATTAACAATAAAAAGGCTGGTTAAAAACACAGGAGGGGGTGAAATTAGTGACCCAAAACAACGGCTCACATGGTAAATTAATGAACTTGTACACAGAACTTCTTCCATCAGTCATGTTAAACTCATCACTTTGCTGCTCGTAGTTTCTCTTTTTAACAGAAATACCTCTTTCATACACCTATTAAATCCAGTTTTTTCCACAAAACTCAACACTTCCTGTTGATTTTTCACACTAAAAGCATACCAATAACAGGAAGGGAAACGGGAAGACGTGAAAGCACTGATATTAATTTGTGAATGAAAACACCATTTCTGTTAGAGAAGAGAAACAGAGCAGCAGAGTGGTGAGGATGACACGACTCTTCTGTTGTACTGATGGAATTTGTGCTGTGGAAATAAACATAATACTGAATTTATCAAGACAAAAATGTTTCTGAGTTTGCAGCAGCTGGGAGGCAGTCTCTAATATAACCCTGTTCCAAGTAAAGGCCCAGTTCTCGCTGCCCTTGAGGCCGCTATTTGAGGATTTACAATAATCAAAAGCAGGAATTTGAATTTTACCCTCCAACCCTGGAGAAATAGTTTTTAACCCTAATGATGCTGCCACTGGATTTCATTAGATTTTGGGTCCTGAACTGAAAACATTAACTAATTTTCACTTCCCTGATGGCCATAATTGATATTAATCATTACAGTAATTAATCATCTGAGGTTCGTGTCTGAAGCATCTGCATACATAGTGAATCTCTGTAGTCTGATTCCCATAGATATAACTGGCTGCTGTATATGTAATGTATATATGTTCTGTATATCTGACATCTGGGAACACGATTAATGATAAAACAATATGAAGCCCGGTGTTACACCCCAGTCCAGCTGCACACACACCAACCTAATGTCACCCTGTCACTGCTAATGAATGAAATCAGGCTTTCTCTTTTCTTTCACAGAAACACAAACTTCCCACCAGGGTTATAAAATACCCATTTCCCTACGCCCATAAAATCATGTCCTCCTCTGTAAGGACACTTTGTCCATTTCTGATACGGAGTTATAGTTTGAGAAACCAGGACTTTCAGTTATGATTATTCCCAAAGCAAGAATTACAATGATTCCTTAATGTGCCTTGATTGGATTATAATTGCGAGTCATTGCCAGCAGCTTCGTAGGTGTTTTCCTTTTTATGTCATAGATATTTAAAAATCTAACAGTGTAGTTGTCATATATTGGTGTGAACCTTGGATGGCTTTGTTCTGGATGTGTGACTTCTTTTCTGCGGTTTGATGCCATTTTTTTTTCTAGATATAATAAAGCAGAATATGTCTCATCTTGTATCATCTAATCTCATCTCATATTCATGGGCGCCTAGTTATAGTTAAGAGTGGGGGTGCAAGATTATTGACAGGCAAGGGGAGGTGTGGCAGGAAAATGAGACTGCGCTCTCTGGGGAAAATATTACGCCAAACTCCCTTTAAGAAATATGACATATTAACAATTCCTTATGTGCCCGTAAAAACACATAACTCTGGAAGCACAAGATAAAGGGCGTCATATGTCGACAGTCTTATTGTCAATTCGGCATCAATATAATCCATAAATATAAACTGTATTTCCGTACAAACTTTACATTTTGGATTTTGTCGCCTCAACTCGCTACCAGACTGGTTAGCTGCATTATGTTAGTGGGAGAAGACGGTGGGAATGAGAGGAGAACTGTTTCAAAAATCAAGATTTCTCACTAAAATAAGTGCTGGTTGGTGGATCAGATACACGCCGACTTAAAGACCGACTCATAAAACTGTTAAGTCACCGTCTGTCAGGTGTGTGTGACGGTATCTGAGGAGTTTTTTGGTCGTTACCAAAGTAACTACCTGGTTTACTGCTTCCTGTTTGGTGCTGGAGAGAGCGCAGCTACCTTCTGATAATATTAAACATGTTTGATTTTATTGGAACGTCAAGACGAAGAAAAGACTGACTTAAGACGGCTCAGACTGAGTTTTATGACCTTACAGATGATTGATTGTGGAATGTTTTGTTTTCTTTTGTGGCAAAGTTGTATGATCAATAAGTGGGGGTGCAGCCCTCATATGATACCATTTTGTGTCCCATGCTCTTGTCATCTAAACACAAAAAAACTTTAAGTTAAAAGTGTGAAATGTAGATAACCTGTTCCAGCCATCCATTTTCCACCACTTAGCAGGGTTCTGGTCCTGGTGGTAGCAGGCCAAGCAAGGTAGGCCAGAAGCCCTCCTCCCTAGCTTCTCCCTCCAACCTCTCCTGTGGGATCCTGAGGCATTCCCAGCCCAGATGAGATAATTAATCTCTCCAGCATGTTATGGGTCTACCCCAGGGTCGTACATGCCCAAAATACCTTCCCTCAAGTCCAGGAGGCATCCTGATCAGATGCCTAAGGTCGCATGTATGCACAATGTCATTCTTTTTCCATTACTCTGAGCTCATGACCATAGCTGACTGTTGGTCAGGGCCTCACCATCAGGCTCAGCTCCCTCCTCACCATGACAGCCTGGTACAACAGTCCCAGATCCATCTGACCCTCACTGGGTACCCTGAGAGCTTTAACTGCTCCACTTGCTGTAGCAGCTCATTCTCAACCTGAAGGGGGAAATCCACCATTTACCAGCACAGTACTGTGGCTCTTCATCCCAGAGGTGCGGACCCTCGTCCCAAGCACTTCACATTTGGATACAAACCAAACTCTCCATCTACAGCTGCACCTAGACATCTTCTCTCTGAAAATCATGACCCCTGACCTCCACGCAACTTTGAAAAGGCGTGTCAACCGTGACAGCCCAACAATATCCAGATACTTCAGCATCTCAGGATGAATTTCATCCATCCTTGGTGACTTATTACTGTAAATCTTTATGACTACCTCAGCTAGCTCCGCCTGAGAGAAGAGAGAGGAAAAACACCTGGTTTGAATGGAAATGATGTTGCTCCACAATCACAATATTATGTCACAGTAGCATGAGATGGCTCTGCTCTGTTCACCTGTCACATAGAAGGGTTTAAGGTTTGGACCATGATGATACAAATAAACTTCCTCTGTTTACTTATATTTCACAAACCTGCTCACACGAGTTGGAAATTGAACCTGTGCTGTCAGAGGTGAAGATGAAAATTTGACTTCTTGAGCAAACAGACCTGCACACTGTCATTGCCCATTACTCAGCTTCATTAGAGAAGCCTGCTCCTCTTTTGTCAACAACTCTGCTAGCAGAAACAATGTACCCACTTTCTAATGGACACAGAGGTTTTACAGTACATTTTTTACAACTTAACTTACAGTATATTTATCTTGGGAAAATCAAGGTGCACAGATGCTCTTTTTCACCGACCCTCTGCTTGACCTTCACTCTCCTCCCAGCAGTTATTTCTGCGAGCACCGCAACACTCCAGTCTTTTGTAGCTCCACTGGGGAAATTTAAGGTTAAGTGCCTTGCTCAGTGACGGCACAGAAGTAGCTGATGAGGGAGGGGAAGCAGTTCCTCCGTCGCCCCCTCCCTGATTTTTCCCTCTCGAAGTCAAACTGTAGAATCACAAATTTATTCCACCAACCACCCAGTAGCCGTCTGGATCGGCAGAGACTTCCCCACCCTCTACCTTGTGGTTGCTGAATGAATGAGGTTTCTTGGAGTTTCATCATCCCGTTGTTGCCTATTCAGGATGATCCCTGGGTTAACATCACAAGATAAAACATTCAAAGCCACGATTAAAATGTCATACACCCTGAAACCACAGCTAAACACACACACAAAATATGCAGACACACCACACTGATGAAGAGCCCAGAATAACATCATCTTCATCCTCCGTGAAGGGGCTTGTATGATTAAATAAATTCTTCTTCTTCTTCTTCTTCTTTTTTTACCTCCTACCCACAGTTATCTGGCTTTGGGACCCTCTTGAGTGTAGAGAGCTGGACACAAACACACACTTTCACACGCACACACCTTTTGTGAAGCCGAGAAATTCCCCACCTTTCAATGCACCAGTGCAAAACACACACCCCAACAGAAAGAGACATAAAGAGTGAGAACGAGTCCATTCATTAGTTCATGTAAAAATATTAATGTTGTTCTATCAGCCCACCTCAAACTCTCAACACTTACTGTCAGTACACTCCCACAGGCCAGGGCTGGGCTGTGTGTGTGTGTGAGTCTCCACTGTGGTTGATACACTTCCTGAGGGTCGGGAAAGTTCTCAGCCTCATAACACATAGGAGTGTGTGTTGTAAGTGTCCGTCCTCGAGGCGATGTGCATTCACAGGCGTAGAATGGCCCTATTGTGGTAAACGGTCGTTAGGATGCTCTGTGTGTGTGTGTGTGTGTGTGTTTTGTTGTTTTTCCTTCCTCCTCTGCTGTTTCCTGAGTGTGTGTGAAAGAAATAGAGAGAGAGAGGTGTGTGAGAAAAAAAGACATGCAACAAAGAAAGAAAGAAAGAAAGAAAGAACTTTTCTACCTAATGTGTAACATGTTGCCGTTGTGTGTGTCGTGTGTTTTTGTACTAAACTTAGATTTGCTGGCTTCTTCTTTATAGTCTGTTCTTCTGTGAAATGTCAACAGCAGACATGTAGAGAGAAAGAGAGAGTGAAGGCAACAGAGAGAGAAAGCTACATTATGTCAATAAAGCTCATTTTGACAGTTAAAGGAATAGAAATATGCTTTCTGGTGATTTTTTCCTTTCTTCGCTTTCTGCCAGAGAGTTAGACGAGAAGATTGACGTCACTCTCGTATATGTCTGTTCAGTATGAAGCTACAGCCATTACAAGTTAGTGAAGCTTAACACAAAGACTGGAAACAGGGAAACAGCTAGCATGGCTCTGTTCAAAGGTAATAAAATCTGGAATCTGTTATATAAATACCTTAGTGTAAACGAATAAGTGCGTTGACCAAAATGTCAAACTGTTCCAAAGGATAATACTATATTTTGCATAGTTCATTATACTTGCATTATTATGCTGTTATATTTATTATATCAGTGGTATAAAATGGTCTAAAATGTCAATAATATTGTTTATCACAGTTATTTCTGGGACAATAAATCCTCCAACAACAGTAGTTATGGTGACAGGCCTATCAGTGAGCCACACTGTTCCTCCATCACCATGAACACACACACTGGAGTTTATTTGGACTCCTGCTGCCCCAAATACTCATCAGAGCACCACATGTGGATTCATCCGCCACTGAAAATAGTCCCCAACAAATGCACTGTTTCCTCCTGTTTGTTTGATAAAAACTACAGTGAGCAGCTGTTTCAGGAAATTACTGAGACTTTCGGGGTTTTTTTTATGAATCTATCTTTGACTCATTTTGTAAGATTTATTTCTTCAGCAGGAGCCAATGGGCTCGGGGCTGAGAGCTACAGACACCGTAGAGAAGTTGGAAAGTATTCAGAGACTAACACGTTTTCTTTTTCTTTCTCAAATCGGATCTTTTCATGGGAGTCACTGACAAATAGAAAAATATACAGTAATGCCAGCCTTATCCTGTAGTACCTGCACAACACCTGTTTGTGTGACATGATAAAAAATGGAAATCCCGGTGTGCAAGAATTGAGTTATGATCCTTTAGTTTCCTTCCATATACTTCTTAGAGAAGATATTAAGGCTCTGATTTCACACAGCACTTTAGGCCCAGTTTTTATTTGGGTGTTATATTATTATAGCTTTTTAACATTGGTCCAAGCCAACATTATGATATATTACATGTCAAAATGTTTCTGCCAGGAGCAGAAAACAGGGCAAAGACAGAGCAAGTAAAACTTTATTTTTACAGCAAATTTCATTCCAAGGGAAATGCAGAAGAGCAGAGAATATTAAAAGTATATACACATGCTGAGTGACAGACGCACAGACAGCGAGCAGACCACCCAGTCAGGCTGACGTCAGGGTCTCCGTCCCAGAGGACGTGACAGCTGAGCAGCACAGGGTTTATGTATCGGCTGCCTCACAGGGAGCCAGGACAGCCGGGTCACTGCAGAGCGCGTACTGCCTTGAACCGAAGGTCAGGGCCCAGTGTGGGTCACTGGCCTGGTTCTAGTGGGGGCCCCTGCATGACAACAATGGAAGAGATTAGCTCTGAAATGTCATGTTCACCAGGAGAAAAAGTGCCGTCGGACTGTTTTTTTTCTGACTGAGAAAAATAAACAGTGGTTTGTTTTTAAAACACTTCATGATAACGGTTTTTCAGACTCGATCATCTGTATTTTAGAAGCTCCAGTCAATCAATGACGACTTCAGGTAAAGAGTTTTGAGTATAACAAAGTATTGTTTCTGAATTAAGCTTTTTTGGCTCCAGGGATGGTAGTTTCAGTGGTTACACACACACACACACACACACACACACACACACACACACACACACACACACACACACACACACACAGGCTAACCATCCAACCTACTCAGTGTGATAAACATTAACAATTCAATAAGTGCATAATTACATACATCCCCAAAAATGTGAAAGTACAGAGACAATAAATAACACCTCAAATATCTTTTCATTTCCTGTGCTGGCT
The DNA here is from genome assembly GCA_005408345.1 of Macquaria australasica. Lineage (NCBI taxonomy): Eukaryota > Metazoa > Chordata > Actinopteri > Centrarchiformes > Percichthyidae > Macquaria > Macquaria australasica. The sequence continues at coordinate 327,390 of SEMN01000527.1, read as the reverse complement.
GTATGAGTAACATCTACTTCAGTTTGTCATGAATCAAAACCGCCTGCATCTTTAAAGTTCATCACACCTGAAATTCACTGATATCAACATGTTCTAGACGTGAGTTCATTTGTGTAAATAGTTTTTTGACATTTTACTGGACAGTCACACTGCCTCACAGCCGGACCACAGAGTCCAGTAGTGTTCACAGATATTAATCAAAATGTTTGTTTTAAAGTTCCTGTTCACAGGTGGAGAATGTAAAAGTCCATTTGATTTAGTTTCCTTCCTTATGTGACAGTTCATCTCCTAATGAACAACTGTAACATAACACCCTAGCTGAGAAATATTAGCAAATGCGTGCGATAAGGCGCTTTATGTTATGAGTGTGATAACAGCTCAGGATGAATGGATCTCAGACTGTTGTGATTTTAATGTAGTTCAGTTCTTATGCAACTTATCAGTGTTTAGAAAGGAGGCTTGGTGCTGCCAGATTAAACAGACTAATAACCACCTGCTGCCATTAATCATTCTCTTAGATATTAATTCACTTTGTATTCATTATCTGTTGCTTCTTCTGTAGAATTTCATCAGTTTCATGACAGTTTTTCTTTTCCTCTACTCTTCGGTCTGTTGTATTATGTCTCAAGAATTAGCCAAACACCTGAGTCGAGTTTGAGTGCACTCTTTGCAAGGTAAATGTTTATTTTCTGCTTTTAAACTCCCTTACTTTAATAAAAATGAAAAGTCATCAGCCATTCTCGTTCACTGTCCGCACCGTTCAAAGGACGTGGGACAACGACTTTTGTGACACAAACCAGACAGCAGAACCACGCCCATCCACAGAACATCTGTTCGTGTGTCTGTATAAGCTGGCACACAAACAGCCCCTCCCCTCCCAAAGGCAGCCCTATCAGACTCTATTGTATTATTGTGTTTGTCTAGCCTCCTAATTAATGACCTCTTATCAGGATTGAGGCAACAATAAAGTATTTCTGCCAACAAGCCAAACGCTTCCTTCCCCTCCATAACCATCTGAACAAACCCTGGAGCCGGCGCCAAGCAACCCCATCACAACGCAGACACACACACTCAGACACAGATATTTACATATACAGGGTTCAGACATCGATGGGGGCATTTGAAATTCATAAGATTTAAAATTAGGCTATAAAAACAATTAGGAGTTTTTATTTGCTCTGTACACCGCCCCCCACTGTTATCTAATTACTTGTTCATGTGTACCCCTTAATTACACGGGTTTCCTAAAGCTTCTGTACGTGTATGCATGTGTAGATGCTTGTGAGGTTAACAGGAACATTAGCACAGTGCCACAAGGTGTTCTACCTGCATGGTGTGGATGCATATTGGATATGTCAATATGTGTGTTTCCTGCGCTGAGGTTAGTCTGGTTCCAAACATCTGAATCTGAACCGTTCAATTTACTGACAGAAAAATGGTGAAATTACAGAAAAAGTAACGCTGAAAGCCTCAGAAGTGTGTTTTGCTTCTTGTTCCTTCACTCGGATGTTTGAGCTTCACTCTGCAGAGTTTGTTTCCACATTCACCTGCCGGAGGGGGACTCCAACTGCAGCGTCCATGTTGACTCAAAATGATGTCGGCGGTGATGATGATGTCACTTGCTACTGATTGGTTAGGGCAAAACAAACAAACCGTCCCGAACATAAATCGGCTAACAGGAGCACAGATTCAGGCTGAATGAATAAAGTGAAATTAAATTGTCAGTTCAGTCTGATTAACAGGCTACGCTGCGGCAAAAATGGAGCCAGGATGACGTTTTTTTCCTGAACACATCATCCTGCCTTAACCACCAAGTGTGGTGTGTTTTATTTTATTTGCCCAATTGCAATGCTAAAATTCTCCCAAAAAAACACCAACATACTCCAAAATATCGGATCAATGGGCTGGAAAATGCCCTGTGATGTTCATTAGTGTGTTTGCCTTCCAACACGGGAGGCAAGCAGAAGAGAGGAGGTAAGATAGTAAAGTCTCACACAGCCTCATAAACTAACACTGCCATATAAAGTACACACGGTACCGTTCAGACTCAGACATTCATCTGCACATGTTCTGCTTACTTTACGGCTTCCAAACGCAGCTAAATATTACAGTGTGTCCTTGATTCTTCTGCACACATTGTATATCACTGTCTGCTCCCTGCTGGGCTCTGTTTTGTCTATACAAGCATGAAAATAACAGGCTGGGACACACACACACACACACACACACACACACACACACACAGCATACACATACAGCATAAACACACTGTACATCTTAACACACACACATGAAAATGAAAGGCTTTGTTTTTCTTCATGTCCTCAGGGAAAAGTTTATTTGACTTACTGCAGGACAATGTAGTTGACATAAAGGACTTTATTTTAGAGGCCATTGTTTCTTCTGCCCACAGCTGGAGTGTATGTGTGTGTGTGTGTGTGTGTGTGTGTGTCCCACTCAGGCATTCTCTTAGTAGATCTGGAGATCCAAACTTACAGTTTATTGAATTGAACACACACTTGTATTTAAACACAAGCTCACTGCTGTTGATGGTTTATCTTGCGAGGCAGCTGGATTCACGAGATCACGTGAGAATCCGTCTTGCCAGGCTAAAGTTCTGCGCTTGAGGCCAAACCACAGTGGTTCAGACAAATCGGTGTCCTATGAAGAACTACTGGCACCGACGGGCGTGGTTTAGGTGAGAGGTTAGCGTAGCTGCTGCTGTAGCACCAGGTCTATCAGAACTGGAGAGCAAACCTTAAACAGCGTTCATGTGAGAGTGTGTTTGTTTGTTTCTCTTCCTGCATGTTCCAGCAGAAGGATGCAACTCTCAGATCCACTGTGTTCTTGAACCACACCTGTCAGGAATTAGGTGTCTGTCGGAAATTAAACCATTACACACAAACACATTTAAAATGGACCTTCACAGTTTGTTTGGGCGCTCGGTGCTGCGTGTCACTGTGCTGCTTCAGTCTTGCTCATTTTTTATCTTCTTCAGGATAATTGTGTGTGTGTGTGTGTGTGTGTGTGTGTGTGTGTGTGTGTGTTTATATGTGGGTACAAAAGTGGTGTTTTACACAGGTCTTACACTCGTCCTTGTTTTCTTGCAAATTCAACATAAAACACACATCAAACACACGTCAATGTCCCCTTATGAGGCATGGACTAACACGTAATGTAATTAATCTTAATCTCCCCATCTACATCACACACACACACACACACACACACACACACACACACACACACACACACACACACACACACACACACACACACACAGAAACTAGTATTTTACAATGATCCACAAACACAGAAATTACAGTACACTATAATAATCTTTTATTTATTGTAATCTCTGCATCTCTCTCTCACTCACTCACACACACACACTCTCTCACACACACACACACACACACACACACACACACACACACACACACACACACACCTCCGGGTGTAGTTATGGCTAAGCAGAGTTTTCTGGAAATGCTTTGATTAATGCTGGGAAGAATCTTATAATGAAAGCTCGTCTGTAGCTGAAGTGGTTTCACTCTCTGCTTTGAAAACAGGAACAAATAAACCGTTTTAAACCCAAATTACCGTTTTAAAAGTTTTAAAAGTTTTAAAGTTTTAAAGTTGTGAAGTTCTTTGTCACAGTGAGAGAGTGGAGGTGCAGTTCTGGGTTCTGATGTGAAACAGAATCAGATTTTACAAAGAAAAGAGTTTGGACTTAGACAACAGTAACCTGGTTACTTTTCTTCAGCTGATTTCTTAGATGTCATGTGAACGAGGAACCTGCTTTCTGTAATCAGAGGGTTAAAAGCCTGATTTCCCCGGCTACATTTCTCCTGCAGAACGCTGGTTTCTCTGCCGTATATGCAGGGAACCAGGTCTCTAATGGGCTTTTTACAAGTACACATGTGCAGGACAAAAGACTGCAAATATAACAGCTGAGCGATGGATGAAAACTAGCACAAAGGATTCTCCCGAAGTCTACATAAATCTGTTTCCATCTCTAAAAAAAAATAATAAAATAAAAGTCAGGACTGACGTTAAGATAAGAAAGCAATACTTCCAAAGTGAGGTTGGGGGAATCTGTTGCACGTATACATGGATTTACAGTAACCTGCTTACTTAAGTGCATGTAAACACACTGATTGACAAACATGTAATCTGCTCTTTGAGAAACATTAAATTGGTTTGATCAGAAACTATAAGATTGTTATCTTCTGATGAGATCAATGTCTGAGTTCACAGTCATCAAACCACTGATCTGAATATTTGTCATTTTTAAGACATGAAGTGGAAGTTCATTCCTTTCTTAAAAGCTTACAGTGATTACAGATTTCCACTTAGACATCTGTGTGTAAGACTTTATGGTATTTTATCAAGTGTTTCAAAGAATGTGGGTTTGGTGGAGCTACTGCGGTCCTGGATTTAATCATCTCCCATGAGGAATTAGAGGAAATATTTGCCTTTAGTTTCATATAACTATATTTTCAACATCACCCCCCCCACACACACACACACACACACACACACACCCACCACAGTTAATACCATAAATGTTTTCTTTGATTCCTGACAAATTATGTTTGTTCTGTAACATCATTTAATACTTCAGAATCAGGTTTATTGCCAAGTAGGTTTTCACATACAAGGAATATGCTTTGGTTTATTGGTGCTTAACAATAAACAGTAAGTCGAGAATATAAAGAAAGATAAAGCAAGTACTGCAAGTCAAGAAGCATAAATATAATTATATTATAAAAAATGTGTACAATATGACAGGGCAGAGGTCTAGTATATCAAGAACGCTGCGTTGTTGATCCAAAATCCAAAAGTGAATTGTTTCAAGCTGCTAAATCTAACCAAAAGAAATCTACTAACCTTTAAACGCTGCATTAGTGATGTGGCAACTGAATATTAGGCTCTGTCATTGGATTTTTCTTACCGCAAGGCTCTCTGGGATTTGTAGTTGACTTGTCTCCTAAAGTGGAAACGTACAGTCTTTTTTCAACACGGCTGCACACGAGATGATGATGATTGAGCCGGGAGAATTTCATGCAGTCACCTGATTCTGTCTGTGGAGGAAATGAATGGGACTGTTACTTCAGATTATCTTCTGATTAGGACTATCTGAAGGTGGATTTCTCCTGTAGGGCAGAAACACACCCCATCCTCCAACTCACCCACATATACCCACCCACACACACACACACACACGTCTCTGAACTGCTGCACCACAGTCCTTGATCATCTCCCCGGCTTTGATCTGAAGTGCAGGGCTGACTCCTCCCTTACTGTCTCTATTGTTAGAGAGGTGATAAATATCGACCCAAAGCAAAGAGTTTGACGAGTCGCAGCTCAGGAGTTTGTTTCAGGCTGAGTTCACCACCTTCACTGACGTGTTAGAATCAGTCTTTGTCAAACCAGTGAACGTCTTTAATGAGGCTGACGGTCAACAGAGAAATACTCTTTTTTTTGTCCTCATTGTAGAGATTAAATTTTAGCTCTACTATGAGTGAATCTCATCGTAAAAACCTATTTTTTTCTCTTTCACATTTTACATTTGTTTCTGCATGTCCTGATTTGTCCCGAGGCTTTTTATTAATACTTCTGCTTGTCTTTATTTCATTTATTTATTCAAATGTATGTCCGTTTTTGTTCAGAGGAACCCAGGTTTTAAAATAGCGGTGCTATGTAGATGAAGTTATACTAAAACAAAAAATAAATATAATCCTAATTTAACCCTAAACCAACTTAAAGAGTTTTTACTTCTTTTCCTATGCACATGACACACAGACACTTCCTGTCTTTTACAACTTAAACTTGTAATTTTAAAAGATAAACTGAATACTTTCTGTTTCCCAGAGAGACTTTATTTGCTTCCTGCTCCTCAAATCAAAAGACACAATCCGACCTGACCGGTGAAGTTTAATGTCAGGCACTTAAATGAGACAAAAGCTGCTGGGTTTGTGACACTTTTTCCCACTTGAATGTTGGAAGAAACAAGTGGCTTTTTTATTTTTATTACAGCTGTTACAAGAGTTTCCATCAGCTACTGTTTTCTCTCAAACATCGTCCCAGTTTAGAGCTCCGGACTCCAGCTAATTTCAGCTCTATTGTTTCCTCCCTTCAGTCAAATAATAAATGTGTGTATTTGTGTCACTATGGTGTGTGTGCATGGGGTTGGATCTATATAGTGTGTGTGTGTTAGTCAGCAGGTTTGTGTGCGTGTGTGTGTGTGTGTGTGTGTGTGTGTGTGTGTGTGTGTGTGTGTGTGTGTGTGGGGGGGTTCTAACTAATTTTTGCAGACCCCCCCAGATTTTTTTAAAGGAGTAGATTTGGTTCAGACAGATTTTCAGCTGGATTTAATGTTCCTTCACATCAAACTGCTGCCAGAGGACACTGTTTAACATAGTTTACAGTAAACAGTCTTGTTGTGGCGAGGACAGCTCAGAGTATTCTTCTGGTCAGAGAAAACGGAAGAGGGAAACGGGCATAAACCACAAAATAGTTACCAATTACGACGTAGATCAACCCTGAGACTCTAAAAGTAATAAACCAACAATAAACAGGAAAACTGCAGAATGTTTGTGCTCCAAATGTTACGTTTGCAATCTCAAAATATAAGGAATCCTTATGTTATGTGTGTATGCATGTTATCAGCCTCAAATATCCAGTGTTGGTCAGAGTCTCCTGCAGAACTGTATGTAAATGGATACATAAAAACAGTTAATCCTGCATTTATATAGCGCTGTTATCCAAAGCGCTTTACAGTTTGCCACACACACACACACACACACACACACACGTGCAGGTCTGACCATCGTTCAGTGTCTTGCTCGAGGACGCTTTGACACGTGGAGCCGGGGATCGAACCACCAACCCTGTGATTAGTGGACGACCCGGTCTACCTCCTGAACCACAGCCGCCTCGCTCCAGCTTGACTTTCTGTCCACCTGACACATTTTTAAAAATCCAGCTCAACGTTCAGCTTTCGCTCTGGTTTGATCTGCCGACTCTTGAGAAAAACTTTTTTTTTCTGTCATAGTTTTACTTCAGCTGTCTGCTGTTTCTTGCTGGGCAGGTAGAGTGGGGTGTTATAGCCTAAACACAGGAGTCATTTGATTCATTGATGTAAATATAAAAACCACAGACTGTATATTAAGATGGACGACACGTCTCCACTTCCTCCAACAAGCCAAAATATCCCGGATACGGGCGCTGCCATCTTGTGCTGGTGACGTCATTCGGAGTCTGAAGTCCCGCCCATACACCAGCCTGAACCAATCACAGCACAATCACAGCTGTCAATCATAACGTCACACCCCCTTTTTATAGCATCAAATAACTAATTAAAACTAAACTGATCAGAAAAACGAAGACTTGAATCAGCGTGATAAGAACTACCTGAAATGACAGAAACCATCTTTGGGAACATTTTATTTGACGTGTACTTTGATTTTTCAGTTTGGCCCATGTCCCATCCGCTAACATGGAGGGGGCGGGGCTTATGACCTATACTGCAGCCAGCCACCAGGGGGCGATCCAGATGTTTTGGCTTCACTTTTGGGGAGCTGTCATGTCGTCCATCTTTATATACAGTCTATGATAAAAATGTAGCATATTGCACCTTTAAATGTATCATAAATGTTTTCAGTTTCAGCACTTTGTGTTTCCTAGAATCTCAGTGCGTCTCGTTAAGCTAATTAAGGCTTGTGTTTGTCAAGTTAAGTCAAGCTTATTTATGTAGCACATTTCATACAACAGGTCTAAACTCAATGTGCTTCAAAATAAAAAGCAAAAATAGGATCATACATGACAAACATATAATAAAAGAAGGTATTACATATATACAAACATGTATGAACTGTGTTATTAATAGCAGAGAAGTTGTGTTTAAACATTCTGTATGCTTCTTAGACTGCCTACCTTTGGTGTGTGTGAATTAGGGGTGTGTGTGTGTGTGTGTTTGTCCAGCTGTGTGTGTGAAGGAGTACAGGGTGTAGCTGGTAATGGCTGGGATCAGTGTCAGAGCGATGGGAGATATGGAGGCAGTGGGAGTAGATGATCTCTCCTCCTCTGATATCTTATCATCGCGGCAGAGATTCAGACCACAGATACACAACATGGAAGCGCACACAGGTCTCACACACTGTGTCGCAGCCAGGCTGGGAAAAGCTCTGGTGTGTGTCTGCTGCATTTGTCTGCTCTGTCAGCCTCTTTAGCAGCTCACCAACCGGCATGTGAAGGTTTTATTGGACTCCAGAAACTGAGGATCGACTGATATACTGGCTGATATTCGGCCTACAGGCTCGTCATACTGTATCACCCTCAAGTTATGTGATTCAGATTCATTCCTGACCTTCTCTTGCTTTCTTGACAGCTGTTTTTTTCCAGTGATGGTTGTATACATTTTATTCATTCTGTATTTATAAGGCAAAGTGTATCCCAATCTTTCAGGTGCGACTTTTGTGGCTAAAAATAGCTGCTAAATAAGAGAAACAGCAGAGAAGTGACAGAAAATGAGGAGAGAGAGATGAAATGCCATAAAGGTCTCTGTCCATCCTCAAACCAGGGACCCTCAGATTACATGTTCAGCGTCTCCTCCAGGCCACTAGGGGGCCCCATTTTGAGCCTAATTTTCCTGTAAAAAGGTTTAAATTAAAGAAGGTTAGCACAAAATATTGACTCTTGGCAACCTAAGTCTTAGAAAAGAATATTGGCATTTCAATCAGTTGTTAAAACCCATATCAGAGCTGTTACGTAGTAAAACGTTTATCAACTTTTGGCCAAACCAGCGACTGCAGCCAAAGTATAAAATAGGCTATATATAATAATATATAATAATAATATATAAGACTGAAATACAAATCTCCGTTCAGTGCTGCCGTGGTTACTGAGGTACAGATACAAGTTTAGACACCAACACAGTAATATAAGAATATGACACATTTCTAAGAGAAAACAATGGCTGATTTGTCTCGTAACAATGATTCACGTCCACTGTGCACTTCACTCCACTTCCCCCAACAGAAACCATTGTTTAAAGGATCTGTCACCCAGTAGTCAGCAGTAATCAGCAGGCACGTAGACCTTGTTCAGACTGCCAGCCCAGATCTGCTTTTTGGCAGATCCAGATTGTATCCAGGTTGATTTTTAGAAAGTCCACATTTGGAGGTGGTTTGAAATCTGATTTCAAAAATGCCCGCTCAAACCGGATTTCAAAGTGTCTTTTGCGTCACTCATAACGCAGCACACAACGACGACGTCAAATCCAGAGTGACAGAAGTGCATCAGTGTCTGTATACCAGCCTCCACACTGCAACTTGATAGCTCGATTGTTTCATGGATGTATTATAAGAACTGGATACCAGACCCAAAGATGCCGCCGATTCAGTCCAATAGGAATTGCTCACCTGCCGCATTCGCCAAAAAAAGTTTCTAGCTTCCAGGTTTACTTCTGGGGTATGTGGCCCACTGAATATGCGCAGTAGTGTTTCACCCCACCGGCCCCGCCCACGAGTTCCCGCTCATTACGATGACGTCACAGATTTTTTAATCGCTTTTTCTGCAGTCTGAACAAAGCGTAGGTCACTTTAACTTTTTAAGTTTTCAGTAACTGTAGCTGCAAAGGCTTCATGCAGTAAACAGAAAACTTGTGTGTGTGAGTCAAATGAAATCCGATCCATCCTTCCACCACCTGAAGCACGAAAAAACAATAAACTCTTTCCTTTCTAACAGAAGTTCAGCTTGCAAACATATGCTCTTCAAAGTTGCTTTCTGCCATGAGGACATCTGCAAGTCCTCCAAACAGAAACAGAAGTGAAACAGCATCCTGCTTTCATTTACTTGTTTAGTTGCCAGAGCTGCTGTCGTTGCGTTAGCTCTGTGTGAAGCTGTGCTGCTCGCTCGCTGATGGGGGTTTGTGCTGCTCCTGCTCAGAGTGACAGCTGTCAGGAGGAATTAAGGCAGCTTTTCTTTAAGACGACTCCTCTCTTTACAAAACAGAGTGAGAGATACAGAGGAGGGGGATGAAGACTGAGGACGAAGAAGAGGTGGAGAACTGAGAAAAACGAGGGCATACAAGTCTTGAAATTTAAGCTTCACACACATTCACTTCTTTGTGTTGGTGTGAGGAGGAGTCGGGAGGGTCTGCCTGTGTGTGGCTGCTTGGTTGTTTTTTTACTGTGCTGGTCCCAGTGTTCCCACCAGATCCAGTGAATAGACGCTCCTTTCACTGCTCGCTAAGACGCCTAATGAGGGGGGACTGCTTTCTGTCTCACTGTGTGCCAGTCTGAAGGCTGCTGTGTGTGTGTGTGTGTGTGTGTGTGTGTGTGTGTGTGTGAAATTGTGTGTTCACAAATTCAAAAAGGTGTTTTTCTCCTAGCTACAGCTGGCTGGTCACCATATTTAAAATCTTTGATGACTCAGATTTTACCACCTTTTTTTAGCCTCAGTAGCAGCTCTGGGGATGGGAATGTCTGTCTGTCTGTCTGTCTGTCTGTCTGTCTGTCTGTCGGTTAGCGCCACCATGAGGTTGTGGTTTTGAGTGAAAATGTCTCGATGACTGTTTGATGGATTGCCATAAAATGTGGTTCAGATATGGTGGTAATAACTTTGGTGATTTCTTAACTTTTCTTCTAGCACCCAGCCTGACAGCGCCAGACCAACTTGCAAATGTGAATTATTCTGGAACCTCTCAGTTCATTTTTGATTTCCAAGGTTATCAATGGACCAAAATGCCTCTGAACACAATTGGACAGACCTCCAACCAATCAGAGCAATGAAACGTGTGACGTAGCTCTGAGAGAACCCTGTCTGCAGTTCGGCAAACACATCTTTCTTATCAACAGAAGCCTGAAGTTCAGCTGTTTGTTCTTCTTTTAGAGAAAATATACCGTCCAGTTCGTTTAATACTGACGAGCTGATTCAGAACGTTCCACATCAGCGGCAGCCATCTTGGTTGTTTAGGAAAAAGCCTCAACGGCTCCTCTGTACAGTCATCGTATCAAACCCGCCCCATGTGAGATAAACAGCATCTGCCAGAGAAAATAAAACATGAACTCACAGATTCGTCTGGTTCGCAGGCTATCTAGCTCCATCATCAGGTGAAAATTTCAATTTCTCCAATATTTTGGTTTATGACCAAATACCTGCAAAACTATTCCGATACGTTCCGATCAGCCTCAGCTGCACTTTGTGTTTTGTGCTAATTAGCTAAGATGGTGGGCATTTATTTATTTATTTCTTATTTCATACAAGTGGATATTTACCACGCACAGAAGAGAAGCAAATGTCTTGTTGTGAGTGGCTTAAAATGTGTACAACCTACATCCTTTAAATTGGGATTACACTACATTGATTATTGTACTGTACCAAGAATATATTGTTTTTGTAGGAAGTTGAATTACAGTATTTAAAGTGATGCTGGACGTTCAGTTTGTCCGCTTCCTCTTCTCATGAGAATTATTTCTCATTCAACCACAAATTATGACACCTCTCAAATAGTTCATATCTGAGCTTAAACCAAAACTCACTTGGCACTTAAACCAAAATATATCTCTGCTGTAAATCCTACAGAACACACCCTTATCTCACTGAAGTCGCTTGTAAATTTAGATTTTATTTTTGTCGTACCTTCACTGCATACCGGCCTTTAACGGTCCCTTCAGACTGATTGGAATTTCAGGCTGTTATGAGCTTCAGCCAGCAGTGAAGACTTATTGACTGCTCAGGCCAACATATGGACTTCTGTGTTATTGCAATATGTCAGTACTGACTTGCTCAGTAATTCAGGTTGTGGCGGATTATTTGGCCGTTAAAGGGGCGTCCCACTGAATGTCGAGGTTCACTCGTACTGTTCCCTTTGTGCAGCTTGAAGGTGAGAAATCTCACGAGTTCAGACATCATATCGATACTGATCTAAACTCTCAGGCTCCATCCACACTAACACGTTTTTGTGTTAAAATGCATAACTTCTGCTACGTTTACACCTAGCGTTCACACTACTCCGGCATTTTATAACTTCTAAAAAACTCCGGGTTGTGTTTTAGTGAGGACGGGCAAAAACTGAGACGTTTTAAAAGGATGACAGACACCCACGTTCACTTCCTTCACGTTCTTATCAGCCACGACGTGTCCTTCCCTGATTCGTCACGCCTCTATCATGTGACCCTTTTCAGCCTTGACTCCCAGCGGTTAATTCAACATTAATAACGAATCACAACACTTACCTGTCAGTAACAGTTCCACCTGGTCGTCGGTCCAAGCAGAGAACATCTCTGTTCTTCGTTCGTAGTATATCGTCTGTTATATATATATATACAGTATGACAGTGAAAAATGAAAATATTGAATTATTTATTCAAAAGAATTCCAGAATTTAAACTGAAAAAACTTTTCCTCCACTTATTTTTATTTTTGAATACATTGTTGTATTTTTCAAAGTTTAAGATCAAAATTCAACTTTCAGTTTCAAATTGTAGTTTTTAAATTACAATGTTCTTTTTTTCAGATGATCAAACCCATTGGCCCAGATCTGCCTCAGCTAATAAAAGCTGATTGGACGTCTCAGAGTTGGAGTTACTTTAGTCTTTAGTTACTTACACATGCTGAAAAGTAAATCTAGTAATAAGATTAAATAAAGGATTCGAAAGGATCTGGAATTCAATACTGGATTTGAATAAGATTAAATGCTATCTAACCCACATCCCTAATTATGAATAATAAACCCCACATGCATAATAAACACAAGATGTTGAGCTGAGACACAGCTGCTTTTAATAATATCATCTAAACAGGCAACAGTAAACACAAACCGTATACACCTCATGACTAATGCAGCTCCCTTAACTGGCAGCTGGTGATGAAAATGTGGCCTAGTTTTAACCTGAAATTATAACAACACCAGGTTTTGCCAAAATTCTGTCCGGCTTATAATCATAATGATCCCATACAATAACAAACCTGATGAATGCCTTTTAAATGAGCCACAGGTTGCCAGGTTCCCTGCTGGAGATCCCCCCTTTTCACACTCAAGTTTGGATGTAACTGATGTTTAGTATTTTAAAGAGGTAGCAGCAGGTTGCCTCACATACACACACACACACACACACACACACACACACACACACACACACACACACACACACACACACACACACAGACTGGACTTTGTTGAGGTAATAACAAACCCAGGGTTCCCGCTGGTCGGCTCTTTATACTCCACCCTTCCCCAAACCCCAAAGGCAGCGGCCGAGACATAAAAGCAGCCATCCATCTAACCAGGCAGTGCTCATACATCACTCATACTGCACGAGTGATTATATGCACACACACACACACACACACCTCACTTGTCCCAGCGTCTGAGTGTGTGCAGCCTAATTATGTTGTTCCCTCGCTCTTAACAATAAGCAACCGTTTCCCTCTGTGGGCTTCTTCCAGGAAAAAGCTTCATTGCCGTGTTGATGAAGAGGAAGAAGGAAAAGAAAAGACAGGAACAAAGTGTTGTTCAAACTGCACCTGCAGTATGAACTAATCAGGTTCAGGCTGCCAGGACACAGAGTGACAGTCTGCTAATGACTCTCAGGTATATTGGTCAATGAGTGACTCTGTTATATTCTATTGAGATACTATGTGCTAAACTTTGCCCTTTTGCCTTTGTTGGTTAGCTAACAGTATAAGATGCAGTCAGGAAACATTGGGAGAAGGAGGGGTATGACATGCATGTGTGTGTGAATGAGTTCATGATAGACAAAATTGTAAAGCACTTTGTCTGTTAAGGTAGAAAAGTGTTATATAAATGCAGCCCATTTACCATTTACTTGAAAAAAAATCCAAACCAATCCTTTAAAGAAAAGAAAGTTTTGCTGCTTAAAACTGTTTTGTCCTAAAATATAAGAACTCTGCTTTTGCTCAGTATAAATGTTTTCCAGTGGCTCACAGCAACCATGAGCACATTTTAACATTTGCCTTCAAAGTAGAGTTTTAGTTCTGCAGGTATTTGGTCATAAACCAAGATATTGGACAAATAAAAATGGCAATCCATCCAAGAGCTGTTGAGATATTTCTTTCACACAACCACAAATGTCAACGTCATAATGAGAGGAAAAGTCACGGCCGGTATCACCAAAGTCAGGATCATCCTCTGGGGATCATGAATGTCTGTAAACAGTCAATGTATGTAGTGCTTTTCAACCTTAATGGTTCCCAAAGCACTTTACAGATTGGTCTCATTCAGACAGAGCTGCCATGGTGCTGGCCTCCATCGGAAGCAGCTTAGGGTTCAGTGTCTTTGCCCAAGGACACTTCAACATGTGGACAGGAGGAGCCGGGGATCGAACCACCAACCCTGGGACCCGCTCTGCCTCCTGAGCCACAGCTGCTCCCTGTACAAACTTTCATAGCAAACCATCCAGTAGTTATTGAGATATTTTAGTCTGAACCAAAGTGGTGGACAGAGAGATCGTCAGTGCCGTCCCTAGCAGCTAGCATGGCTAAACAAACATGAATAAAGCCGTCAGCTGTGAGGACAAAGCTGTGATTTTCAGTGAATGTGCAGACGGTGTGGAGCCACATGGACGTGTTCCTGACACACTAATCTGAATATCGTGTTCTTTTAGATTAAGTATCATTTCACATCACGGTGCGTCACAAGCTAACCAAGTGTTTGATATAGCTATAGATAGATAGTGACTATCTCGTCTTCATTTAAATCAGGACTGACGTTGCCTCTCACACTGATAAAACTCACCATCAAATGTCTTCCACGTAATGGATGTTATATTTTTAATGGCTGAAGTCTTCCTCGAACATCGTGTCAAGCAAACTGAGCAAACTGAAGTCTATCTGAGAGATAAATACGAGGCTGCAGGTGTGTTTTTTTAGTCCCTTTTCTCTGACAATGTGTTTGAAGAAAGCGTAAGAACATGAGACTAACTTAAAGGATATGGGAGTTGTGTAAGAGTCAAGGGGCCCATTTCCTATTCTTCTCTTTCCTATCTGGAAGTGGATAACATCAGCTTTTTCCTTTTCCCAGAAACCTCCAGAGAGAGAGAGAATATTTCCTCGAGGCCTTGAACAGATAGAGGGAGAAGCAGTGATCAGAGAGAGGTTAAAAAGATAGTTTCCTCTTCCCAGAATTCCTTGTACAGTGCAGCTCAGTTCCCATAACGCCGTTTGTTTGTCTTGACTCTCGGCTCGGGTCGTCCCCCTGGAAAAACGAGACATGCACTTGTCTCGGGTGCGGCTCTCGCTTGACCGCAGAGTCTTTCATGTGAAAGTAAAACCAGCGTGTTCTTTCATCTCGTCTCACTGTTCGGTCCTCGTGCTGGAAGGTGATTTGATGAACTCTGGAATAATGAAGCTGAACAGTGTTTCTGTGGCTCACTTGACTGTAGCAGAGTGAAAGGCTGATCTGGGGTCAGGACACTGATACGAAGCTGAAGTACTTACATCACATCTGGGCGAGCCACTGTTCCTCTAGCTTCTGGAGCTCAGTGCAGTCTCTAATCTCTCATTCAGGGTTTCTTGCATCTCTCAAAAAGTAAAAAATATCCACATTCCAAGATAAATGAGCATCTACGACAACACTCGCTGTTTTTGAAAGCTTTGTGGCTTTAACTAAACAACAATTTGTGTTCATTTGTGTTTTAAAAAAATGACAGCTTCCTTTCATTTTTTTCTCCATATTTTACTGTGTGCGTTCGCTTTCTCCCTTTTCCATTATATGCACCACCTTTTCAACTTTTTAACTGTAACCTCTGCTCTCTAAAGGCCTTTACACACTTGAGACGTGACGGATTAACGACATACTTTCCTGCAAATATTTCGCACCAAAGCTATTCATACCAGCAGACAGACAGACAGACAGACAGACAGACAGACGGTGTCTTACTACATCAGCTCCTCTCTATCCTGCATCCGGCAGTGCTGCTCCACACGTTGTCCTTGAGTTCATTGTCTTTATATTTTTTGTGTCCTTTGTCATATAATACGGAGTGATGAGAAACACAATCAACAGTCATTAGGAGTTCCGCACAGCGTGATTAGTTCACATCTTTATTCGGCGTGTGAAAGCTCAGAAAAATCGACCTCATTCCCCAAAAAATGACATTGCTATTTCGCTGTGTAATATTTGCGTTCTGTGTGAAAGTGCTCAGTACAGTACAGAGTCCTCAGTGATGACTGGAAACATGTCTGGACTCACCGTAATGAATCAAACTGATCTTAATCAATACATATACGTAAATCAAATATCTCCAATCATCAGACTGCCCCTCTCACAATCTGTATTTTCTTTCCCTTCTTCTTTGAGTGCTGGTTACAATTCAGAATAGATTTATCATTGTTGAAGAGTAAAAAACATTTATTTATGTCCTTTAAAAGAATAAAGACTGACATTCTTTTTTTTTCATTTCATCTTCTTGTAACAGAAAGTCTCATTTTGTTCAAATCCTTCCAGGAGAAAACTCGCTCACACTCTTGTCCTGGATTCAAGAATGTTGTTTTTCTTTCCTGTGGAGACTCTGACGTCTTCCAGTATGAGTCTGAAGTCACATCTCAGAGCCATGAAAGAGTCCTGTAAGCCCAGGAAGCAACATACACAGAGTCAGCCAGGAGCACGGATCAACCCAAAACAAAACAACCAGCAAGTCATGGCATGGAGTTTTCATACTGATGCAGTAGTTGAAAGTTGAAAAGTTGAAAAATAAAAGTTGAAAAATAAAATAATATCAGTGAGTGTGTTAGACATTTGTCAGTGTATGGCTCTGAACTGAAACACTGGAGCATTAAAATCTAAGAATAATCATATATCATTGATTTCACCTCCTTCATAGACCAGACTCCATTGAAATAAAAAGAGATTTAGGAGTTCCATTTCAAACACGATTGTGGAAAATGAAATGCAGTGAAATGCTTTTTGGCCCCCAAAAAGCAAAGGCCAAATATGTAATGTGCTTTAAATGTTATGCCAGTAACTTATAAATACTTAGATATATTTTTATAGTGTACACACACCAGCAGCAGGCCTGTAACCACTGCAGGTCCCATCTCGCACTGCAGAATATATTTCTATTCCTGCTACAGTAAATTCCATTCAAATTAGCTTTGTATGTGCTTGACTCCAGATCAAAAATGCTGCAATCATTTCCTCCTCAGAGAAAGAAAGACCCTAAAACTAAGTCATTCACATTTACTGTATAATACTGATACCAGTGGCTTTATCCCTGGACTTCTGTAGTTTCACACATTTTCTGCACAAGAGTTAAATGTGTCCATCTGTTTGGAAAAAGCTTTTACCTGAAACGTGTGAGAAGGACTTTACAGATCCCTGTGTGGAAGCAAAGTAATTTCCTGCTCCGAGTACACTTTGAATTGATTTTGTTGCATCATCTCTCTGGTGAAATTTGCACGTGTACGGGTACATTTTTTTTTTTACATATAACAGCCTTTTTACATGTCTAAATGGGAAAACTGTATACCGGCTACAGACAGTACAGAACTCAGCTGCCGATCTTTTAACCAGAGTAGACAGGTCTGAACACATCACCCCGCTCTGGCTTCCAGTACGTTATATAATTGATTTTAAGGCTCTTGTAATTACTTACAAGACACTAATTGGTCTGACTCTGCAGTACATCTCAGACCTTTTATCCCCGTACGACTTTGCTCGCACTTTGAGATCCTGTGAGATATCTGTTCCAGACAGACTGAGTCAGTGGCTTCTTTTAAATTGAAGCTTGAAATATATTATGGCACCGCTTTCCCTGATGTGAAGCACTCTGTAACTTTGTTTTGATAAGTGCTATATAAATAAAGATATTATTATATGATACCGTGAATATTCAACAAATTAACATCAGAATATCGATCCTTTTGTTCGACATCTGCCTTATGAAAGTTTTGGCCTCGACACGTCAGTGAAGTCTGGCAACAAGAACTAAATCAAAACAGTTGCGTGAAAGAACAAACCCCCCCCCCCCCCGTCAGAGAAAGACTCGGAGATTTACTGTCTCTTAATGCTCTTATTTTCATCCACCTGAGTTCTTGCACATGTTGTCCTCGGACCAGGAATGTGTGTATTCATCCTCCACAGTCTGAACATGTTTAACTGCTATGGAAGGTTTTATGTTACAAATATGCAACAAAATATGAATCAGATGGAAAATTACACCTTTATGAATGTATCGCTATTTTAAGTTTTGTTGCTATTAATTAAAGCAACAAATAAAGATTAGCTGGATTTTGATAATCTATTAATTGTTTTAGTGATTTTCTAAAGACAATGCTCCAAATTCTCTGATTCCACTTTCTTAAGTGTGAATATTTGCTGTTTTCTTAGTCGTCTGGGATAGTAAACTGAATATTTGGTGGTTTCTGGGCTGCCAGTTTAACAAAACACTTAATTAAGATATGTAAACTTGGGCTCTGGGAAATTGTGATCTACATTTTCAGACCAAAGTGCCCAAGTTGTTATAATAATCAGTGATATAGCACCAGGGTGTAAAAAGTGAATATGCACGTGAATACTTTTATACAGTCTTTATTCTACTTTTTCAAGTAAACATGCAAAAAATGAGTCTCAGCTTGTTTCTGAATGAGCAAAAAGGATGTTGGAGTAGGAGCGATGGTGTAGCTTTCATGTTCCGGATAACTTCTGCTGTCTTTATCACAACAGAGGAACAGAGAAAATAGCCTTTTCAGTATTTGGAACGACATTTTTTGTACGTAAAATCAGTGTTTCATGATCATTACAGGCTCAGGAAGATACTTTTCATGCTGCTTCTCTCTTTTCTTGATTAATAAAGGAGAAAAGTGACATGAAAAGAAATAAAGATGGTATTTTCTTTAACTATTGACATTACAGTGTTGACAGTGAAGTGTCCTCTGTCTGATCTGCAGTCGTCTCTTGATGTTTGTGACGTTGTGATGTTAAAAGCACTGTGGTTAAAAGGCTCTGCACACGTTCCATATGTGCTCATAAAGTGAGGATTCCCGCCTGCTGCATAAGCTGTGACTTTGAACACACTGTCAGTATGCTGTGCTCACTGACAGAGACACAGATCTCGGAGGGGTTTTACAGCTGTACAGTCGGGTACCAGGGTGCCGGCTGGATCTGGGGCCTCGGGGCTGAACCTCTGCCCAAGCTGTGCACCTGTTCTCTGGGCACTGACGCAAACTCCCTCCCCGAGTCTTAGACTAACAAGTAAACTACACACTGGCAGCATGTTATCATACAGAATGACTCTAGTTGCATTATGGTTGCAGTTTGTTTGCAGTTTTAGTGAATCTGAATCCTTTCGAATCACTTTATGTTTATCTTTTTGTCAAAAGTTATAAATAACTTCATGCTTAAGAACTCAAACACATAATATAAGTCCCAAAAGCTAAAACTTAAGATTTGTCAGATAGATTAGTCATTTCATGTTCTAACTGAACAACTGTACCTGAAGTATTTTCATAGTGTTCAAGTACAGCTGAGGCTGATGGGAACGTCTTTGGCTTTGCAGATATTTAGTCATAAACCAAAGTACTGGAGAAATAAAGGGATCACCAAAGTGATTACAATTCATCCTTAAGTTTAATGGCAATCCATCCAATAGTTGTTGAGACGTTTCATTAAAAATCACAAATGTCAGAGAAAAAACAGAGAAGTGAGATTGGACCAGACATCAGGGTTCATTGTGAGGGAACGTTTAATCTTATCTTGTAGATGTTGAGATATTTTAGTGGATTAAAAGTGAAAACTGTCATGAGAACGTCCTAACAAAATGAATCCACCCAGTAGTTGTTGAGATATTTCAGTCTGGACAAACAGATCAGCATTGTCATCCCTAGAGTCATGCAGCTAGAATGGCTAAAAAAGGAGAGAGGAGGTTTTCCAAAGAAATGAGTCCGGCTTCTAACAAATGAGACCCATTGGTTCAGTTTCATTTGCCTGTTAGTCAAGACCAACACACCAGTGTGTGAACTACACCATGGCTTTCGGGTGAGCCATGTTTTTTGGGGGGCTCTGGTTGCTTTTCAGAGTCGATTGGTTTGGATTAGTGGGACTAAGAAAGTTTTGCTTTTTTCTGATCTTTGAGTTAAAGTGAGTTAAAGTTTATGTTGTGCCGCCACGCTTCTATGGTGATGGCAAGAATAGCATGCATGCCGGTATCTTTACTAAAGAGAATAAGTCATGAATCATACATCAATAAGCTAATAGCCTAATTTTACGCATGATCCATGATGATGAAGAGACAGAAAAATAGAAACGAATGGCAAAAATAGCATATTGTCAATATTTAGAGACCCCCCAAAATTTCACAAGTTATGTTTTCAGGGGAGCTTGTGTCTCATTAAGACTATAGTTCAAACCTGAAATAAACAAAAGGAACAGAGACAAAAGTGTTGCATTGGGTTTTAAATGTTGCATTTGAAGGTCCTAGATTGAATGAGTTTCCAAATCTTGAGGTTGTTTTGGAGAAGTTGGTGCATGTCTGACCACAACCATTTGTACTGTATATAATGCATGAAAAGGTAAAGACAGGGTTGGATCATATGGAGACAGAGAGAAGGAGAGTGTGGTCGGGTTGAGTAGTTTAATAAAGGAGGAAGAACAGGATAAGATTGAAGAGATTAGAGATTCTGACAGAGAAAAGACGGCGATACATGAAAGAGAAAGAGAGAGACGTATAGAAGATTAAGATTTAAGAAAGCAGAGAGAGATATTAACTTGACTTAATGTTGAAGTAATAAGATGACAGGAGGGATCAGTGGGGAGGGACAGATGGAAGGAGGGGAGTTATTAAATTATGGTGAGGATTAGCGGGTTGGCAGAGAGAAGCTTTAAAGCTGTCACCTCCTCTGGCCGACCGACACTGAGAAATATAGTATCAGGGAGAGAGAGAGAGAGAAGAGAGAGGGGAGAAAGAGGAGAGGAAGACTCAGAGAGGAGGAGCTGACGGAGAGCAGGTAGTAAGAGCAGAGACAGAGAGATGAAAGGATTAAATAAAGAGGATTAAAGAAGGGAGATATAGAGCAGTGAGGAGGAGGAAGATGAGAAAATCCTAAAACATGAAGTTATAAATAAAAGATTAAATGAGAAAAGGTAGAAGAAGAATCGGCGGCAGTAATGGAGTAATCCACTCTGCTGATAAATCAGTTAAAGCAGTTAAAATGAGATTTTTCACCTCGTCCTCCCATAAACACAATAAAACCGCTTTAATCCCTCGAGCGGGAGCGAGACGCGCTGGGTTTTACTCTCCGGGGAGAGGGAGGTCAGAGAAAGCATTTGAAGTATTCAGAGGCTCTGATTTTACAAGGAAGGTCAAAAGTGTATACAGTGGTATTGTAATAGGAAGCAGTCAAACCTCCCATCATGTATCTGCTCCTGTAGCAGTGATCGCTTCACTCTCTATGTTCTTTTATAATTGATGCTAAATGTGCCGACTTCTGACAAGTGTTGTTTCCAAACTGTGGAATCAAATCTAAATGATAAAACTGATGCTGCCAGACATTCTCAGAGATTTGTGACACATCTGCAAAGTACAGTAAACGTTGTGTATTAGTACTTTATTTTGTGGTTATTTTAATGGAACAAAAAACAACTCCCCCCCGTATTTTTTGTATAAAATACTAATTCTTTAGCTGCGTTTCCACTTTAGAACTTTTAGTCCCAGGAACTACTTTTTAAGGTTCCTTCAGTCCGTTGTTGTCTGCGTTTCCACCACGCTCTAAAGATCCATGAAGATTAGGAAAATTAAACTTTACAACAATGACGCCAAATAAAGCGACGGACAGGCATCATTATTTGTGCAACAACAGTTAGCATGGAGGAGCTCAGTCAGGCTTAATAAGGCCTGGACTTGGTCATTGGTCCGTCTATCAGATGCTTTCTTCTGTAACAAACTGGTTTATGGCTGCAGATTAGAATAATGTCCCAGAAACCTGTTTAGAGAGAGACCAGGTCCCTGGTCCCTGGGGAAAGTTTGCTGCTTTTGAAAGGTTTGAAAAGTTTGTAGCTTGCTCCTGGTGTTTGACTGGGACACTTTTTATTGAACTGGGAGATTAACACATTGTGAGGGCAGAGCTGTGCCTTTAGTACTTTACACTTTACAGTATTCTTACTGTAATAAATCACAGCCATTTAATTCCAGGTCCAAGTCCATAGAGTGGTGGTCATCAGAGAAGTCTGTATGTATAATTTACCGTTCATGTATTCATTATTAAATGTTAAATACAATTAATGGTATCTTCATCTTCTTTGAACTTGCAACACAAAACTTTATTTTCAATTCTTTGAATCACTTTAACAGAAGAAATGGAAAATTGTCTTATTTTAGCAGAAGATGAAGGTCAGCGGACTACTTAACGAGACCAGAGTCAAATTTTTCATATTTAGGAAGTCCATTTTAGACTTTTTATTCACTCCTTATTTAAACAAACATTTCCCTCTGCTAACATCGGAAGCTCTACACAAAGAGTTGACATTTCATAGCAAAATCAGTCTATTTCAGGAGTGTTGTGTTAGTGGGTCAATGTGATACAGCGTCTCTTTCTCTATCTGAGACTCTTATCTGACTGTTTTATGTCTTTCTTTCTTCTCTCTGCTTTTCTGTATTTAACTCCAAATGTTTCCATCTTCTCATCGTTCTCTGCATCTCTCTCTCTCATACCGTATCTCTCCATTTAAACGTGTATAATGATGGAAGTCCAGACATGGCTGAAAACCTGGATGTGACACGGCTTGTTTTGTTGACTCATTGTTTAGCACCAACCCCCACAGTGCAACAGGAAGAGAAAATAAAGATGGGTGGAGCTGATAGCCATGGGAACCATTTCTCCTCAACAAGGAACACAAAGTACAGCTGTTTTGGTCATAAACCAAAATTTAACATTTTGACCTGATGGTGGCGCTAGATGAAAAGTCAGAAGGTCAGTGTGAAGAACAGCAATTAAGGTACTTTAACTCGATTGCGTCAATTTGAATAAAAATCGCACAAATCTGAACCCACAGAGATGTCACAACTTGTCAAAATGTCAAAACCTCTTTCTCCATCTCTTATTGTTTCCAAATGTAGCTCTTGAAGCAGTTCAGCATATTTGACGAAGTTGATACTTGCATGATTCTTGATATCCACATGGTTGAATGCACTTATTGTAAGTTGCTGTGGATAAAAGCGTCAGATAAATAAATGTTACATAGAAACATTTACAGTCAGCTATTTTCCTGTCACAAGAGATGCTAGAGAGGAAAATACCGGACTGTAAATGCAGATAATCTGATGTTTTTCTGATGAGATGAACAAGAGTGTGAAGATGAGGCGAACTCCACAGTCAACAAGCCCACCACGGTGCAAACATCCTCTAACTGAGAAAAACCAGGACTTCCTTCTTCTCAGAAGAAGCGTGAAACCTCAGAGAAACCACGAGTGTCTCTGAGGTTCTTCACGCTCTCAGCAGCTCTCTGGAAACATCCTGCAGCTCCTGGTGCGTCGCGTTTATCATAATGTGACACCACAATAGACAAAAAACCCCACAGCTCTAAACCTGCTAGGTTTCAGTTATGGCCCCATTTATGGACCATATGTGAAAGGTGTCGCTCATAGTGATGAACCCGACTCTGCAGCTCCCCTCAGCTCTGCTGAGCTTCATAGTGTCTTTCAGCTCATTGTTTTGGTTTTATAGCCCACAGCTGTTTTGGTTCACACACAGTTAGTAACCAGCTGTGAACATAGTGGAACATTTAGAAGCTAAAGAGACAGATATTTCCCTCCCAAAAACAGATCTAACAGAGAGGAAATCTGGACTTAGATTCATCAGGTGACACAACACCACTCCACATGAATGCTAAGCTAACATTACAGGCAGAGACATAACGTTACTGAAGGCTACATGCTGCTTGTTAGTGCAACAGGTCAAGTAGCTAAATCAACTTCTGAAGAAGATATTGTTGGGCAGTCGAGGACACAGTTTTACTAATCAGGAGATGCAACGTGTGGTTTGAAAGCTCCATAATCTTAAAGGGGCCATTTTGCATAAGGAGTACTTTTACTTTTGATACTTTTGATATGTACATTTTGCTGGTAATACTTGTGTACTTTTACCCAAGTAGAATTTTGAATGCAGGACTTTTACTTGTAATAGTATTTTTACACTGTGGTGTTGGTACTGTTGTGATGTTCACAACTTGTTCCCGCTGCCCTAAAGTGGCCAATAAATCAATTACTGCAGGTTGAAGGTATCATCCAAAAATACCACTGCTGCCCTGCATCAGTCCTGCTGCTTGTTCTTTCAGCCCCACCACCACCCCAGCATCCACCTGCAGGCTCCGGCTGGGGGCTTTAAGATGTTTGCTCATTACTCCCCAAAATCTCTATCTAAACATATCTGAATAAACAATTCAAACATGAGTTGTCTGACAGAACTGACATTATTCTTACAGATTCATCATGGTATGGTACATTTCAGAAAACGTAAGTAAAGTACCTAAATGTGTGAAATTACAAAGAACTGAAAGTGTCAAAAAATCCTCCTACAACCTGTTGTTAACTTTCAGTATTTACACTTTTACAACAGGAAACCCTCCACAGGTGGTTTGTGGCCTTTCGTTTCAGGGCCTCCTGTCCAGAGAGAGAGCAGCAACCTTTGACCAGAACTCTAATGCCTTGAAACTGTAGAAAACGCTGACAATCAACCAGGGGCGTAACCATGGTATAGACATTGGGGGGGTCCAAATGAGAGCATTCTCCCTGAATTCTCACTGAAAGTGCATTTCCCACAATTCTGTAATATTTATATATGAAACTTTGTTCAAAACACATTTAGAACATAGTTTTGAGGACTACATTGATCATTTGAATTCACATTTAAAGGAACAGTTTGATTTCTCTGAGATAGTGGCTGCCCCCCCACTTCATTTGTTTTGGTCAGTTCCTTACTGTTCACTGTTTTACAAGCTAAAACAAGCAACTTCTTCCAAACCTGGTTTTTTGTCAACAAGACATTTTCACTTGTTGTCAGATGTTTAATATTTCCTGGAAAATTTGGTGTTGTCCACCCACTCTTCATCACCCACTGATGAAGATGGAGTCTTGCTCTCCGTGTAGCCACAATCATTCACACACAAGATGCATTTAGCTGTAGTGCCTCACTAAGCTACCTGTTCAGCTGGATTCTTACACTTACTGTCTATGTGCTAATGTACTAAACTACATTATAGTTCACGTTCCACTTTCTCACCTGTATCTCCAGAGCAGGTACCTGTCTGCTTCCAGCATGTCTCTCTGTGCTGCCTGCAGTGTGACCACCAGCAGGCTGATGGTGACAGTAGAAATCATCTTCTTCTGACCAGCCTCCTCTCTCTCTTCCTACACACACACTCATCTTGCAAAGCAAAATGTAGGTTTTCTGTGGATTATTTCTGTAATAAAGAAGCAAAATCGTGGATCTTAAGAGCGAAATCTTGTTTCTTGATGAATTGGTTGCCAGATTCAGCCGGCTTCTTGATTGGAGACAATAAAGATAAAACAAGAATTTTATTCACGATTTTTCCTGAGCCAAGGAGCTTAATAGTTAAAGTTAACAACACTGAGCACGTCAGTAAATGTTTTACAGTAATCCAAAAGTAATGATCAGAGAGTAATCTAACCACCGTCCTCTGTGACCTGCAGTCGACCTGAATCTGAACCGAAAAAACTAAACAAACTCATCCTGTTACCTTTACAACACTGTGTTGGTGAGAGAGAGAGAGAGAGAGTGTGTGTGTTGGTGTGTTTGTGTATGTGTGTATTAACGTGAGTGATTTTGTTACTAATGTCTGTGTGTTTAAATCAAACAGACAGACAGACAGACAGACAGACAGACAAAGGAAACAAACGGTGAGTTTCCTTCAGGGATTTATTTAAAAACTCCCGTCAACACCCAAGTTTCCCTGGGACAAAGTAAACACACACACACACACACACACACACACACACACACACACACACACACACACACACACACACACACACACACGCACACACACACACACGCACTGTGTATGTCAGATGAGCAGAGAGGAAGAGACAGTTTGTTCCTCGTCTGTCTCCATGTTGACAGGTCTAAGGAGGCCGTTTCCTCGAGTCGAGTGTTAAACACAAATGAACAATGGTGATGTGAAACATATGATGTTGTCAAAGTTACGTTACAGTGCAGTACAGTTATATTTCACATGCCAAAATAACATCAGTATTATTGATTACATATTAACTTTAGGCATAGGCCTGGTTTGTTGTTTCACCACAAATAGAAACTCTTTTCTTCTGTCTCCTGGATTTTGTCATTTAACCCTGAAGTGACAGGTTTACTGTTTTAAATTATTTACTCTAGTTTTTCTTCATTTATTTCCCACTCCTCTTTTTCTGTCTCTCTCTGTTTGACGTATACCAGTAAATACATCCTTTAATTGTGTCTTCCTTCTAATATACAAAACAATCTCTGGGTCAATCAAATTTTCTCATCTGTTCACAATCTGCTCTCAGAGGATGTGTCATAGAGAAAAGTATGATTAAACCCTCAAACAAGACACATGGATGTGTGGGTGTAAACTATGTTTGTTGTGTCTGTCAGTCCTTTTCACAGTTTAGGAAAATAAAACCGAGCATTACAGAGGATAATCTAGTAGTCATCACCGGGAATTACAAGGGAATGCTTTTAATTTGAAAGGGTTTTATCCCAAGGCTGCCATTTGGTGGATAAATGGTGTTAAAGGCTGTGATTAACTCATGAGTCATCCACAGTTGTTTTGAACTCTATTAGCAGCATTAAGGCTGAAACTCTAATTAAAGTCATCAGTTTTCCACAATGACAACAGAACATTTTAAAGCCTTTTGAAGTTCATTTTGTTGAGTGTGAAATGAGAGCAGCTTCAGACACAGAGACTCAAAAGAAAAGGTCTTCTTATTGGTTTTCTTCATAATGTACTTGAAACAGTAAATAAGTGTATATGGAAATCTTGTCTGTCTCAGTCTCAGTCATGCTGCCAGTCATGCAGAGGTTAGATTAAAAAGTGGAGCAGCAGCCAAGTCTGTCCTCTCTGACTGTCTGTCCTCTCTGACTGTCTGTCTGTGTGTCCTCTCTGACTGTCTTTCCTCTCTGACTGTCTGTTCTCTCTGACTGTCTTTCCTCTCTGACTGTCTGTCCTCTCTGACTGTCTGACTGTCTTTCCTCTCTGGCTGTCTGTCCTCTCTGACTGTCTGACTGTCAGAGAGGACAGACAGCCAGAGAGGACCGACAGTCAGACAGTCAGAGAGGAAAGACAGTCAGAGAGGACACACAGACAGACAGTCAGAGAGGAAAGACAGTCAGAGAGGAAAGACAGTCAGAGAGGACCGACAGTCAGACAGTCAGAGAGGAAAGACAGCCAGAGAGGACCGACAGTCAGACAGTCAGAGAGGAAAGACAGTCAGAGAGGACACACAGACAGACAGTCAGAGAGGAAAGACAGTCAGAGAGGACAGACAGTCAGAGAGGAAAGACAGTCTGTCCTCTCTGGCTGTCTTTCCTCTCTGACTGTCTGTCCTCTCTGACTGTCTGACTGTCTTTCCTCTCTGACTGTCTGTCCTCTCTGACTGTCTGACTGTCTGTCCTCTCTGACTGTCTTTCCTCTCTGACTGTCTGTCCTCTCTGGCTGTCTGTCCTCTCTGACTGTCTTTCCTCTCTGACTGTCTGTCTGTGTGTCCTCTCTGACTGTCTTTCCTCTCTGACTGTCTGACTGTCTTTCCTCTCTGGCTGTCTTTCCTCTCTGACTGTCTGACTGTCGGTCCTCTCTGACTGTCTTTCCTCTCTGACTGTCTGTCCTCTCTGGCTGTCTTTCCTCTCTGACTGTCTGACTGTTTTTCCTCTCTGGCTGTCTGTCCTCTCTGACTGTCTGTCCTCTCTGACTGTCTTTCCTCTCTGACTGTCTGTCCTCTCTGACTGTCTTTCCTCTCTGACTGTCTTTCCTCTCTGACTGTCTGACTGTCTGTCCTCTCTGGCTGTCTGTCCTCTCTGACTGTCTGTCCTCTCTGACTGTCTTTCCTCTCTGACTGTCTGTCCTCTCTGACTGTCTTTCCTCTCTGACTGTCTGACTGTCTGTCCTCTCTGGCTGTCTGTCCTCTCTGACTGTCTGTCCTCTCTGACTGTCTTTCCTCTCTGACTGTCTGTCCTCTCTGACTGTCTGTCCTCTCTGACTGTCTGTCCTCTCTGACTGTCTTTCCTCTCTGACTGTCTGACTGTCTGTCCTCTCTGGCTGTCTTTCCTCTCTGACTGTCTGACTGTCTGTCCTCTCTGGCTGTCTTTCCTCTCTCAGCAGGCATCTCTCCGACCTGTTGAGCTCTTTAAAACCTGCTGACAAGATGCGAGCCAGCCAGCCGCCATGACAGATTATGATGAATTATGACGTGACGACATGGTCACTTTCTCCTGGAGGTCTGCTTGTAAGCTCTGCAGATTACCCGGCGTTTTGCCATGCCACCTGGAATCATTTCATGGTTAGGCTATAGTTACAGTGCTGTGGAGGGAATTAGCGTTGCATTTCAGAGACTTGTTAGCATTTCGATGGCCGAAGAGCAAAACCTCCTATCTGAAAAATGGTACTGATGCAGAGAGGAGGTTTTGTGCCTCAACATATTCCCAGCGAACCCGTTTGGAGGTTTTCGTCAGGTGACCTTTCCGTCACAACAAAGGGCAGGATTATCTTGCAGACAGACTGAATATGAGCAGCCTTCCTTGTTCTCATCATCCAAAGTGAAATCCGCCAGTCAGAAAATGATGCAGATAGGAGGTTTTGCGTTTTGGCCATCGCCTACTGGACATAGGCCCATGGGACCGGAGCCTCTGTTTGAAATGACTGTTAACATTTCTCGTTGGAAAGTAAATCAAATAACTGCAAAGAGACACAAAACAACTACATTATAAAGAGACGCAAAACAGCCACACAGTGACTAAACACTCTTTCAGTCTAGATGTCGTGCTCCTGTGTAGTAGGATAGGGGGCCTTTTACATGTCTGTGCCCAGGAGCTTGTTGTGTCCTGTGTCCTCTTTCTGTTTAAGAGTACAGGGGGGGTCAGCATTCAAGCTAGCTAACAAGCTAACTGTAGTTCCTCTCTCAGCAGGTAGCTCTCCCCTTGCATTTCTCAAACTAAACTCTTGAAACTGGCCAGCCACCACAATAGTAAACGGTATAAAATGATAAATTGACCTGTTTCCCTCGTGAGCTACATTCCCACATCAACACAGCCGGGCAGTTCTAGAGATTTATTCAGGTGTTCGTTAGCTTGCTGAGGACACATTCAGAGTGCAGAGGGAATATGGGAATAAGGAAAAAGAGAAAACTAGGTTCTTTGGTTTGTTTATCTTGCAAATGTGCAGTGATTCAATTAGACTTGATGTTGGGGTTGTTTAGCGAAAACATATTGGTCCCAGTTGGAATTTGAATTTAATTATCTGTGAGTATCAGATTCATCCCTGTGTTTTGGAAAATAAATGGTTTAATGTCTTTTATTCAGGTGTCTGATTACCACATAACCAAACTTAATTTGATTAAATAAATAAATATCATACAGATATCCCATATCATTTTTTATTTAATACATATGATGCAAATTAAAGCCTCACACTCAGCCATATGACAGTAATGTTCTTGCGTTTCACAATAAAGTTTCAAGTCTCTCTGCAAACAGTTTGTCTTGCAGCACGCTCTCTTCAAATCACCAGAATCTGTCACAGTATTTGTGGTCTGACTCTCTCTCTCTCTCTCTCTCTCTGTCTGTCTCATTTACTCTCTCACTCTGTCTCTGTTGCTCTGTTGTTGAGTTTGTGGCTCGTGCATGTGCTCTTTTAGGAATGTTTTATAAATGGGACCTCTGGATATTGTGCTAGTGTGGCACGCCAAAAGAACTCCAGGCAGTGTTTTCTCAGATTAAGAGGCTGGTAAGCCCCTTCGGTTGGAGTCTGGTCTCTTCCAGTATGAATGTAAACATCTTAAATTCCAGTAATTCCAATTATTTATTTATCTTTAACCTCATCGTTGACTCAATTTACTGGAATCTATCGCCATCTGACTACAAATTGCATTTTTTTTCCAACACAAATAAATACCTCAGGCATCTCTCCTTTTATTAACTTTCCTCATTTTTAGCTACCAGAGGCTCCAGAGATACAGTAGCTGTTTGGTCCATCAGGATGAAATATCTAGAAGTGTTGGATGGTTTGTCATAAAATTTAGTACAACATTCATATCCCCAGAGGAGGAATCCTAATTACTTTGGCAATTTTTTTGCCAATAGTTGTTGAGATATTTCACTATGATCCAAAAATGTTGACCACATGGTGGCAGTGACTGACAGACTGACATTGCCATCCATAGAGCCATGCTGCTAGCGTGGCTAAAAAGAAGAGTTAAATCACACGTTTTAAACACATTTAACATCAAATTAATCAGTCTCTCCCCATCCCCAACTCCCTCTTTCTCATTTTTCCTGCAGTCAGCTGCAGAGTGTGATGTGACTTGGTTCGACCTTCTTCCATCTACCTCTCCACGTCAGTGAAGATCCATCAGAGATGACAGCGACTTTTGCTGCAGTCCTGCAGGCAGCAGGAGGAGTCAGAGCCAGAGGGGTGAAGTCTCTCCAGATACTGATGGCATGTCTCCTTCTCCCTCTGCTGTGGCTGCAGCCTGCAGACTCCAGCACTGCTCCAGATGCCAAAGCCTGGAGCCAAACCGGGCCCCGGCTGCAGCTCTCCCACTCAGGTAGGAAACGCACCAAGAGAGGAACATACAGCTCACATACACAACATACAGGCACAACAAATCTACCTTCAGTGATGCAGGATGGCAAATTTCTGGTGTCAGTTCTTACTTTTACTGTGCGGGTTGAGTTGTTTTTTAGTCTGGTTCTTACAGAGAGTATGGGAGGACTTTGAGGTTAAAACAGCCCTTGCTAGAAAAACATAATACAATAGAAACCAAGTGTTGACTCTGCTCGGTTTGAATTCTCTGTGTCTCAGTGTTTGTTTGGGCCTAAAAGTTCATTCTCTTGGGGGTTGAAACTCCACTTACACACCACTAAACAGACAAATGACAGATGGAGTTACATTTTTCTGTCTACAGTTAATGTATTTTTGTATTGCCTATAACCCATTCAAACACTTTATGCCTAATTTACATGTTTTCTTCTGGCCCATTTAAACAGCTATATTAATCATGAATGTCATTCATCATAGCTTTCCTCTGAGCGTTTGGGGAAACACATAAAGATTCAGAATGAATGGGGTTTTTAAGATCAATTTTGCTCATTGAATTGTGAAGCTTTTCAGGCTGTTTGTGCTCATTTGTGCAGCACAAACTCAAAAACACCAGCCCCATGACGCAGAGACAGAGCTGGTTTGTCTGTCTTTTCCTTTGACTAGTTTCCTTCATGCTTTCACTTCCTTTCCATACTCTTTGGTTCGGCCAAAACTGGATTAAGTTGCCGATGAAAGTGAAGTGTTATTATTTCCCTGCTGTCGCGATGTCTGATTTTAGGAAAGTCTGTATCCAGTTAAAGGTTTTCAGCAGTAAAGTCATCTTCTCAGCAGACGTCTTGCTGTCGGAGCTGGACAGAACTTTATAACAGCATCATAAAGATCAGTGAAGTCATGTCTCCTCGACTCAGCCTTCAAAGCAATCTGGTGAATGTTGCAACCATAGAAATGTCCTCCAACATGCAGTACAATGACTTTTTCTTTTCAGTTTCCAGAGTTTTAGAAAACATTGTGCTCTGAGGTCTCTCTTAATGTCAACAGCAGATGCTTTTTTTCTACAATAAAACACTTCATTAGAGCAGCAGGAAGGAATAAAATGGCAGATTAACAGATGAACAACATGGGAGGTGATGCTGTGATGATGACGAGCAACGGTGCTCGTAAATGTTTAAAACAGCCTCAATTAGATTAAGAAGAAGGAAACTAATTTTAGGCTACTGAAACCCTGAGGTTAGGGAAAGATCGTGATCATGATTAGAAGAAACCAATGTTGATTATCGATAAGAGATGGGATGCTAAGTCACACTCATCTGTCCATCTGAGGTTTTGTGGCACTATATTAATGTCACACTATTTCTGCCTTTTGTTTCTTAGAGACAGCAGTCAATATTCACAGGACCACGAGAAGTTGCTTTTCAGGAAAACTTTGCTTTAGGCCTTTGAACCACAAACACTGCTGTCTTGTTAGCGGACACCTGGTATCTTCCCTGCAGCTATCGTCACCTTTTACTTGTTTTTGGGTCTTTTTGGCTTCAGTCTGGTCTTCAGCAGTTGACTGACATACCGCAGCTTGGCCAAAAAAAAACAAACTCTTTGGCTGTCTGTATGTTTTCGGATGTTTGTCCTGCTGTACCCTGTACGCATAGAGCACTGTTCCCCCAATACGGACGTGAACACCCTTAAAGCTGAAAGTTAACCTCCCAGTTGGTGTTTTATTTGAAATTGAAGTTCAGAGCCTAAAGAAAGAAAGACATGTTAATGTCTGTACTGTATATAATTGCCCTGCTGTATTACAGTATTTCTAATGCATTCTGACTGGCAGGAAAAGTGCAACAAAGTAAAAGTCGGCTATTGCTGCCAAAGCCAATATATATTTTATATATTTCATCCAAAACAAAAAGGAACAAAAGTGTTTCACCTAAAATAAAAACAAAAGGGGCTTTCATCATGAGAGCCAGATCACTGCAAACACACTTAAATCACCAGTGAAGTCATCTGCCCACTTCCAGTCTCGTTAACACGCTTCTTCTTTTTTTTCCGAATGCTTGCTTCCCGCTTGGCAACCAACAGCACCAGTAAAGCCAACAACTGTTTCCTATCCAGCAGCAATTAGTTCAGGGAGGCTGGTTTCATTGTGTGGCGGTTAGTGAGATGTTTGTCCAGTGAGCAGTCCGCTGAATGAATGAGTGGATGGATGAATGGAATACTGTGTTGTTCTTTACTATTCAGGTTTTGTGTCAGAGTGGGAGGGGAGGGGTTTGGAGTGATTGCTAACGATGTGACGGGACTGTGGCAGTCAAACACTGCATGAATGTTAGTGATGCGACGAGTGGAAGAGGAAACTGAGAGTTGACGTGTCGTTTGGATTAAAGAGGATGAACATAATATGAGGCAAATCATAGGAAGCTGTAGATCTTAGTTTTAGATGGAGGTACTCATTTTGCAAATAACCAAAATGAGCCATTTTTCTAGATTGA
Source organism: Macquaria australasica (assembly GCA_005408345.1). NCBI lineage: Eukaryota > Metazoa > Chordata > Actinopteri > Centrarchiformes > Percichthyidae > Macquaria > Macquaria australasica. Next base: position 294,145 of record SEMN01000527.1, on the reverse strand, counting down.
AAAACAATAAATTCAACTTCAAGTTATTTGATTGTTTTCAAGACAGAAAACAATCAAATCTTTAGCATGGAGGTTCATTCTCGACCTTGATGTCAGTATGTGTGACAAAATAATCTCAAGAAAGATGAAAACACTACCTTCAGTTGAGAGTATGTCATCACACAATCATATTTAAGTTTTAACAATTAGACTTCTACCCTGAAGTCACTTGCTGGATTTCTTAACTGATTCCTGCTCTTCCAAAGTGTTATCTATGAAAACCAACCATTACTCCATCTATAAGAGATTTTGGACAAGAAATCACAACAACACCACCACCATTACTGGAATAAACTTACCAAAATCAATCTGTTGAGCCTCGATGACGTACGGTTAATTTATAAAATCACCCACAGCTTGGCCCCACCCTCTTTAAAGCACTTCATTAAGCTCTGCTCTGAGAACAATAGCAGAATTACAAGGACCTCGACCAGGAGCGACGGTGTCCTCCCCTCAAGATCTACAACATTTGCACAATCAGCTTTTCCATCGAAACTTCCCCAGATTTTAATTCTTTTTCTATGAATCTAAAAAGGTGGAGAAAGGAATCAAGAATGCAATCATCAGTTTTAGTCTCATGAATCGTTATTAACTAATCAAACAACCACAACTGTTCTATAAATATCATATGCATCAGATTTCAAGTATTTAAATGTATGTTTATTATACGTGGTCCCTGTCAAATAAACTTGTAAATCAGTCATCCCCTTAAGTTCATGTGGAATGTCCCAAATGGCAACAGAAGCTACGTACTTAAAGCAGCTATAATCACTCGTAGTGATGAACCTACAGAGGATGATCAACTGAATCTGCAGCTCGGCTTTACGGAGCTTTGTAGCTTCTTTCAGCTCGTTGTTTTGGCTTTCTGGTCTGCAACTTTACTGTTTTGGTTCACTCTCACCGCTCTCAGTGTCGTTTTTCAGCAAAAAAGCTTTAAAGATTGAGTGTACACTACCACAGTACACTATGTTGGACACAGCTTGTTTCAGCTGCTCCCAAAATATCAGCTGTTTCAGTAAGATGGGATCAGTTAACTGATGTTTACCACCGCGGTCAGCCTGTGATGTAAATACTGTACATACTGAGTTTTATGTGGCAGCAGCATTATCTCATGCATCAGGTTACACACACTTTCACAACTTCAGCTGCCAGTTAAATCTTTGAGGCTTGAATCTTTATCTGGGAATTTAATATAAGTTTGTATGTAATGTAAAGTGTTTGTGTGATGAACTAGAAGAAGTTTGGTTTCCTTCTACACCCGTCAAACACACGGTGATTGTTTTTCCCTCGAGAGCAGGGAAAATCTTTCCCCAAATAGTCAGTATCTCATTCTGGAGCAAATCTCATGACGTCATACCACTGACGTGTGTGTGTGTGTGTGTGTGTGTGTGTGTAACAGTAGCAGCACAGTGGTTTTCATGGCAGTAAAGTGAAGCAGTGAACTCCTGTTAATGAAGTAAGACGTGGTTCTCTTGCTGCGTTTGTAGCTGCAAGGATCAACAGTAGAGAGTCTATTAAGATTTTATAAGGCAGATACTCAGACAGGAGCTTCAGGGGCAATGAATACACACACACACACACACACACACACACACACACCTATATACGTACACTTCGATACACAAACTCCTCCAGTTTTCTTGCTACATTTTTTTTTTATGTCACTCACATTTATTGTCTGTGTCCCTTTTACCTCTCTCACACACACACACACTGAATTAAACACACACACACACACACACACACACACAGAGGGAGGGAGAGTGTATGCGTCACAGCTGACCCAGTGTCTGACCTGAGCAGGAATCCAGAGAGACCAGCCCTCATCTTGCAGGGAGACACACTCTGTTAGCTTTTAACCTGACCAGGAGTGTGGGAGTGCGTGTGTGTGTGGGAGTGTGTGTGTGTGTGTGTGTGTGTACACACATCATTGGCCCAAAGTAAACAGGCAAAAACAGAGAGACAGACAAGAGACAGAGGGATGTTTTACCTGTAAGTTGTTTGCGTATGTGTGAACACTTTATTCTTTTACTCCAGTCTTCTCTGTATTATCTTCTGGCTTCTGAAAAACACACACAGCCAAACATTCATCAACTCTGCCTTGGTCGCTCACACACACACACACACACACACACACACACACACACACACACACACACACACACACACACAAACTTTCTCTGCCTGTCAACCTCACACGGACAAACCATAAATATGAATGTGATCACGCAGTTAAACACATGCAGGTGCAGGTTATGTCCATGTGAGTATTTGTGTGTGTGGAGATTTAATGTAGATATGAGGCCTGAAGAGTAGTACATGAACTGAAATGCATTTCACAATATTCTTCAGGTTTTGGTTTCCATATGAAACATCAGGGCCGTGCTGACAGATTCTTTGCCCTCCAGTTGAAAAGCAGCAAAATCAAATACGGTAAATGTCATGAAAGAGTTTGTTTATACAGATGTCTTCTTTTATTTTCTGATTCTGCACTTTCACCTGCATATTGTTTTTTTCACAATACAGAGCAATTTGATTTCCTGTTGTAGTTTTTGTTAGGATGGCTGAATTTAGATGAACCCAAACTTCTTGAGGTTGGAGGATCAGTGTTTGTTGTTTTATTTAAATCCCATCCAGTTAGACACTCCTGTTAAAGCTGCCCTGTGGAGTTTTCATGGAAACAAACAAAAGTTTGTTAATCTTTATTGTTACTCACCAAAACACACTGAATCCTCGAGTTCTAACAAACATGTTAAATGCACTTCCTTCCTCATAAAACATTTACAAAGTTCACATTTCTTAAAGGTTTGAAACCTGCGTTGTTTTGCTCTGATCTATATTCACCTTCATCCAGCTCTTTTGCACTTTGCGCTGCTGCACGAACATGAACCATAAAGGAAGGAATCGCTGTCTGTCTGTCCTTCGATTATCTCGACAACAGCTTATCCGATCGACTCCACACTTGGCGGGTGTATTGCTGAGGACCAGAGGGAGTGCAGTGTTGGTGCAATTTTGCCAGCTAGTGGAGCTACAACAACGAATTTTACATTTTGGCCTGTAACCTTTGAACTGTACGTCTTAGAAACTTTATTTCCTGGATTTTGTGGGTCCAGACGACTCTATCCATATAAGCCACGCCCATTTCCATTTAGATCAATTTTTCACCATTTTCAGTTTTGTCCAAATCTGTTTATTCGCAACTCCTCCTACAAATTTTGAGCAATCGTCAACAAATTTGTTACAGAACATCTCTGGACCAAGCTGGAAAAAGTTATTTTTTTGGATTTTTGATATTCCACATGGTTTTGCTATAGCTGGCTCTCAAAGTTTGCTCAAATGCAAAAAATGTCATATCTCCTGAACGCTTTGTGCTATTGTATGTTTAGTGGACGTGTAGATATGATTTCTGAGTGACCATGACAAATTTGAACCATAATAGCAGGTGCACTTGGAGACGCCCCACAAAACACTGAATTCTAGCCTCTCTGAGCACGATGTCCTGGTGCCACCTATCACATCTGCTGAATACTTTTTTCCCTTTAAATACTTTCCAGTTCCACTCCACCCGTCTGTCACTCACGTCAAGTTAAAACCAACTCCAAGCAGCATTTCAGATTCAGACATCAAGACTTGTGAATGGGATTTTTCTCATGCACAGTAACTCCAGGACGTTCATGACTGTGTTGTGTATTTATATTATATTTCCTAAAGTCAAATGTATATGTATCAGTGTGTCAGTGTGTGTTTGGATAACTGGTTTATTGATTCAGGGATGTGCGTCTGTGTTGGTTTAGAGTAGATTTAACTTCTTCGACGAGAGTTCTTCCTGCTGTTCGTTTTTTGACGGGGAGTTTTGACGCTCATGTGGAATAAATCCAACAACAACACGCTGACCTCATGTGGGACTGTGGGATGGGAAATTTGTAAAACACACACACGCACACAATTAAAAGCACACAAAGTGACAGTACAGAGCCAACTGTGTGTTATCTCTCTCTCACACACACACTAATTTGATAGCTGGTCACTCAGGCAGATGTAAAAACGTGAACTGGAATACTTGTGTACTCTACGTACGTACAAATATCCAGTTTTTGCAGCTGCCTAAACACACACACACACACACATACATGCACACACACACAGTTATCCTCATACGTACACGTCTGTAGCACACATACGGTTCAGTCAAAGGTGTGTCACTGCATTTGTCGTTCTTTTCATTATTAGATAAACTCAGAAAAAATCATGTGTTTCTGTGGTGGAATCTGTTAAAGCTGATTCAACTCAGTCTGAATGACAACATCTGCAAAACCCAAATTATTACTGAGATATGGAGTCAGGAATGTGACCTCCGTGTGTGTGTGTGTGTGTGTGTGAGAGAGAGAGAGAGAGAGAGAGAGGGAGAGAGAGAGAGAAAAAAGAGACAGAAAACTGGAGGGAGGTTATACTCACATACTTACTGTAATGTGACCTCCGTGTGTGTGTGTGTGTGTGAGAGGCCTCCCGGGAGGTATTGCCCGTACCTTGTGGTGTCGTGCTGTGAACCTTGACCTTTGACCCTGCTCTGATTATAGTAAGTAGATTTAGGAGCACAGGGAGGAGAGAAAGAGGGGACAAAGCAGAAGACAGAGGAAAGAAGGGAGGAAAAGAGCGGAGAGCAACGAGAGAGGAGGAAAAAGAAAAACCTAATGAAAACGTAATGAGGAGTGGAGGAAATAAAGGTTTTTGGAGGATAAGGTGTCAATAAATGAGGCAAGGAAAGAAAAGAAGAGTTAGAAAGGAAGGAGGGAGGAAGGGAGGAGGGATGACACATCGGGTAGAGCGGTTTCCTGACGTTCATGAACCTGTCAGCCACCTGAGTCGAAACAGAAGAGAGGAGGTCAGAGAGGGTGGACTGCTGCTAATTAAAACTGTGTGTGTGTGTGTGTGTGTGTGTGAAGGGAAAAACTGAAATAGAAAGTGAGGTAAGATGTGAGGTAAAGAATAACTGTAACTGAGTTTTAGTTTCATTTGATTTTAATTTTTGTTGAATTTAATCTATATGACTCTATAATAACAGGCCAGAGGCAACGAGTGAAGATGATGAGATCATTTATTGATCTAAAAAAAAAAAAAAATCATTTACTGTTTTAATTATTTACCGACAGAAATTAATACATTTAAATTTACAATAATTTATAAAAATAGCAATTGTTATTATTTTATTTACATTATTCTTGTAATTTTGTATGATTTTTGATTACATTTGTATTTATATTTGTATTAATACTTACTATTACTACTATTTCAATTTCAGTTTGGTTATTTTTTTACTTTGTTTCTGTCATTTATTTGGTTTGCTCTGCTTGTGTTGCGTACCAGGTGGAGAGAGAGAATGAGGGGGATGTGCACACACACTCACACACACACACACACACACACTCACGCTCACACACACTCACGCTCACACACACTCACACACACTCACGCTCACACACACTCACACTCACACTCATACGTACACACACACACACACACACTCACGCTCACGCTCACACACACACTCATACGTATACACACACACACAGACACATACACACACTCACACTCACACTCACACACACACACACACACACACACACAGACACTGGTTAACGTCGCACAGTCGGAGGCTGACAGACGCCCTCGATCTTTAACTCGTTAGCAGATAAGAGACCGTGGTTACAGATAACAGCAGATTAAAGCTTGTATAGTTAGATGATCTACGTGTACTGATAGCATGGCTTACATCACACACACACACACACACACACACACACACACACACACACACACACACACACACACACACACACACTTTCCCGTGACTACCTGAAGGGAGGATTTTATTCGCTGTAGTTCTCACACTGTCAGATTTGTATTGTGGATTTGTGGTTTTTCACCTTTCTGATGTTTGTCAGCGGTTCAGGGAGGAAGAGGCGGCTGTGAGAGGGACGACTGTTCATTTCAGCATCTACACTGTGCAGAGTGACACACACACACACACACTGTTCTGCTTGACTTACTTTGACACCTCACTGTGTTTCATCCGAGGTGTTTACCAAACACTCTGTAACACTTCAACCTCCTTAAAAGTAAGTAATGCATGAGTGAGTGTGTGTGTGTGTGTGTGTGTGTGTGTGTGTGTGTGTGTGTGTGTGTGTGTGTGTGTGTGTTGCAACTACTAAGGAAACTCCTGTATTCATACAGTAACTTTTTCTGACAGGTGACCAGAGCTCTGATGATATTAGATGGACACAATCTGCCAACAGATAATTAGAGTTTATCAGCCACAGCTATGAAACTCCAAATGTTGAGAGTTTGTTTGCAGCGACAGGAGGAGAAATGAGATGTGATACTTTGCTGGAGGCCTGTTCAGCATCATAGCCTTCTGTTAACCTGTTCTCTTTTATGTCTTTTCTCTGACACGTGTAAACATCTTAAAAATGATGCTAGGAGAACATCTGCAATGAGAACATCAATATCAGCTTCATCTCTGTGTGTTCAGTACAGAGGAAGCTCCGGGACACGTTTAGCTTTGCTTAGCTTAGCACAAACACTGGAAGCAGTGGGAAATCGCTAGCCTAGCTTCATCAAATATGCATTTTAACACCACCTTATTTACAGCTTGTATGGTGTGTTTGTCGTACGACAGGATTGTACGAGTGGTTTAAGAGAACTTCTGGCTTTGACCAGCGTGAAGCACAGTGTGGAAGTCTTTTTTTAACTTTTTATACAGATCAGAACAGGTAGCCTTGTATGGCAATTTCAGGAGCATTGATTACGCTAATGACTAAGTCTCACAAACGTGCACCTACTCATGAACAGGTGCCAATCGTCAGGCGGTAATGAGTGATTTACGACAGGTTTGTGCAGTTAAAAGAGTTTGTAGAATCTGTATCTTGATGTATTGGTCTTTAGCTTTCTAGTTAACAAGATGCAACATGTGAACAAGATGATGTTGGAGCTGTTGGAAGGTATTTCCCCCTCTGTTTCTGAGCTAAAAATATCTCGCACATCACGAGCAAATCTCTCTACTGAACACAGAGATTTCTCATCTAACTCTCGGTAAGGGAGTAAAAAAGCCTAGACATATTCCTTCAAGAAGGGAAATGGAGGCCTCTGACATCACCCATAATCAGCCATAATGTGACCAAACAACGGAGGGATTATAGGTCAGTGTGAACAGTGTTAAAAACCAGGATAAATATAACATCCAGGCTACATTCCTGCAGTGATGTCAGTTAATGAACAGACATTTGAAGGGAATGTAAGAGTTCATCAACCTCTCTGTCGCTTCTCCCCATAAACAGCATGACATGAGACAGAAAAAGAAAAACAGGAACATCCCGATGTGGCCTGTGGAAAGAGACAGAGAGTCCCGGAGGACTCGTAACTAAAATGTCCTCATTTCTCCGTTAAGAAACACACACAGTCACAGGCAGCGGCGCACTCTGAAAGGTGGTGGTGAAAAAGATAAAAAGGGCACCAGCTGTATGCAGTGTGGTATATAGCATTAGTATATTGTTTGACTCGCTCTCCTTCAAGTTGCTAAATAAATGTAACCACTTATGTTTGCTCCATATCAGTTATGGAGCGATAAAAGCTGAGCCAAAGAAATGGCTGTTGGCAGAGTGCTTTCAGAGAAGAGAGGAGATAAAACAGTTTATTCTTTTATACAAAAACACCACGCTCTTCTCCGTTTTCTTTTCCTCTCTTCTTTTCCTTGTATGTACATTTTCTGAAGGACATTTTCTCGACCATTGAGAGAGCAGGAGTTCAGCCTGCCATCTAATGCACGCAGGCAATATATGTGATTAATGTAACTGCTGTCGAAGGTATTTATGTCAAAGTATTTCAGCCAGATATTGCTCTTAAAGCTTATAGCTGAAATCACACAAATCTTCCTCAGCCTGGGTTCAACAGACAGTGGTAGCCATCAAACACTGTCCTGCTACACCCTCCTACTCCTTTTCTTAATGTTGCAGCAATAACAGAAAGAATTATAGATGCACATGTTCAGAGAAGAGTCGCATTACTTTGCAGCGTCATCTTACAGTTATTGTACGTGACATCTGAAGGGTTTCTGTGTTAGTATTGCTCATTAGGATGTGTAGGGCCCTAATGGCCCTTATGGCCCTTTTGGCTGTTGGCCTGTGTCCATCTTCTCGCCAATTAAAAACAAATGTACACAGAGATCTTGGAGGGAGGAGGGAGGAGAGTGGCAGCATCTTTCACCGTGACAGGAAGCACCAGGTTTTATAGGAAATATGGTCTTAATTTTGGGAAGCACACAATCCTACATGCAAGACCTTATAAAGTAAACTCCAAGACTACTTCCCTTCCTCTCCTTTAATCTGTTTTAACGTGATTACGATGCTGAGATGCTGCTGCTGCTGCTGTGCACTGGTTTACATTACAGATGTAGTTTATTCAGCATCAGGACCGTGTTGCCTTTGTGGTCTCAAACTGGGTGAATGTTTCATCAGTATCTCTTGGGTTTCTGCTCTCTGTGGCTCTGTAATGCTGATTATCTTCCAGCCTGTGATTTATCTTTTCTGCTGATGTGGGTCAAATCCTGCTGTCATCTGTAACACCTTGATGTATCACACTCAAGTGACAGAAGGTCACAGCATCTCTGATTATGGTAGTTTTTTCACGATTCATTTTTTATATGAAGATCTTAGCTGGTAGATGATTATTTATTATCTACTGACAAAGCTGGTTTCTGTAGTTTATTGCAAATTAGGTGACTATTAATTATAGCACAATCAGTTGAGTTGTAACTTCGGCTTATCGCTAACTGGCTTAGTTTAGATCTCATTATGTTTAGCTGAAACTAATTAACTCTTTATCCAACAAGACAAATGCCTCATATCATCTCAACTTTATCCTCAAGAAAAGAAGCATTTTATTCCCTTTAAGTAAAACAATCTATATTAGCTCTGTGTTAACACTGCTCCAATAAGAAGTGATGAAACTGAGCTTAAACTAAAGATAAAAACCGTCCAGACTGCCCAACAGTATATCACTGTCACCAGGTGTTTTTGGTAAAATTACAGCTGGTAGTCGTGCTGCAGTTTATTGATGCCACCAGCATGATTGGTGGGTGCCTTTCTACTAATAAGTTGTTTATAGCAGTTGGGCTATTACTACTGGGAGTTAATTGTTGTGGCACTTTCAACATTTGGAGACTAACAGTAAAAGACGAACAAAAAGAAATAAAACCTAACAAGCTGGACTCGAAGCCATACAGGCGCTACATAACCGTAACTTTGTGCCTTCGTGCATGATTTATGATTTTGTTGTGAGTTGCAGCTTGTTGGTTGTAACAAGCTGTTGCCTTCTGAAGATGATTTGTGGTTTTAGCACAAAGTTGTGTGCGTATTCGGATGAGGCAGCTAAAACAATTTGGTCAAAGTCTAAGTGAGAAAAATAAAACACAATATTTTGAAGACTTCTTCTCATGAGCCGGTAACGAAACCTGGGTCACCAGAACTGAAAGCAAATGCATCCACATGTCCCATTTCTGTAAAGCGCCAACAAGGCTCGTCATTGTTCCTGACATCAGTCGGCCCGGCAGCTTAAATTAAGGATAAATAAATGTGACCTGACCGGTGAAATAATAGCTGGTTAAGTTATTTCTCTGTCTGAGGCAGTTTAAAGTCTCCTCCAAATGCTGAAACTTGATATATTAAATGGCCGCAGTTCTCTGTGTCAAGGTTCAGAGGGAAACTCTTTAACTGTGATTTAGAGCAGCGAGCCGTGCAGAGAGGCCGCTGAGTGAACAGCTGAAATGAAGAGGATATGAAAAGTGACGCTGATGCCTCGTTGGAAAAGGATCAAAGACGTTTAGAGATGATTGATCAGAATGCAGAAGGAATTATCATCAAAAAAAGCCTTGGTTTTTTTTGTTCTGTGGGTCCGGGGGTGGAAGGAGGAATGGAGGCTCACGCTGATATTTTAAGAGATGTCATCCTTCTCTGTCCTTCAGATAATCTTCTGTCTCCTTCTTAAAGGAGAAAAAAATCATTTGCTACATATTCTATAATGCATCAGGCTCATACATGAACCAGCTGCTCCGTCTGCTCCACATTGTACTCATGTTTTTCAGTCTCTTCGTAAGTGAAAATGAAAAGAAAAACGTGATCTCTGGTCCTGAAGTAAGCCGGCAGGGTTTGGACGAGGCATGATACCTATAAGAGAAATGGACCGGAGTATAATCTTTGGTCAAGAAGTCCCATAAAGAGCTGTGTTGTCTAACTGGAGCAGGATGAATTATGGGTTGTTCATTTTACAGTCAGAGGTGCAATATTTGGCGTAACCACAATTTCTCAGTTTAGCAGATAATTTACAAAGACTGGAGATGTAAATGAGCCGAGCTGCAGTTTATCTACATGCATGAAGTGAAGCTAATTCTGATGCTGCACTGTTTTGACACGTGTTGCATTTGTCTGGAAAAAACATTGGTTGAAAAGAAGATAAGCGTGTATTCATCCCACAAATATTGGTTTAATGATTCTGATGTGGTCAGATTAACAAAAAGATCAATGACTGAATGAGTTATGATCAATAAGTGTGAGAGATTTTACTAGATATTTCAGAAGTATTACATTAATGCTTCAATCATGTCTCACTTTGAGTAATTAGTTCAGTGTTTTTTTGTATATTGTCCATTAATAAATGTCTTTTTCCTGAACTGTCTCCAGCGTTGTTCTAGATGTCAAAACAGGAAGTCTCATAATATCAGTTAGACGTTTGAATTTGTTGTTAAATGTTCATACACAGCACTGTTGGCTCCCCTCATGTGTTCACTTAATCTGGGATTTAAACAGAGTTCAGTTTTGTCTTTGTAATCAGCATTTATAATCATTATTGTCTGTGCTCTTCACTAAGCTGAAGATGACTGGCACTCACTCTGCCAATATGTGTGGTCCTTCATTCTGATTTTCGGTTGCCTGGCAACCGCTGTCAATAATGATTGTAACTGTAGAGAGTTCTTTCATTTGAGGCTCTTCGGAGAAAAGAAGAAACTGAATGAAAAGTAAAGTGGAAGTGAAGCAAAGAGGCATAAGGGGAGCGACTGTGGCTCTGTCTCTGCTGGGTTTTACTTCTTCTTTTTCTTCTCCTCTCGTCTGATGCCACATCTATATGAAGAGGTTTATTAAGGAGGGAAGAAAAGACACAGTTTGTCCTCTTTGTTTCTTTAGTTTCCTACAGTAGACCGTGGACCAGATGTGAGACGAGAGGAGGAGAGAGCGGAGGAATACGATGAGAGGAGAGAGTGAGGTAATGAAGGACAAGCTGGCTCAGGGAGGAATTTGGAGGTTGAGATTTTGTCAATGAACCTGAAAGAGGGGCGGAGGTGGGCGGATGTGGGTGGGCCGGGGGCTTGTATGGGTGGCAGAATAAAAAGGGTTGAAGGAGTCAGTAGAGAGGGGAGATGAGTATCTGAGTGCTATTACAGTCCTATACAGATTTGCTCCCATGATGCTTTGCCTGGCTGTAACCCGTCTGTTTCCAGCTGGCTACCTGAAGCTGCTGCTGCGTTACGTCGAAATCATGACGGGAAAATAAAGTCAGTTTCTCTCAGTAGCTGCGTTTACATGGACCCTAATATTATAATAGAATGGGAATAACAGCCCAATCAGAATAAAAGTGCCTCATGTAGCCACCTCAGTCTGAAGAGACTGACCAGAGGGACTTTCAATCAGGTTGAGAGGGGGGGTTGTAAACCTTGGATAATATAGGAAATAGGAATAGGAAAATATTAGTGTCTAATAAACATGTAAACGCCTAATCCGATCGTTTCTCTCTGGTTGGATTTAAGGATTGTTGAACGCCTCGATGATCAAAAGGCTCTGAGCAGCTAGACTAAACATGAACAAAGCCAGAATAAAAACCTTCTTCTTCTTCTGTTATATTCCCGGCAGATTAGACGCTTCACAGCGGGCGGAGCCACTGTGCGCATGTCCAAAGAGTTATATTCTGATTAAATACTTCAAGGCATGTAAACACACATTTTATTGATCACTTTATTTAGCGTCCATGTGAACAGTTCAGTTGGAATCTCTAATCAGATTGATTTCAGTAGAGAAATATTGTCCATGTAAACACAGCAAATGAAAAACGTCGTCTCCTCGAAGCTTCTGTTAAGCTGCCAAAAACGAGCCAACGAGGTGCAGCAGCCAAACTGTGTGTTTCTCACAGGACGTACTGAGCTAAGTAGAGTCATTTAATTTGTACAGTGTTTGAAACAGCTGTACTTATATTTTGAAACAGTCAGTAAAGTGAAATAAATAGCGAAGCTGTTTTTTATATTTATATTTATATACTTTATATTCATGTAATGAATATTCAAATGTCAGTTCGATGGTAATCTGCATGAGAAATAAAGAAAAAGAAAAACTATTCGGTTATAATAATAATCCGCTTATAGTGATCAATTTGACCCGTGATCACTTTGAGAGGTTTCCACTGTATTTTCACACCAAACAGTCTGCAGGTGACTGTAGTTTTCTGCTGTGTGTGTCCAGCTGTTGGCTGTTCAGAATGAATTCTGCACTAAATCACTGATTTCACCAATTTAGTTTCAGTTTCTGCTTTTTTGTCCACAAAACTGTGCTTGAATGAAGCAATGAGGGAATAATTTGGTACAAAAGTGAACCAATAGGAGCTTTTTTTCTTCAACATGATTCAAATAATGGATGAAAATAGATTCTATGTTCATATATACAATATAATAATACTGTAGTGACGTTTTCTAGTCAGTGAAATTCAAGTTTTCATGTAGAAAGCAGCCATGGAAGGAGGGAGGTAAAGAAGAAAAGTGCTGAAGAGGTGATGGAGGAAGAAAAGAGGGTTAACAGTGTTAAACGTTTAGTAAAATATACAGTCTTGTAAGTTACTGATACTCTGACATTGACCCAAAATGGTCGACGTCCTTGACTTCATCCCGGTGTCAGCTACTGGATCCACTATGAAAAACAAACATCATGTACCACCCAGACCAGGAAGTGTTTAGACTGGGGCTGAAACATGAGCAGTCCTGGAAAGGGAACCATCGCCGAGCTTCAGTCCGTCAAACTGTATTTACACAGCACATTTCTACAAGCTGACCACAACAGAAACACGAGAACATCTGGACTGTAGCTAGCAGCTAGTGGCTAACAGTTACTGTAGCAGCTGGAGTTGGGGTTTCATTCTGGCCCCAGCAATGACTGAACAAACAAAGAGCTTTATTTGAATAAAACACAAAGCTACGAAAGTGCTAGACAGGATTAAAATAAGAGAACATTGTGAAACTAAATTAAAATATACATAAAGACAGAAATAAGCCAGAGAGTGAACTAGGATCAAAGCAAGAATGAAATGACACAAAGTAAAGTTGAAGGAGAACTTTGATGATCGAGTCCTTTGCTCAGACTGAGGCAGGTAAATGTTCGTCTGGACTTTGAACTGGTTTTGTCCGGATGTGTCCCGGCAGCGCTGTCAAATAAACTGAGTGGAGGAGACGGGAGACATTGCTACCTGAATTCCCTACAACAACAAACAGACGAGTTCAGTTTCAGACCTCACCAGGAATTATGTGTCACTCTATACCTCGCTCGCATTACCAGGAAAACAGCTCAGAGGAGGTGGACGTGAGGGCCAGTTAAGGTTCTGTGCTTTACTTTGTTATTGCAGGTCCACCTGATCCATTTGTTGAAGTGTCCTTGAGCAACACTATGAACCTCCTCCTGCTGATTCAATGCCTAAAATCTAGCACGCTTTTCATGACAGATGTGTAAAACTGGACCATAACTTTTAACTTGCAAAATGTTTTTGATTTGTTTATCTAGTGAGCTACTGCACAGCTATTTGGTGTAAAACAGGGTATCAGAAGAGTTTACACAAAGTGAGGAGCTCATATGAATAGAAAAGTAAGATATATACTTTTACTTACATATATAAGAAACTTTAGAAAGTCAAAAGCTCACCAGCACTAAGGCGGAGCCACTAATGGAAACAACCTGATTCAAATGGCCTTCAAAGCCATCTTGGTCTTGCATGACAGTCTTGATGTCTGAACCCACAGAGGACAACCGCCAAAACCTTTCTGCTGGCTGGTGTTTCCCTCTGAAAGTCATTTATACACTTAACTCCAGCAAACAGATTGCACTGGAGATAGCAGCGCTGCAGTCACAGCACACCCAGAACACACACACACACACACACACACACACACACACACACACACACACACACTCACACACACTGTTTTTTATCATATCCGTGCATCTCTGTAGTGCTTTCTCTCTCTTTTATTCTCTTTCTGTCTCTTCTGTTTGTTGTTAACAGAAAGCCAACCCCACTCTATAAAAGCTGCTGTTTTGAATTTCAGGACATTTTTTCTAATTAGATGTTAATATATAAGGCGCTGCAAGAATAAGGCTAGGAGAATCATTTAGGATCCCAACCATTTTTCCCTTCTGGAAAGGTACCAGATCCACCAGGCCAGCACTGAGAGGCCCAGGAAGAGCTTCTACCCCCAGACCACCAAACTCTTTTTAATGCACAAATTGAAGGAACTGGCGGCAAATTAACTTGAATGATTGATTGATATTTCAGTGAATTCCACTATGTTTTGCCTTGATGCCTCATGGGAGGTATTCTGCTATTAGCCTCAAGTGCAAATGTTTGTGCTTAAAAAGAAAAATGTATTCATGTCACTGGGAGTTCAGCACAAAGGCGGCTTCCCGTGCAAACAGAGAATTAGGTACTCGTCAGCGTCTCCTCGCAGGCCGCGGTGTCAGGACAGCCGGGGCTTTGCTTTCTGTCATCCTGCAGACCTGCTTTCATTTGAATCCAAACCCTGAACACATGAGCTGTGAGATGCTCGGTCCCTCTGGTACCCTGTAAGTGTTAGCATGTGCTAACTGAGTCAATGTGTTGCAGCTTGTCCTGAAACAGAGGAGTCAGTGTGAACACATCTGTGGGTCTTCTGTGTGAAATCGAATGTTAAGAGTAAAGTAAATGTGTGTTGTACCAAAGAAGGAACTCATATATATATATATATAATACAATTTGTTACATGTATCTTCATATGTGTAGTTTTGGTAGATTTGTTTTCAGTACAAGTGCAACAAAATTCAAACCACAAATAGAGAAACTATTTTTTCCTGCATGATAAATATTTTCTAAATTCTACATTGGCAAAAAAGAAAAAGATTGTAGTCTACGTACTGTAAATAAGACACATACATCTGCTTAAATCCAATAAACCAAGATGTTTAAGTAAATGAAATATCTTATTTGAAACTTGTTCAAGTAGATGTGGATCCTATTCAACAAAAAGTAACTAGCAATGATTTTTGTTCTCTGCTACTCTTTTCTTTGCACTTTATTTTGTTTTATGCACTATGAGAAGTGTTTCTTTTAAAAATGTAAGGTCTTCACAGTATATCTAATTTGGATAAAACATCAGGATCATTAGCTAATATTTAAAAAAAGAAAGAAATTATGATTGAAGGTGTATCTGGAAGTGCTCAGATACAGACATTTCACTTCTCATCTGAAAGGTTTGACCCTAAATAAGTTAAATGCCAGGCACTCACACCATTAAGAGTTGAAGAAGCTCTTTGAGAACCTAAAGCAGGTTCAGCTGCCTTTGACTTTGACTGAGAATCCTCACAGATGAGTCTTGGAGGAGCTGTAGGGGAACGCACTGTCCTGTATGATGTATGGTAAATATTGGACTTTGGGATCTTGCTGCGAATTCGCACAACTTTTGTAACAATTTTATGTTTCTTTTTGGAAGGTTGACATTGGAAAAAAACACATTTAAAAAGTTTACATTTTGAGGTGCATTGCTCTTTTAAATCCTCTAAATCAGTGATTCCCAACCAGGAGTACTTGTACTCCAAGGGGTACTTCTGCAGTTACCAGGGGGAATGTGGAAAACTGCAGCTAATTTGAAAAAAAAATAGAAATTAAGATTTGATAATACATATCCACATATTTGTGTTTAGGAGGAGAAGTAAGATTACCCGTGTGTGATGCTGATCTTTATAGTAATTGATACTATGGTAGTCTGACTGCCAAGACCTGCCTCAGTTCTCCACCAACCTGAGTCAGCTGGAAGTGGATTCAGACTGCAGAAAGACTCGCTGGAACAAAGACAACAAAAAGTAAAGATTCTGTAAATGGTTGAAACAACCAGTTTCTGTCACTCCAAATGGCAGCAGGACAAATGCAAACTTGGCCAAAACTACAAAAAAATACCATTAAACAAAACCATAAAGCCTTCTATCAAAGGGTTCTGATAAAGAGGGATTGAGGCCCATCTGATAGGGCTTCTCTACATAAAGGTTTTTTTAAGCAAAGGTCCTAAAACGTCAGTGATACTCAGACTGAATCTTCCTGAATATTCCATTTTCCTTCTCCGTCAGCTCCTCTGATGGAGTCTGATGTGGTTGCTGTTGCTGTTGCTGTCAGTGAAGCTGCCAGACTTTCTGTCGAGAAGCAGATGTTTTCTGTGTGGCGTGAGAAACATCTGCCAGCTGACACATACCAGGTCACCCTCTCACAAACACGCACACACACACTCCCTATCCATACTGAAGCTTGTGTGCGCGTGTGTGTTTTTGTGATCTGTATAAACCGAAGGCGCTGCCGCTGTTATAACGTGTTTGGTATTTGGTGGGCGGTGATAATCAGAAATATATGAAGCAGAGCAGACAGGTCTGTCTGACAGGTGAGGAATCCTGTCAGTTCTTATCTAACCTCTGTGTTTTTATCTGTGGGCGATAACACACAGCACCCTCTCCTCCCGCTCAGCGTGGGTGAGGTCTCTGTCACTCATGTGGTCGTGTGAAACTCGGACGGAGGCCACGTTGTGTCAAATAAACTGAAAAGGTTCCACCTGCTCAAATAGCTGAAGGGAGAAAAATCATTTCTTTTCAAGATGTAAATCCCTTCTCTGTTTCCTCTCATCAAAAACAGCCAAACATTTCATGTCTTATTCTTATTATTCTGTTCAAGCAGATATCTAACAGGAATGTAACTTTATTTATTATTTCAACGGAGGAAACGTTCAATGTTAAGTGTGAAATTACACTTGAAAGACTGGTGGTTGTGAAGTCCAGAGTGTAATGTAATTTAGCATGAACTTTTTGTTTTCATCCTCATAAAGAAAAAACCCCATAAAAAATTAGATTAATTTTAATGAGTAAATACTTGTTCGAAGGGAAATCAAAATATAACTAACAGTTCAGCAGAGAATCTTCTGATACTCATTTTCCCATGTTGTATAAATAATAGAGCTGAAAAACTTAGTCAATTAATCGATTACTCAATCAACAGAAAGTTAATCAACAAGTACTTTGATAATTGATTAAATGGAAACTCCACTGATTTAGCACATCAGCGAGTGTTACATTAGCTGCTACTAGCGTAACACACCCATATCCCAGACTGAACTGTGGTCGGTCAAGTTGCATTGTGGGTAATGTAGGCACCGGGTTTTGACAAGAAAGAAGAATGTGTGGAATAAAAAAGAGGATATATCTGTTTCTGCTGCATCGATATTGATGTTTTTTTAACTGTCCACCGTGAATCGAGTAAAATGCCAAACATCAACAAGTTCCAGACTTTAATTTAGAGAGTTTGCTTCTTTTCTTTGTCTTATGTGATATTAAGGTGAATATTTTTGCGTTTTGGACTGTTGGGCTCTGAAAAACTATGATTTTTCAAATGTTTTTATCACTTACAAATTTAAGTTAATAAACTGATTATTCGAGAAAGTAATCGACAGATTAATCAATAGGGAAAATATCCATCAGTTGCAGCCCTGATAAATATGTTAAATATGTGTTAGCTGAATGTGATGTAAAGCTGTTCTGAGGTTGTGAAAATATTTTAATGGCTTCATTATAGCTCCAACTAAAACTTTATCCTGATTTAATGAGATAATAAGCAGCTTTTGAAGCCAAAATAAATAACAGAGACTGTTTTCAAGGCACCGTCCATAAATATTTAGCAATAAAGTTCAAATGAGAAGGAGCTCTGGAGCAACATGTTTCCAGTGTCAAGACTCTGGCTGCTGATGAAGTCTGATACACAGGACAGACTCAGCAGCTGCAGGCAGATCTGACTGCTACCTGCTGGTGTGTGTGTGTGTGTGTGTGTGTGTGTGTGTGTGTGTGTTTGAGAGAATGCTTATGTAGAGAACATCATATCCATATAGGTATGTATGCATGAATAAACCTTAGTGTGCACATGTTTTTGTATACATACACTGTTTGTCTGTTTGCATGTGTGTGTGCACGTGTGTTTGTGTGCAAGTGTGTGTGTGCACATGTGTGTGTGTTTGCATACACACCTACACATGATGCAAACTGAGGAGAGACATGAAAGAACCAAATATGGAGTTAAATTCTGAGACACAATCTATTTATTTGACTTTTTAATGATGCATGAACGCTCAGACTAACATGTTTCAGCACATGTTGTGATCCAGCCTGGTTTACAGTCCAGGTCCCTCAGGCCCTTTTTTATTTAATGATCAAGGTTTTCCAGCACTGAATGAGTCATTTACTACACCAGAGTGCCTGGAGACTGAATCCAAAACCCACGTATGCTGCTTTTACTGTATGTGCAGCTTGTTTGATTGTGAAAATCTTCAGGAGAGAAGTGAAACATGTTGGCAGCAGGCGGTGGAGGAAAACGCTGACACCACACAAAACACTGCATCGTCACAAAATCATTCACCCAACACTAAAAATCTCAGCAGTCAAATGTTTACCCCATCAGCTCCTTTATTTCTCAAACCTCAACTTTTATATACAAGATATCACTGAAAGAAATCATTACGTCTAATTCACAGATCCTCTCTGACTGAAGTAGAGCTGCAACAGTATCCAAAATGGGGTTTGATGTCATGAAAATCTTAAGGATTATAACTTTAAACAGTTAATCGTTTATCAAAATGCGATGAATCGACAAATCGTCTATTTATGGTCTGCATTTCAAGCCATTAAAGGTATTTATCTCTTTATATTATAGTTTTTATTGGCAGTGGAGGAGTCAGCATGTAATCCAGTGTTACTGTTTGTGATTTTATCTCATTGATATCAGCCTCCCTGTTTACTGTTGACTCTCTTCACACCGTGTCTGAGCTGATGCAAAGTGAACCTCCTCCTGTTGCTGCTGCATGTTAAAAGCTTTCAACTGCATGACACCAAATCAACCAGGACTGAAATCTGAAGGATTACAAGTCTTTTTTTAGGCAGAAACTCCAAACACTCTGTGACTGCAGCCTCTTCAGTGTGAGGATGAACATTTCTCTCTTTTATAGAACTGTAAATGGAAACAGGAATAGACATTCTTCAGTATTTTCTGACATTTAATAGACTAAACAATCCATTGATTAATTGAGAAAAAAAGCAAATTCATAGACGATGAAAATAATCGTTAGTTGCAGCTTTTTATGCAACAGGACAAGCAGAGGTAAGTTTTCATGTTTACATATTTTCATATCTAAAGAAGACTTTGTTTTATAATCATGTTTTTAACACATATCAAACATTGTGAATTAGTTTAATGTTATTTAAACAGTTAATCAATGAGCCCATTAGGCATTTAGTTTTTATTGTTATTTGTATGTCATTGCTTTGATTTGCTTGAATGTTTTTATCTCAATATACAGAGAAATTATGTTATTTCAGTTTTCCTCAGAGACGAAAGTGGAAAAACCACACACAAACCATTTTAATGAAGCAAATCCAGTTTTAATTACCTCCCTGATTGCAGGCAATCAGTGTTCATCACAGGGCACAATCAATCACACACACACACACACACACACACACACACACACACACACAGATGTTAGACAGACTCACTCCTCCGCTCTTTCACACTCACATACCTTCTCACAGTGAAACTAATTCCATTGGTCTCTCTCTCTCTCTCTCTCTCTCTCTCTCTCTCTCTCTCTCTCTCTCTCACTCACACTCACACTCACACTCACACACACACACACACACACACACACACACACACACTCAGGAACATGCACACTTATGCGTGTGCTGTACAGGTGTTCGGCACGCAGCCGGCTCTCTGCCTGAATTCTTTCACAAATGTTTGTCATTATCCAAAGCGCTCTCTGGCTTCTTACACACACCACACACACACACACACACACACACACACACACACACACACACACAGACATTCACACATAGTTTAGTTTCAGCTCTCTGAGAGGTTGGGGGAAATGATCCTGTTGATTAGACTGTAACAGGACGTGACTGAGTAAATCAGCAGCAGCTCATCCGGCTGCATTCAGACGTGAACGCTGCTGAGAAAAAAACATAAAATCACAGTGAGCATCATAAACCCCGAATATCAACTTTACTCACTACGTTTTCAAGCCTCTGCTGTTGTCAAACAAGATGGAAGGAACAAATCCAAAATGATATTTTACAGCTACTGACATCCTCAGCTCTTCAGAGTCAAAGTGATTAAATGTGTAGAATAATATCTTTATGTTATGTACTGTACATCACTAATGAACTATTATACCTCACTCTTACTACCAAAACGTCAGCTTTAGAATCCAAAACATTTTATATTTAAGAGTGTTTCAATATAAAGTAAATGTATTAAGCAACATGTAACTCAGTTCAAGTAAAAACATAAAAATCTAAATTGCTTTTAACTGAAAGACATCAGCTTTATTCATTAGTGCCCGAACACTCACTCACAGTCCGCTTTGAACGATCTAATCCAGTTTTAATCACCTCCTTCATTACAGGCACTCGGCCTTCATCAGCACTAGCAATCAATCAATCACACACACATATACAGTGTATATATACAGTATATATAATGGAGTACACACACTCATACACTCACTTACTCGTTCACATCTTTTTTTCTTTCCTGTTTTACAAAATCAGAGCAATTGTTTCTGTAAAAAAACTTTGAGTTGTTCTGAAACTCCTTAAAGCTGCCATATCAGATTTAATATTCTGTGTGATTATAGCTGAAAGGGTTATTTTGAGGGAAAGGAAATCTACCTCCTGGCTCACTGATATGGTGTCCTGTCTTTATTTGATTCGTTATGAGATTAGCTTCTCCTCATCTGACTCATACAGCTGTAAATACATTTGTAAACATACATTTTTAAAGATTTGGGGTCAGTTTATTGGTTTATATCAGAAAGCAAATGGACTCGGCTGAAACTAAGTAGTGCGTATTGATTTATGAGCCCCTCTTGGGTGTGGCTTAATGTGCAGTTTATTTAAATAAACAGTTAATTTAAATCACTGTGGCGATGTACGGATGATTCCAGCCTGTGGGGACATCCCCGTCACGGCGCTGCACTGTTTTCTACTCTGGCAACCTCTTTTGTTTTGTTTTATACTTACATATATATATTCGTTATGAAAGTTCAAAATGAAAATTAAAAATGAAAAACAACAGAAACAAACGTTTTCACTCCGCACTGTGAACCTTTGCACATCCTTTAGTTCATGTTTTGCACATCCTGCACAAATTGTACACCTCATCACCTTCATAAAAGATATATTGTGCAGTTCTTTCTTATTGTATCTTATTCAATTTTATTCTATAATATTTCTTCACATTTTTATTGCTAATTTCACTATTTTATATTTGTATTCTTGACTTGCTATACTATACTACTACTACGCTTATTTATGCCCCAATATACCAAAGCAAATTCCTTGAAGGTGTAGACCTACTATTCTGACTCTGACTCTGAGGGTTTCACTGATGATAAGAAGTGAAGTTTGGAGGAGTGAGAACATGTACAAACTGATTTCTCAGTGTGTGTGATGGTTGAACAATGGCTGCTCTAGAAAGAGTCTCTCCCTCTGAGACAACAAACACATCCATCCATCTTCTATACCGCTTTTCCTCTTAGAGGGTCGCGGGGGGCTGGAGCCAATCCCAGCTACAACAAACACAGTTAAAGTTATTTTTATTGTTTAACAGTAAAAATGTACATTTAGGTACGAGCTAACTGGGTGGCCTGTGGAGAAGAAGAAGAAGAAGAAGACAAACTGACTCACTGACCTGTAATCACATCACCATCCTCTTCCACTGCTGACCTCTCAACCTAACTAATCCTGACCTCCCTGACACACACACACACACACACACACACACAAAGAGCCGGTGCAGAACTAAAAGCTGTACCTGAATCAAGATGTGTGGAGGTCGTGACCTCATGCCATTGACCAATCAGTAGAAATCCAGATCACCTCTGACCAATCAGAAGCAATCAACGTCAGCTCAGGGCCTTGATTGAAAGGAAAAGCAACATTTAGCCATTTAAGTGAATTGCCTCCAGACTCACTGAAGCTTTGACTAATCAGACAATCATCACGAGGCTGAAAGACTGAAATAAACACCGACTGCTCTCATGCTTTAATGCGTTTTGTCAAATAACGTGTGGAAAGTATTTTGTTTTTACACATTTTTAATGCATTTTCTGCAGACTGCTGACTCAAAAAATGTGGGAGGCTGTGCAAGTTATCAGGGAAACTAATGGAAAACTTCAGGGCAAAA
Organism: Macquaria australasica; assembly: GCA_005408345.1. Lineage (NCBI taxonomy): Eukaryota > Metazoa > Chordata > Actinopteri > Centrarchiformes > Percichthyidae > Macquaria > Macquaria australasica. The sequence goes on along the minus strand of SEMN01000527.1, from coordinate 271,504 downwards.
ATATGACAGATTTGAACATACAATGGTTGTGTGTGACGTAAAGCGCTTGGTTCAGTATTTCATGTCATATTTTCCACCGCGTCCCCCTCAGGGGGAGTTCTCTGAGATATCTCCTGCTAAGTTTTCTTTCATCATGTGCTCTATTTCCCATCATCGGCTCACTTGATGGATGGGATCTATAGGACTCAGTGAGGCAGAGCCAAGAGCAGCAGGTCCATAACATGAAATCCTGCTTTACTTTTATTGTCTCCAGCTCTATCTGAGGCTCAGGCTAATACCCAGATATCTGTGCTGGAACGTGGATCCACAATCTGTTTCTCACTGTGCTTCACTTGACTCCCACCTTCTTTTATGTATATGAGTTTGTAGATGTTTTTAAGTAGTGCAAAAAGAAAATGACATTTTCACCCAAACAAATAATGATTATTGATTGATTAACATTATATTTTGACTTCCATTAATAAATCTATGTCAGTGTATATTTAGCTTTTCTGTATCACTAACTGATATAATCCAATGGTTTTAAACCTGTCCAGTTCGCAAAAGTACATTTGAATCAGGGCTGGGTCCTTGACCTGGCCCCCCAGGTTCGGGTCCAGCCCGGGTCCTTTGCTGCGTATCGTCCCTTCTCTCTTTCCCCTGCCTTACCTGTCTCTCTCTACTGTCACTATCCAATGTAAAAAGCAGAAATGCCAAAAAAAAAGAAAAGAAAAAAACAGTCATGTGCTCAGGTGTAGACGTCTTCATGAGTTGAAAATGTTGGATCTGATCCGAAATGGACCCGTCTAAAACCTACCCGGACCTGCATAAATTATCTTTAAAGAAAAGAGAGACCTGATCCGATGGGGACCCAAGCACAGTCAGACCCGACCCAAAATGTGGTGGACCTGAACAGACTTTAATAGAGAACACAAACACTGCAGAGATGGATAGATAGAGCGCAGATCATAAACATATATGAAACTTGGCACTGTGTGTGTGTGTTGTCATGTGAATACAAGTGATCAACAGTGTGCAGGATTTATTGATTGTTTCACAGTCAGAGTTTATGATAATTATTGTTTTTAATGCCGTTATCTCGAGAAAACAAAACGTTGTTTCCTCTTATTAGCTTCTTATAATGTTTATCAGAGATCAGAAGTGCCATGCCAGCATGATTAGATGGTGTCTTGTAGCAACTGATTTAAGCTGAAAATGTCAGATCAAGGGGTATATTACCCATTATTGATCCTGGCATCAGACTGTACTGCATTTGAGGTCTAACACAGGCAGAAATTGCATTGAAATAACATTCAGATCAGTGCTCGTCATTTAAGGAGAAAACTAAGAGATCAATTAAGCCGTTATCTCGAGATAACGAAATAATTAACTTGTGATCTCGAAATAACAGCATTAAAAATACATTTCAAGCTTGGCTGATCTTGGCTTCCGTAATAAGAGTAGTGAAAGTTGTAGAAGTTGAAATCAAGTTCTGAAATGAGAGTTAAAGCATTTGTGACTCGTGAACAGATTTAGAGCAGACATTTATTATCTCCCACAGTTAATGTGTCGTTATATTTGTCAGGTGACTTGGATAGAAACACAAAGATAAACAGGACAAATCATCCATCAGAAAAGAAGGAGCTGAGTGACGAGTGTGTAACATTTCTTTTTTGTACTCAAATGAGATTTTCCTTGTAAGACTGAGGAGTCACTTTCAGTCATGGCTTCATTTATTATTTTTAATGGGGTGTGTGAAACTCCTTAAGACTAAGTGTGATTAAAGGATGTAAAATAAACCTGACTTCATAGTTGATGTTTCCCATGTTGCTCTTCTGTATTTTCCACAGCAGGTTAACAAGCAGAGACTGATGAAAGCGGTGCGATTGTCAGAGCTGTGATTTATTTCTTTTTTAATGTGTTTGGCTGCTGGTGGTGAGTTGTAACCAATGTGCCGTGGTGCATTCAAAGCCACGACTCACAGGAGACACAGCAGCGTCTCTGCACACATTAAAGGCTGTCCTCGGTCCACAGTGTGGGGTCCACTTCTTTCACTTGCAGGTCTGATGGTCATGACAGCCTCGTGGAGTTTCATGGTTAATTTCCGTCACTCATTCAGGTGATTATTTTCAGCTCAAGCAGGTCAACTCAGCGGCAGGAAAACGTAGAGAATTTCAGGGTTAATTAGTTGCTTTTACTCAAGTTAACGCTCACAGCTGAAGTTCACGGATTTACCTTCAGTCGACCCGAATTCACCAAATGTATTGCAGGTGGAGGATTTATAAGAACAATAAGGGTTTGCATAATGGAGACCAATAGAAAGATCAACCCATAGTTTGAAAAACACAGAGCTCCACAGAGAAGTTTCAACATGAATCTGCATATTCAGTTTACTATCACATAAGACAAAGAAAAGCAACAATTATTAACATGTGAGAAGTCGGGGCCAGAGAATTTTTGGTATTTTCGCTTAAAAAATGACGATTAATTGAACATCAAAATAGTTGCTGATTATTTTTTGGCGATTAAAGTTTCAGCTCTAAAATAGACTCAAATGAGGAGAACGCAAGTGAAACACTAAGAAAACATAAAACTTTATCTCTGCAAAATACTTTTGAAGTAAAACACATTTTTGGATGACATTATTATTAATTCTATTATAGGACTATATATCTTTTCAGTTTCTGATATATTGAATTTTGGAGTGAAACCCAGTCGTTTGGCCTCCTCGCACCAGAGGGCCGGCTGACAGCTCTGCAGGGCAGAGGCAGAGTTTCAGGGTTAATTTGCTTTGCTTGTTCAGGTCGTTTTCTGCCTGCTTTAACACCGACTCCCCGGGGAGACCAGAGGCAAACGCTCTGCAGCCTGACTGATGAACTGCTGCTGGGCTGTGTGTGTGTGTGTGTGTGTGTGCGTGTGTGTGTGTCTTTGCAGTGGCGGAAGAATTATTCAAATAATTTACTTAAGTAAAAGTAGCATTACCACACTATAAAATACATTATTACAAGTAAAAGTCCTGCATTCAAAAGTATTCAGTTATGGCAGTGTTATATTATTATATTACTGGATCATTATTATTGATGGATTAATATGTAAGCGGTACTTTAACGCTGTAGTTGGTCGAGGTGGAGCTCATTTTAACTACTTCTAGTTAACTAGTAATTATAGCTGTTAGATAAATGTAGTGAATTTACTTTCCACTTTCCACCACTGGATGTTTGAGACATAGAGGGGCAGAGTGAAATGACTAAATGAAGGAAATTAAAGCCCCGTGTTTCTTCTGTCTCTCTCAGACCTGAGCAACGGTTCGGCTGTCTTCTGGGAGGGTGGAGTCAGCGGTGGATACCAGGCCTTGCTATTGGACGAGGATCAAGGATGGCTGTTGGTCGGCGGGAAAGACCACATCTACCTGCTGAGGCCTGACAGCTTGGACCTGCCCACGCGTACGGTGAGACATCTGATCAGAGCGCCTCACTGTTTGCTGCATCTCAGTTCAACCTTCTGAAAAATAAAACAGTAAATAACATAAATACATGTGTTTTATTGTCTCGATCAGATCTACTGGCCGGCTGCCAGAGAACATGTGGAGCACTGCAGGCTGGCAGGGAAAAGTCTGGAGGTGAGTGTCTTTAAATCAGAGTTAGAAAAGAATAAAACGAGCAAAATATGAGACATTTAACATCTTTCTCTATATATGTTTACACTTCTCTTTTTACAGACTGTCTTTAGTCCTATTGTACCCAAAATAATGTCTGTGCAGACTCTGTTAGCCTTTGTTTTCCATCTTCCTCAAAGGAAAAGTTCAACATTTTGGGAAATATACTGTTACCTTAGTTTGGACAGAGACAAAATGTTTTATTGTGTTTTATTTCACTTTCAGACGGACTGTGCCAACTTCGTGCGGCTGCTGCAGCCTTTCAATAAGACCCATGTTTATGCTTGTGGCACTGGAGCCTTCCATCCACAGTGTACCTACCTGCACTTAGGACACAACGCAGAGGTAAAAGGGAATCCATATGTTTATCCGTTCAATAATGCCACTCTCACTGTCTACAGATTATGTGTAGCCTCGTATTGTATTTGTACTAAAGTACAAATCTGCTCTACAGCCCTGTTTTAAAAAAAACCCGACACTGTAACTCAAATTTCTGTTCTAGTTTTGTTGTTTGTTGGTGCATTTTTTCTTATTCCTGCGGTTAATTATCCAAACAGACAATGTGATGTCAAATTCAGATATTTCCAGTGCAGCTACAATGAGGTTTGCTCCCAGAAGTTTATTCAGACATCAGTTATAAACATTATGTTTGGTGTGAGTCCCTCAGAATCAATCAAGAAATCCATCAGAAAAAGTGGAAGTTTCCTCTTTGACCTTTTGTTTATCGGTCATTCTGTTTGTGTGTGGTCTCTCTCTCTCTCTCTCTCTGTCTCTCTCTCTCTCTGTATCTCTCTCTCTGTATCTCTCTCTCTCTCTTGTAGGAGCCATCGTTCATGTTGTCTCATACAGTGGAGTCAGGCAGAGGAAAATGTCCCTTCAGTCCGAGGGAGCCCTTCACAGCTAGACTGACTGGTGGGTCTCATCCAGTGTCCGCCCACACACACACACACACAGAAGTGGATATATTAAATCATTTTCTGTCGTATTCATATTCTGGTGACACTAATGTTCTGCAGCGTACAATCCCACCACTGTCTCCTTCCTGGCTGCAGAGCGTCGGTGCAGCCGTGGTGTGTGTGGTCCGCTCCAGTTGTTTCACATGCTGACGTCAGCTGTTGCCCCATGCGACATTACGGACATAAAACACATCAACTACATTTGGATGCTTTAGACAAGTAGCCCCCCATAAAATCAGCTTTAAGTTGTCAAACTGAGTATTTTTTTAAAATCAGATAATTGTGTCTGTGTGGCAGCTAGAGAAAGAGGACTTGGACCCTCAACAGCAAACACATGGGTTGTAACTGGAGATTTGTAGCCTCGGGAGGTGTTTTCACTCCAAAATGAGATATCTGCTGTTTGATTAATGTGGCATCAACTCATGCAAGAGGACTGCAGGACTAACTAGCTCTCTGGGGAGTTGCAAATTGCGTGCAAGTGAGAAGTGGTTGTGGGGAGTTCTGTCAGTTTGATATTGAAAACAAGTGAGCAATAAACATCGCGTGACACTTGTTGAGTTGATGTGTTCTGAAGTGAAAGACCTTCATACAGACTCTGTTGCACAGTTTTACTGAAGGGACAGAACTGAATACTGCTGTTGTTTGTTAAACATGTCATAAGAGGTAAAGATAGTTATTGTGAGAAGGCATGTTGAACATTGAAGAGGTGACAGATGATACTGTATGCTGCCTGTTTATTTTTCAGGTGACTGACGAACAGTCTTGTTGCCAAAGTAACTGTAGACATTAAACTTAAGGGTTGCAGGATTCTAAAAAAGGCAGTACAAACAGACATTACAGTACATGACTGTACTGTCTGTGAGGTGGTATTCTATTTTAATAAATAAAGCAGAATTTTGATGAATGCGTGAACTCCCAACTGGTTTCACGGAAACAGATCATTTTGTTGTGTTGCTAGCTAACAGAGACACACAGAGAGAGAGGTGAATACATTATCAGCTGGTAAATATTTAGTTTTATTCAGGACCATTACGAGGAACAGAACATTGTGGAATAAGGCCAAAGGCAGCGGGGGATAAAACAGAGCACTGTGCTCTGAATGTTGCAAGTCTCTGCATTGGTCAGCTAATGTAACCCCTCTCAGTAGGAACATGAGTTTCACAAGGAGGAATTTATTCTGTTTAATGCAGATATTGTTGTGTTCTGAATGCAGCTCTTCTGCTCAAGAGTGGTGAGAAAAGATTTTCATAAAGTATGTAATTACTTATTTTTAATCTTCCTTCCTTCCTTTCTTTCCCTCCCTCTCCAGATGGTGAGCTGTATGCAGGTACCTCAGTAGATTTTATGGGAGCCAACGCTGCGATCTTCCGTACGTCTCTGCAGGGCGACAGCCAACATTACATCCGGACTGAAGCCTATGACCACAACTGGCTCAATGGTGAGAAGCTCAGTCCCAGTGAGAGTTCAGTTTTGACTCCAGAAAGTGTTTTTGTTCTGATGTATAAACAGAATATTATTCCAAAATGATGTATCTGTAAATGAAACTACATCTACCCTCCATCACACACACACACACACACACACTGCTAACACTGTCCTGCCTCCCTCTCAGAGCCGGAGTTCGTGGGCTCGTTCTCCATCCCCGACACTCACAGTCCAGACGACGACAAGGTCTACTTCTTCTTCAAGGAGAGGGCGGTTGAGGCCGGACAGTGGGACAAGAGGGTGTACAGCCGGGTGGCTCGAGTCTGCAAGGTACAAACACAGAGACAAAGACTAAATGTGTCCCTGCTTAAAGAATAAAAAAAGACAGAAATAAACACTGGGATGGACTTCACAGTGAAGTAGGAGACATCTTGTGTCCTGCAGGAAAACTGTGTAATGTTAATCCCACTATTAATGTGGAAATTATCCTTTTTCTTTGCAGAAAAAACATATCAGACACACATTATTGTTCCAAGCAGACTATTTGTATTTATGTTTTAATACATGGAGGGGACCTTAAGAACAGTTTTGAGGTACTTGTTTCTTTTCATGCCACTTTCTACTTCTACTTTTAGTTACTAGTTACTTTACAAGTTAAGATTTCTGCACACAAAACACACAAAGAGCTTATGAAATATGTTATGTTGTTATGTTATGTTGCTAATTAAACTATTATACAAGTAAAACTGAAGCAATTAGTCAATTAATCAGTTTAATTAGCAGCTATTTTGATAATTGTGTAATTCATCTTTCATGCAAAAACACGTCATGGTTCCAGCCTCTCACATGTAGATCTGTGATGTGGGAGAAAGATTGTGAATTACAACATCTTTTGTTTTGTGCGTCGCTTCCCTCTCTCTCCCTGTCTTCTCATTGTCCTCCACCCTGCCTTTATCGTTTATACTTCACCCCCTCCCTCTCTTCTCTCCCTCCATCCAGAATGATGTAGGGGGGAGGAGGAGTCTGATCAACCGCTGGACCACCTTCCTCAAAGCCAGGCTGGTCTGTTCTGTCCCCGGTCCGTCTGGAGTCGACACACAGTTTGATGAGCTGGGTAACCCTCGTCCCCTTCCCTCCTTTTCCTTCCTTTGGCTGCCTCTTCACCACCCTCGTCTTCTCATTGAACTCATCTCGAATACACCTTTGATATTATGTCCCTCTTTTTTTTCTCACTTCCTTCTCAGGACAACGTTTGACGAGCAAGAACTCTCCCTCCTTTCCTTCCCTCTTTTCTCCTCCCTCGTCTTTTCTCACTCCACTTGAAATGATGAGCTGTAAACTGTCTCTGAATAATTCTTTAAGCTCATATTTTTATTCTTTTCACTTTCATTAAATTAGGCAGGTCCGTTCACAACAATGTAGAATGAACGCCAAGTTTTTCCAGTTATTATGGATCTTTGCCAAATCAGTCAATCAATTAAACTTTATTTGTATGTTAGTGCAATTCAAGGTGTTTTCCAGGTGACTGACAAGCTAATGATGAGACAGCTTCCTCAGTGTGAGGAACATACAGCTTCAACGATGCATCAGTGATTTGTCTTTGGATTCTAAGAAACTGATTTCATGCATAATGTTGAATTTTAAAGCCGTCACTGTGTTTTTCTAGAGGACATCTTTGTTCTGGAGACCAAAGACCCTCAAAACCCGACCATCTACGGTGTCTTCAGCACATCCAGGTGAGAATACACTGAGCCACACACTCATACCTGTCTATATATTTAGCACAGACCACTTTTAATGAAAAATGCAACATGTATAATTCTGCAGTTTTAGCAGTGACGCATTTAGCAACAGTATGAAGTGTTTATTAATGCATGTCATGCATGGAAGTTGTGTATTGAAGACCTGTGTTTCCCCCATTTGAAGTCTCCTGCCCTGGTAGCATGATGTTCAGTGTTACATCCATATAAATTTAGTCCCTCCTTTCAATGACAAAGATGTTGAAATGTATTTTTCACACCACTTTGGAGTGGCCGAAGCACAACTGGACATTGCTGTTCAGTGTGTTCTTGCTGGTAAAGCTCAGGAGGTGTACTCTATGCTAACTTTGGATAAAAGCTATGACACTAACTATGACACTGTTAAAGTGCCTATAAGCTAGTGCCAGAAGCTTGTAGACAGCGTTTTCATAGCTACTCCAAAGGTGAAGAGCAAACCTACGTGGAATTTTCCTGAGAAAAAGAAATTTTGTTTGATCGTTCCAGCCTGAGACTAAACCCCAAACTCTCCCTCAGGAAGATGTTGTAGCTGGTGCCTGTCACATGTGTACGAATGATGCCACGCGTGCCACCTTTATGGAGGGGTGTTACATCCTGTTTTATTTTGGTGTTTCCTGTTGACCCCTCTGGGTTGATCATCTGATTGGCAGGCACCTGAGCTGACTAGTAGGCTGAGTGTATACAGGCAGGAACTTTTGTTCAGCTCTCTGTCTTTATCCATCCTGCTGCAGCAGCACCTGTTTTTTCAGTCATTCATTCATTTATTCCAGTAAACGTCTCTGCTGGTGTTGTGTCCATTGTTGTGTTCGGTGTTTGAGCCAAGTTTACCAAGTGCAATTGTTTTAATTTAAATAACCTTATTTGTCTTTGAAAATAAAACATGGACAACCCACCATCTTAAATCATTAAAAAAAAAACTGATTTCTTAAAAACAAAAAACTAAATATCATATTTTAGTTTAGTCATTTCACTGTCAAAGAATATTTTTTACATCAAATTTAGTCAAAAAAAATATGTGAAAAAATGTGAACTTTTTGTGACTTTGCTAAAAGGTTTGTGTAAAGTTTGCTGTTGAAACGTCTTTAGTCAGTCGGTCAGGGTGAGAGGAGCAGCAGAGGCCTCCTCCTCCTTTACGTGCACACTCACAGCCGGCACGTGCACGCCCAGCGGGATGGAGGATCAGAGGTCAGGTGTGGGTGGGTGTCAGGGTCAAAGGTCAAGGGGCCCAACTGGTCGTGTTATTGTAACCCTGATGTTATAAAGCACTCCCTCCTCTTTTTTCTCTCATCTCCTCCCGTCCTCCCTTCCTTCCTTCCTATTTTATCCTTCCTTCCTGTCTTTCTTCTTTTCCTTTTCTCTCTCAATCTTCACTCTTCAGCCCCTCTCTCCTTCAAACCCTCTTCCTTTCCTACTGCACCTTTCTACCACATCCAACATCAACAACTCATCTTTCTCTTGCAGCTCTATATTTCGTGGTTCAGCAGTGTGTGTGTTCTCCATGGCGTCCATCAGAGCTGCTTTCAACGGGCCGTTTGCCCATAAAGAAGGTCCTGACTATCGCTGGGTGGAGTACAAGGGCCGCATCCCCTATCCGAGACCTGGAACTGTAAGTACACACATACACACACACACACCAAAGTATCCTCACAACCATAACCTACAAAAAACACACTTTTTTATCACATCCTACAAAAATGAACAGACTTATTTTTCATTATACTGCAACATTTTAAGAACTGCAAACTTGCCACCACACCTATGTAAGGTAAGTGAGTTTAGGGTTAATTCTTTTGGTTAAAGGTTCAGTTCAGTTTCTCTGAGAACACACACACAGTGAGGTGCAGACTACTGTGAGCTTCAATGCAAGAAAGGACGAAAGGATACCTTCACCTGAAGTTTGGTGAGTAAAGCATTGTGTAAAGTTTCAGTTCAACCAAATCACACACAAAAAAACAAACATATTTTGTAACTTATTTACTCCTTTAGATAGTTGTGTGCTCAGGTTTTGAAATATTTGAGATAACAGCATTGTGTCTCCAGGAGATTTTCTTTTTCACTTTCTGCCAAAGAAACAAAACCTATGAAAAATAGTTTAGTTAGTGAGGTCAGTGAATTATCCAGTGTAACAAGGACACTTATTTGTGAATAGATGTTACTTTTGAGTGTATTTGTATTGCTTTTAGCATCACAATTGAAATTCCATTCACTTCCATTGTATTAAGATCTCGAAACCTTGCAAATAAAACTTAAACTTTCTGCAAGGTGTGAGTGACAAAATATGTTTTTTGTATAATTTGGGTGAACTGAACTTTAAGGATGGGGTAAGGTGTTGGCCCATAATTCTCTGTAAATATCGTGACAACAGGATGGTATTTATGTTTGTGTGAATAACTAAGAATTTCCTGTGAGATCAGACTCCAAACACACAGAACAAATGTAATGAAAACAAGCTGATGAAGCTGTGAGAGGGTCTGACCTCTGGTGATTTAACACCTCAGCAGTGAACTCCTCTGGGGAACTTCAACTTGTCAGGAAGGCGGAGGTTTTAGTGTTTGAGTGTGTCAGGTGTTATTTCATTCTCCCTGTTGGGGAATTCGCCTCTCTGTGGAGCGGTTTTGTATCATGTGTTTGATTGCAGAAGAGGTCAGCCACGTCAATGTTTGTGCATGTGTGTGTGTGTGGAAGGGAGAGAGGTTTGGGTGAGGCAGAATGATTAAAAGCAAAATGAAACAGTCACAGAGATGCTCTGATCACATCCTCTGATCACTGACTCACACTGCACAGAATGTAATGGCTTCTAATTCAGCTCATTTCACTGAGCTGCACATTTCTTCTTTCTTTTCTCATCCAGATCATCAATCAGTGCATCAATCTTCATATCATCTCTTCAGCAGATCTCCTGCTCTGCAGTTTTTCCTCTTTCCATCTTTCTCTTGTTATCCTATCCTCGAGGGAAACATGACTTTCTCTGCAAATCAACATCTGAAAATAATTTTTTCGTAGCAACTTGTCCTCCCTAACGTTACCTTCCCTCCCTTCTCTGGTTGTTTTAAGGTTGTGCACCTTAAATAATTGCAAATAAAGTCCTGACTATGTTAGTCAGGAGAGTTAATCATGCTAAATCTTTCAAAAGTCATGAATCTCCAGCTCAAATATAAAAAAAATAAAACAATCCTTCTAACACTCATAGGTTGGTTGTCTTACTTTTTGATGATGCTAATTGTCTGTAATTACTCAAAATAATTCAGTTGTTCACAACCTTTTTGGCTTTTCACCCTTTAAAACAAATGAATGTCTACATGTGACCCTGAGTCACAGGTTATGCTTTAGTGTTGCCAGCAATTCAACAAAACACTGAATTTTCCGTCTCAAATTGTTTCAAATATAAGATATTTAGAGACCTGAAGAGATAAAAGCATCCAGTAAGAAAGAAAATGAACTTGTGACCTTCAGATTCACCTCCCTCAGGTTGGGATCCACTGAATAGTGTCTGTTAGTTAAGCCTGAACCTCTAACACTGAGGCCTTGATTTGACGTTCAGCCTCCCAACATGCTCATTGACCTTTTTGCTCATAATAATTCTCTGACTTGTCTCTCAGTGTCCCAGCGAGACCTACGATGCTCTCCACAAGTCCACCAAGGACTTCCCAGACGAGGTGGTGAGCTTCATGCGGCAGCACCAGCTGATGTGGGAGCCCGTCCTGCCTCTGGGCGGCAGACCCATCTTGACCCAGGTCAACGCGGCCTACATGTTGAAAAGGGTCGTAGTGGACAGGGTGGATGCCGAGGACGGACCTTACGATGTCTTACACCTGGGCACAGGTGAGGAGGAGGACGAGAGGGAGGGAGTGGGAGTTGAGAGAGAGACGTTAAAGGAAAAGAAAACCTAGAAAAGTGAAGGTGAAAATTGCAGGTGTACACACTAAAAGATAAAAAGTTAAAATGTGTTGAAAGCAGCTGAACTGTCCTTGAAGTGTAACAGTTGAAAGGAGTTCAGTTGAACTGTAGACAATGAAAGAAATTGAGTATTCAGTTGAAACTGAAGTGGCAGGAGTTAAAGTGTTTGCACTGTAAATAGCTGAAGTGTCAGTTAGCATGTAACCAGTGACAGCAGTTGAAAGTCAAAGTAGTTGAACTTAAAACACTAAGAATTGCAGGTGTGAACAGGATGTCTTAAAATATTAATTGCTGAAAGCAGTGGAAATGTCATTTGAAGACAAAGAGATGAAAGCAGGTTAAGATTTCTTAAAATGTGAATTATTTGCATGTAAACTCTTGTACACGGAGTTGAAGTTTCAGTTTCAAGTTTAAACCCTTTTGGCAGTAACATTATTAGTTTGTATGTAAGCACTGAAAGTAGTTAAAGTGTTATTTTGAAGTAAAAGATGTTGAAATGTCAGTTGAAGTTGATGCACTGGAGACAGTTGAAGTGTGTGCACTGTTTCATTTGGTACTATATGTGATGATCAGTGATAATTTAATTTAATTGATTGGGAATGTAGGACAGAGTGTGAAGGACAGAGGCATGGAGAGAGAGAAAAAGTGTGAAATAATAATAATAAGCTTCATTTTGTAACATGTTTCTTAAAGTTGCTACAAGGAAAAGAAAAACAGATCAAAGTGCGAGACAAAGCAATAAAAAACTGAAAACACAAGAGTGGAACAGGAAAGACAACAGAGATGGCATGGAAGCAAACTGACAAAGGCTTTCTTATAAAAACGAAAAGGGATTTAAAAGAAATTAGACGGAGGACAGAGCAAGGGTTAATGTTGATAGATGTGGTGGTAGAACACACGGAGGCTGGAAAGTGGAGAAGGAGATGGTGGAAACTGTGGGCAGAGTGCTACACTATCTCCATAACAGAAAAACAGAGAAATAATGGGAGAAAGAAGAGACGGGAATAAGACACACAGCTGCTGTTGATGCATATAAAACTGAAAACAAAGTTCAGAAATCAAATGTCCTTTTCACTCTGGTGAAATAAACGTCTCACTTCATTATATTTTTATCTTTAAGGTGTCCAGCTGTCACTCCAAAAACGTTCTTGTTACTCTAAAATGAACATACTGTACAGGTTTGAATGTTCACAGAATAGATGAAGAGTTTAGGACCGAGGTAGAAGAGAATAAGAGATGGATGTTTAAAGAGCTGAGCATACGATTTCCCGAAAATTAAAAACACGGCGATCTTTGAAAAGCCCAAATGTCTTTTATTAAAACACATACCGCTGATCTGAAGGTATTTCCAGAAAAAAAGGTATTTGCACAAAAAAAAACCTTGCAGCTGTGTTTTCCTTATCTGGACAAAGATGGTTGTCAGAAAATACATAATATCCATGCTCAATGTACAACATGAACCAAACATAATGAATTTTACAATTACATATAATAATAATCTTTATTGTCCACAAATGTGGAAATTAGCCTTTGGCTTCACAGGTTGGTTAAAACACATCATAATAAATCACGATACAATAATAAATAACACAACATGCACAGTACAGACAACAGTAACAGACATTGTTCCAGTCTGAATGGTGGTCACGAATTAAGCAAAGTTACTGCGTTTGGTATGAAAGACTTTTTGTAAATGTTTTTAGTTGCTGCAGCGGCTCTATAGCATCTCAGAGAGCAGAGTTTTATGAATTCTGTAAAAAGAGGATGAACAGGATCAGGCACAATCAGGCGCATGAATCCAATTTCCTGATTGCTTTTCTAAGAATATATTTACCTTCTAATTACCTTCTACTGTTTTATATTTTCAAACAAAATAACGGCTTCCTGGATAGGAAATACAGTCACAACTTGAGAAACAGGTTAAAAATCAGAACATTTTTTCATCCAGATGGTTAGAAGAGTCTTTAAGGATTTAGGAAATACCTTCAGTACCCCTCTGTGTTTTTCAAAAATTGCCATTTAATTATTTTTTCCAGAAAACTGGATGCTCTGTGATTGAGCGTAATGGTAATACATGAGAGGCACAGACTGGGCTGGAGAGCAGGTAGGCTGAGTAGAAGAGTTAAAGCATCTTTCCACAACTTCACATTAACATTAACCAAACCACGTCATTAAAAAGTCATTGAGGATGACTGAGTGTGGTTCATTTGTTCTTTAGTTGTGTGTAAACATCCTGCATTCATTCTCTCTCTCTAAAGTTTACCCTGAAGGTGGAAAATGGAGAGGTTTACTGTTTTATCCCAAAGCAACACTTCTGACAGGGTGAATGGGTTCTTCAGTGTGTCTGGTGTGTGTGTGTGTGTGTGTGTGTGTGTGTGTGTGTGTGTGTGTGTGTGTGTGTGTGTGATAAATGGCGGAGGTTATTTAGCTGCTGGTGACAGGCCGAGGGGCCAGAGGTGCTCTGACGGCTCCATACATCTCCTCTAAGTGGATTCCTCTCCAACATCTCTCATCTCCCCATCGACTGCACATTTACCTGCCTGATAAATGGTCTTTCTGCTCTTTCAAGTGCTCTGATTTTCACGTCGTACGACCAGGATGAATCTTTAGACTCGTCTTCCCGTCTGATAGATGCTTCTTTTTTTTTTCGCTGCTGTTTGTAAGGGTAGATAATGTGCTTGGCCACGTGCTTACGTCGAGGTGGTTTATTCTAAAAATAAAATATACTTTGGAGAAGTCTTCAGGTTACTCTGAGGTCATGTGCTGAGTTGAGTAGTGGCTTTCTAATTCAGTTTTAAGCACATGCTCATCCCTATTAAAAGGAAACTTAAACCTGGGCCCTATTTTTTTTTTTTTTACAAATGTTGGGGTCTAAATGACTAATACTTAACAAAAGTTTTGGAGTTGGTTCAGCAGATCGCCTCCGCTGGCAACTGCACCCGTCAAAGTCCATCCACTAAAAGTGCTTGTTTTTGCCATTGACTCCGGTTCAGACTGTTATTCTAAGTGTCTGACAACATTATCAAAGGATCCCTACAGAGACAGACCGTTTGTTAAAGAGTAAGATTCTTTTTGTTTCACCAGAAACAGAAAGTCTCGCTCTGAAATCTTGCGAGAGGTTGAGTTGTTGCAGGAATGCGGATGCTGGCGGAGGCGATTTACTGGACCAATTACAAAACATTTGGTAACTATTAGTCATTTAGACCAGAACATATGTTAAAATAGGGCCCAGTGTCACCATGGACCAGGCTCTGACTCTGTTTGTGTTTGATTCGGTCTTGTTTTGTTCAGCTGAGAAACAACAAAACTCGGGCCCTCTGTGTCTCAAGCGGAGATGGATATTGATGATGGTAACTCCCTCTTCCCTCCCTCAGCAAAGCATCCCTGCATCGTTTGCAAGTGGTCCAAAATGCTGCTGCTAAGCTTTTGACCAGATCCTCTAAAAGGTGTTAGGCTGTGTTTGGTATGCAGAGGACCAGATCCATGAATCTGAGGTTCCCCGAGCCATGAACCCTGACCTCCAGTAAATATTAACCACAAGGTCAAAACTGACCCGCTAATTATAATTCAGATGTGAACACCCAATGGCCTTCACGCTGGTGCAGCTGTAGCCTGGAGCTCCACAGAGAAGGTAAAAGTTCAAACTGAATGGTAACAAATGTTAAGGACATTATTTCAAGTGGGAAACTGGAGAATTGGTAGAACCCTCTGACCCATCCATTAACATTACTGTGCCCTTGAGAAAGAAACGTTAACCCCATGTGACTCCAATGGAGCCCTCAGCGGCCACCAATACAGAACTGGCTTTGGCTAGCGCTCTAACAACAGTAACAGTTTATAAAGTTGTCAGTCATGCAGCTTTATTACCCTCTGTGACTCTCTACAGCCGAGCAGCATCCCGTCTTCTCTGCTGCTTGAGAGGTCACTTCCATCTCTCAAACCGGCTGGACATCGGGGAGCCATCAGACGTCAAAGTTCAATCAGACTGAACTCTACATGAGGCGAAGGAGGAGGGTCAGTTTGCATCTGGAAGTGAATCTGTCTCGCCCCGTTCCTAATAGAAACTAATAGGAAGCGAATTTCAGTCTGTCTGCACCATTAGTGTTTGCAAAAAGAAATTAGTAAAGTAACAAGGATTCACAAAAGTATAGAATAACTGTCAAATGAGTTACTTGTTACTTGTAGTATCACCAATGAAAGATCAACATTAAGGAAGTACAACACAGTAATTCATCTAGTAAACATACTCGCTATGTACTTACTTGCGTAGTGTGTGAATTTTGAGGGTAGTGTTGTCTCAAATCGAACACAAGCTTTGTGCACTTACATGACAATCGCAACATTTGACCGCTTCTTCTTCTTCTTCTTCTTGATGGCGAGTTGCAGCCGGGCGGAGCTTTATCACCAACATTTCACCACGATTGCTGCTCGCTGAAATATCTGCTGGCTTGTTTGCTCTATTGACTTCAATTCAATTTTATTAAAAATTAATAAAAATGAACATGCTTTTACTTTTAGTGTGGTGTTCACTGTAACAACAACCGTCATAGGGTGGTGGTCCCTCCCCTTCTGCTACGTAGGCAAGATGGCGACCATTAAGGGTGTGTGTCCACACCATCCAGATACTCAGTGCTGCATTTTGCCATAACTGTCAGTGTGAACACGCTTAAGCTCTCAAAATAGCAAGTGTAAGAACGGAAGAACGAGAAGTGAGACACAGCTGTAGAGTCCACAGGAGTAAAAGAAGATCAGTAAAATAAAGCTCGACAGTAATTTAACAGTTAATTAGGCTGTTGTATTTTGCTCAGACAGCCAGCATGAAGGCTAGCTTGGTTTGCTATAAAGTGATTGCAGATCAATAATCTCAAAACTGCTACAATAAATGGAGTACCTACAGATAAAGCTCCAACAAGGACATTTGGAGAACAGAAAAAAGAAGTCAAACTTTGGCTCACACAATGTTTTTACACTCTACATGTTGTATATGTTGGAGCTATGTAATGATGAACTTGTACAGCACACGTACATGAGCTTAAGCTCACTCTTGACTTGTGGTCTCTTCACCGGTGTTTTTGGCCTTATTGGGTCGAGACTCACAGAAGCAGAAATGCTGGTCTGCTGTCAGGGGAGCACAAACACAAAGTTTCCAGATTTTATCTCGACTCTGAAATGAAATGTTACAAATCCACTTGCATCATTAGTCCATGTAGGGTAGGCTTTGTTTGACAGACTCATCTGTAGACACACACACACGTGCATAAACACACACACACACACACGTAGACACAGAGTATGTAATAGTCTCAGTCTGGTACTTCAGCTGTAAACACACACACGCATAAACACACACACAGGAGATTTCCCACGGCGAGATCTCTTGAGGTTTATGAGGTTCCCTGGGAGCATCCTGACATTATGTGTGTGTGTGTGTGTGTAGCAGTCCCTGAGGTTTCTTACATACGTTTAGTTTCCTCCGTTGCTAAGGTGACCACTATAGAATGTGTCCTGTGTTACCACGGCAACAGTTACAGAATGTTCAGTGACTTTAGGAAAACCTAAAACTTTACACCAACTGAAATGGAGGCGTAGCATCTTCAGGTCGTGTCGACAGACTCTATTGATCAACTTATTGATCAGTAGAGTCGTAACAGACAGCTCAGTGCGCGGATGCTAAAAGTCCGCTATGCCATTTCAGACAACTGTGCTGTGATGGACCAGGGAGCTTTGAGGAGGTTTTACAAGGAGCAGACGGATACCTGGCAAAAACTGCTTCAACAAAAACAAAATGTAGCCAGCAACAAGTCTATATCAAGAAATTGGTATAAAGCTGACCCTCTAGAGAAAAGTGCTTAGTGCAATTGCTTGATATTGTTCAGGAAACGTATTCAATGGAAAAACTGATTTATCTCTCTGAGAGCTAAAGAAAATATTTTTCACAGAAACTGAAGAAAAAGTGGATCATTTACATGAAACGAGATGGCAAACAAGTAACGTAATTGTTTAAATATAGAATAACTGTATGTTCATGTCGGAGTACAATTTTACAACCATTTGTTTTGTTGTTTACGTTGTATTTGTGCTACTGTCGCATGTTGTTGTCTCCAATAAATCAGTTTTTAAAAAGTATTTAAAATCAATAAACACAAACTCCTGCACCAGGTTTGATTGGGGAACAACAGCAACATCCTTTTTGTCAACTCAAACCACCTGATGCCAAATATATGATGCACTCAACTTCCTGTCGAAATGATAACTTCACAAGCTCTATTGAAGGTACCAACAGTTACTGAAACCTGCACACAGCTAGAGTTTGTGCATCAGCAGGATGTTAGTCATTAAGTCAGCCGTTAAATCACTAAAATCTCATTTCCCATCCTTCATGGAATAAATATTTTCTCCAGCCTCGCACATATTGTTAAGCTCAGGGGATTCACTCTTTATTTGTTCATGACGGGCTCATACTTGGCAGTTCTCCCACCAGATCACTTGTTATTCAGATGACAACGAACCACTGCTGATTTTCTGAAAATCCAAAAATTCCTCTTCCTCTGCCATTAAGGATTTTCTCAGGGACAGTTCTACCTGGTGCATGACATTTAGCACGTGTCTAGAGCAGCAAATGTAAAGGCTTTCATGAACTGTTGAGATGTTGATATGTTCAATCAATGATGCACTTTTGCTGCAGGGTCTCTGTCTGAAGTCCCCAGTTAAACAGAAAACAGTCATGTTTCATCATTGTGTTTGGTGCTGCAGGTCAGCCTCAGGATTTGTGTTGTTTGGAATGTAACACTAGGGGACAATCAGGGTTCAGAAAGCCTAAATATCACTGAATCAACTGTTTTCTCTGTGTGGTTTTGTAACAAACCAGAGCCTCTCTACTCAGTGTGTGAACCAGTACATCATGAGTGTATAGACAGTAAAGTTGTTTTTTCCAGATGATGGGAAGGTGGTGAAGGCCGTGTCAGTCGTCAAAGACAACTGGGACACAGAGGAGATCATTCTAGAGGAGCTGACTGTGTTCCAGGTGAGATGCAGCTGTCAATAAAGTTTTTCAATGGCAGCAACTTCTGACAGTTTTTCTTCATGCAACATCAACCTTAATGTAAGACAAGACTTACTTAACTGAACTTAACCTAACTTAACTTTTACTTAACTTAACTTTACTTAATGTTTACTTTGCTTAACTTTTACTTTACTTTATTTTACTTTTACTTCGCTTAACTTTACTTAACTTTAGTTAACTTACATTTTTCATTAACTTAACTTATTATTTTACTTTACTTTACTTTTACTTAACTTTAATTTAACTTTTACTTAACCTAACTTAACTTTAACTTGACTTTACTTTACTTTACCTGAATCATAATGAACACTTTGACTAAACACACACACACACATGTAGCTACACAGGATTTTTATGGCTAAAACCACAGAGCTTGTTTTGGTGTCTCCCGGTGCCCATCTGCCCATCTGCCAGCCCTGCACTGTGTGACGCGCTGCGGGAGGCCTTGCATGTAGTTTCCAATGGAACATATTTGTCTGGAATAACTCCACTAAACAGAAAAACAGATAGTAGGGCACATATTTCCCAAGCTCCTCTCGGTAAATAAGCTAATATGGAGCGAGGGGAGTGAGGAGGGCAGAAAGGAGACGAGAGAAGAGGCCAAAATAGGGAAATACAGTCGGACAAAAACTGGAAAGAACAGAAGAGAGGAGACAGAAATAGAGGAGAACATGTGGAGGAGATGATAAATAAGGCTTAAGGAGCTTTGAAACAGAGCACAGGTGAAGGGAAGGAAGAAAGACAGAAAACCACAACATGCGACAAACAAACAGGATACCAGATGCACGTCTTATAACAGATTAAAACAGGAACTAACCCATTTCCACCAGCCTCACACGAAAACAGGCACAGGGGTAAACCAGCACACAGCCATATGATGAACTGCAGTGTTTTCTATCCACTGGAGTCTGGGTTGGAGCCAGAGGAGGCTGCTCTGCACCCTGACTGGGTTTCAAAGAGGAGGCGCTTGAATGGTTGGTCAGTTCGTTGGCTGTGACGGGACACAGGATAGCCAGATCACCTTTCCTCCTGCCCTCTATCGTACTCCGAGTCTCCTTTATCTCTCCCTCCTCCTTCAGTGCGACCCCTCCGCTCGGAGTGGTCAGGGGTCATTTACTCCCTTTGTGAAACGCTGAAACAAGTCAGTGAGCTAGAAAAATGGACCTGTGGGGTAATTTAGTCTTGTGAAGAAAAAAAATAAGAGGCTCGCTGGATTTCTAATCTCAGTAGCTGCCCTGACCTCAAAGCCAGCCGCAGCATTTAACGTAGCTCTGAGGCATTCCTCAACCTCTGCAGGGCTGAAATATCAGTTTTGTTGAAGAGCAATGCTGATGGTTTTTGTTTCAATCTTATAAGCCTCCTCAAATTATTCCAGGTTTGTCTGAAAACAGTTAGCGTAGCTTTGTGTTTCAGGGTGATTTCTTTGGTGACATCCATCGCAGTATAAAAACAACTTTCACAGATATTCATATGTGTTTCATGTTTATTAATTGCTCTACACTAAGTGTGTTTGTATGCCATTTGTACAGTATAATTAACATATTAATTCATGCCATTATTTAATGAATTCTAAATGGGGAGAAACCTGACATAAGGACAAACTTGGATGTAGTTACTCTTAAAAACTGAGAGATTTCTTCTTGATTCTCTTACCCTGGTCATCATGTATTATCATACTGAATGTGTAAACGCTGTCATATGTTTTTGTGTAATGAGGAAAGAATCTAAATGCATCCATTTTCCCTTTCATCCTGCAGAGTCGCGCTCCCATCCTGAGCATGGAGCTGTCAACCAAGAGAGTAGGTCCATCTGTGTTTCTGTCTTCTGACTTTTATGTGTCTGTCTGTGGATTTGTGATATTTATTCAGAGTACGTACTTACAAAACTTTACAAAGTTTAAGGAGAAACACAGATTATGGCCCTAACCACAATGGCAAACTCTGGTTCCAACAAAATAAATAAAAAGAAACATAAAGACAACTAAAAAAACAACAACATCATTTTATATAAAAACCAGCCTGTAAAAATGAATTTTCAGTTGTGACTTTACAGGGATTATGTGAACCTCGTCTCCTCAGCTAACTTGTTCTGATATTCATAGAAAGGTAAACCAAAATGGGACAAATTGTGTTAAAACTTTATAGATAAAGTGAATCTCTCTCACCCTTTTTCATCTCCCTCTCCCTTTTTGTAACAGTAGGAGGAGGAGGTATGGTGAAGCTGCAGAAATGTAATGACTCTCTCTCTCTCCTCCACAGAAACAGCTGTATGTGTCCAGTGAGCTCGGTGTGGCCCAGCTGGGGCTCCAGAGGTGCGAGTTATACGGGAGCGACTGCGCTGAGTGCTGCCTGGCCAGAGACCCCTACTGCTCCTGGGACGGACAGACCTGCTCCAGATTCTTCCCCACCAGCAAGAGGTAGAGAGGCTTTGTCATGGTAGTGTTACATTTATATAAAAATACTGTGAAGCTGATACCAATTTGTGATATTTTCCCACCCATACCAGCCAATACTGAGACGCGTTTTTGAAAATCTACAAATTCAAGGCAAAAGACAAATGAGGCTTTCAGACATGTCTATCAAAAGGAAATTGGTTTTGTTTTTTTTAGCAGCTGGCTCTCTGCTCGGTCAGTCCACCAGACTAAAATATCTCATATTTTGTAAAAATATTCCTGGTCCCCAGAGGATGAATCCTACTGACTTTGGTGATCCCCTGACTTTTCCTCTAGCGCCACCAGCAGGTCAACATTTTTAATTATCTAGAGAAATATCTTTACATCTTCTTAATGGACTGGCACGTCATCAGGATCAAATTTTAATTCCCCCAAAACTTTGGTTTATGACCAAATACCTGCAAGACTAAAGGCTTTGTGTTTAGGGCTTTAGCTAATGTTAGCATGCTAACACGCTAAACTAAATGGCCTAAGCTGTGCCTATGTACAGCTTCACAGAGCTGCTAGCATGCATGTCTGTAGATTCTTAGTCTTGTTTTATTGAAGAAGGAGCGAAATTAGATGCACTTCACATGTTGGCACACCGACTCCAAACCATACGTTTATTTAAATAGATCATGATTCCGTCCAAATCTGATCTTCCTCAAGTCACAACGTTTAAAATGGTTTGCACCACTGGATACTGTACATCAAACATGCCCAGGTTTCATAGGTTAACCACACCAACACACAAATTGGATTTGCTCCAACAGGTGTCAATTCAAACAGTATACAATGAAAACTCAATCAGTAGTACATATTACAAAAATATTATTATATATCAGTACATAACAGTACATCTTGCAAAGATGGGACAATAGTGCATCAAATGCACAGCTGTAGGTTGCATGAAAGGATAATATTAAAATAAAAATTACACAAATTTGGTTGTTTATGACCATGAAATGTTTATTTTGGCAGGTAAATCAAATGTCATGCTCCTAACAAAGACGATCATTAAAGGTCAACTGCACAAGTTCTGCAATAAAAATGAAATTGACGTTATGTCAGTACTGCTTTACGAGCTGATATCAGCTGATACTGACAGTGTGCTAATACGATATCCTGGAGCTTCTCTGCACTCTGCAGGCCCTCATCTGTAGAGAGAAAGACTTTACCATAAATTACAGCAACTTGAATATTATATAAGGGTTTCTTCAAGATGTTAACCCAGCTAACACACAGATTTCTCACTTATCTTAAACAATCCCAGACAGCAAAGCTGCAGCCTAACTCTGAGTCAATAAGAGTGAATCATTACACATGAATACATGTTGCTTATATGTGGACACATTAATGTACACGAGTCAACATCTTGTGAGATCCTGACGTCATGGTGTTTCAGGAGTCAGCAAGATCGATTCGCAGTGAATCCCACCTTAGAATAAAAAAGTGAGAGAGAGAGAATAACAAAAGGAAGGAGTGAGAGTCAAATCAGAGTATAAACGTGAAGACTAACTGAGAGAAAATGAGAGGCCTGGTGATGAGGGAGGGACAGGGTGACATTTAAATGGGTAGAGAGACCTTCAGATATGTTACAGTGTGAAGGTCATAAAGCAAAGAAAGGGGGGGTGCAGGGAGGGGAAGCAGGGTCAGAAAACGACAGAGGGAGGTCGAACTGGAAGGAGGAGGAGACATGACAGCACTCTTTACCATGGCTGAAACAACATTCTGTATTTTCACAGCCTGGTCTTGCTCCGTGTTTCCTCATTCATAATCGCAGTAGCTTCATATTTTCACCCCCGAGGAGCCGGCAGAAGCCCAGCAACAACAGTGAGGAGGAGGATTTAATGCTGTTGTACAACTTTATCTAAAGGCAACCACATTATCTGCTGCTGTCAGCTGTTGTTTAACTGATGGGTCTACTGTCTACTCTAGTGCACACACACTCCAGTCACTGCAACCTACAGTTTTAGCAGGTTTTCATACATCAGCAATACAGACAATAAATAAGAGAATAATAATAATAAGAGTATTAGATGAAACAGTCAGGTGATGTAAAACAAAGTAAAGTGTACTAAGATGTTTGGTGATAGTATTAAATTCAAATTAAAGCAAAAGTTATATTAAACAGTTTCTTGCTATGACAGCACAGTACATACAGTTCTAAGGGTGTGTGTGTGTGTGTGTGTGTGTGTGTGTGTGTGTGTGTGTGTGTCAGGCGGGCGCGGAGACAGGATATAAAGTACGGAGACCCCTGGAGTCAGTGCTCAATCACAGAGGATGGTAAGGATTTTCGCCGTCTGATATGAATAAACCGTCTCTGCTTTGAATACTTTCCTGTCAGCGGTCACAGAATGGACAGCCAGCGTGGTCAGTATGAACTTAGAAACAGGATTTCCACTCACATATAAACTCTGTGATTGATTACGTATTTGGAAGTGCCACTGTAGGGATGGACTGTAAAGTGTCACAGTAGGACAGCTGTTTGGCTCCATAAGAGATTTGCATAAATCCCTGACTGGGTTTGATTTTTGGCAGTGAGCGAAAACTTAAAGAGCACGCAACCTGATTTTATGAACTCACATACGTGTGATTAAACAGTCTGTAAAGTCCAAATAGGAGATGATGGTACAGGGATGTAGCTTTTAAGAGATTCAAGATTGTATCCATCTTTGGAAAGAAAAATGTTTGAATTCCTTATTTAATCTAAAGTATTGAGGGTGTAGTCTGTTTATAATCATTCTCTGTGTTCCAGTTCCAATACATATTCAATCTAAGCAGGTTTTGAGTATTGGAAATGTTAAAAAAACAAAATTAAGTCAGTATGCAGACTTTACATTTTTTTTCTGAGTTTGCAGTTGATTGACGCTAATTTCCCACAATGCAATGCATAAAGGAAATATAAGAGCTACTCACAACTGCAAAAACCAAAAAAAGAAAACTGTTACTTCCTGATGTGTAGTTTTTAAGTTTAGTTGGCAGTTTGATTGACATCTCATTTTGCTTCTATTGTATTGTTAGTAAAAACAGTATACTAAGACAGTTAGTATGTAGTATAACTGCTATCATTCTAACAGAGCCACACTTTAAATTTGTTCTACTCTCATTCATTTTGCAAGAGTGGATCCGCCAAAATACATCAAATATACAGTACTGACCGAGAATAGACAGTAAAACATCCTTTTACCATTCTGTTCTGCAGGCAGAAGGAGGGCGCACTCTAGGGGTTGTACAGTGTAACTACAGTTTTCTCTGCTTCCCAGCCAACTGGTGGCAGTAATGATTATTACAATAAAGGAAAGGATAACATGTTCATATAAATATTTCTATAAAATGTTAACATGTTTTCCTGTTCTTGATCTGCTTGTTAAGTGTCAAGAGAAAGTGGTAAACTGAATATTACCTTTCTTATAATTCCTTCTTTTTCAGATTCACCAAACTTACTGAAGATTTCACATGATTTTTCTTCTGTTGCTCCGTCAGATTCGGACTCGGTGGAGGTGAAGTTGGTGTACGGTGTGGAGGGAAATTCAACCTTCCTGGAGTGTGTTCCTCGGTCTCCGCAGGCTGAGCTCAGGTGGACAGTGCAGCACACAGAGAGCCAGCAGCAGACGCTCAGTCAGACGCAAGAAAGCAGAGAGGTAATAATTTAACTATCTACCCTGCTGGTGACAAACACTTTTCCCTGGCATAAAGTTTGGCTTCTTGCTCAGATTTTGGAATATTTAACTACCTTTTTATTTCTATAGTTACAGTGATATTAGCTTTATGTTAAATCCCCTGTAAGTAGATAGTTATCACTAACAAACTTGAAGAACAGACAAATTCTTTTTGTCAAAGAAAGAGAGATGCTATGACTGCTTTCAGTCAAAAACCATGTTGGTGTCCTGAGAGATAAAGGCTGTGGAAAAGCAACTTTGATGCTTTTCCAAAGGGTTTTTACAGGTTTTTATAAGCACGAATATTGTAAAAATGTTCCCATTCCACAGATGACTGTGTAATCCTTAAAGTCCCTGTAAAGCAATAATAAAATGTGTTCTGAGTTTGTCACCCCACAGAATAATGTGTGTGTTATTAACCACCCAGCCAAATGTGAATGATTAAAAAAATTGCCAAGTACATAAATTAGGTTTCAAAATCATGAAAAAATAAGCAGTATTCTCTGCTCTGAAACACTGGGGGCGTGTACGCTGAAAGCACTGGTAGATAACTTTACTGTACAATTGTTCATAATATAGAAATGACAACTCAAATGATTGACAATATGTTCTGTCAGTATCTATCTGTTTGATTTCAAAAACCTGAGCTTTGTGGTCTAACATGACAATGTTAATGAAAACTTAGACTAATACAGTATTATGGTTATAAGACAATAAGAGGTACTTTTATTAGTGGGATATTTTTTTCCTCATTGAAATGTGACCTGCACCTTATCAGCAGATATTGAGACAATGGGACCCTGGGCACAGACATGTTAAAGGCCCCCCTACCTCTTCTACATAAGAGGAAGACCCAGACTGCTGCTGCCCCCTGACCCCTTGGGCCCCTGTGCCTGTGCCTTGAGGCCCGTTCAGTATCCATGCTTATCGGCTCATTCAGATCTTTAGACGGGATTCCTCAGCTGGATCTATTCTGTAATGTGTTTCACTCATGGCAGTAGGTACACTCATCCTCTGGTCTGTCTTCTTGTCCCCCTCTCTCCTGCTCTCAGCTCGCTCAGAGCGACGACAGCCGCTCCCTCCACATGAAGCGGGGGTTGCTGGTTCAACGCCTGGAGCTGGCTGACTCAGGCCTCTACACCTGCACCAGCCGCGAGCACTCCTACAGCCAGGTCTTGGCCCGATACCGTGTTCACATTATCCCCAGCGACAGCCTCCACCCAACCCGCCACCAGCAGAACCACAGCCCGAACCACCCGGGCCCCGTGGTCCTCGGGAAGATCGGCCCAGCTGGGGTAGGGGTTGCTGGGTTTCTCGGCCAGTCGGGGGCCTCTCATCCACCACCTCCACTGCCCGGACACAGGAACTCGTGGCTGCCCCAGCATCCTCAGCAGCTTCCTCTGAGGAACTACAAAGACCTGCACATGGTGGGGACCAACAGTCTGAGCGTGGACGAGTACTGCGAACAGCTGTGGTACCGCGAGAAACGCCGGCAGCAGAAGCTCCGCACTCTGAAGCTGAAACAGGAGAGCAGGAAAGCCCGGGTGAGGAGGAACAACCCTCCTGACATTCCCCTCTAGTCACCTGGAGAACACAGAGACTACCTGTGGACAACAGACCCTGTACATGCAGAGGACACGGGAAGGTTTAACCAAAAATGTTTGCTTTTTGAGCAAATAATGACACCAACTGTATTTTCCATTAAAGACTGACAGTAATAAAAAAAAGAGATTAGTATATCCTCATCCTGAATATTTTGACATTTAGTCACGACAAAAACGAAAAAAGAAAAAAGTTGTTTGTCTCTGAATTTATATTATTAGCGATGTTCAGTATTGTTTGGGACATAGTTGACTCCAAGCTTCAGCTAAAATAGAAAATGTTATTTTGTAAGATGAAATGCAGTCTGTCATGGAGGCATCAGGTGTCTGACTGATAAATCACACCTCAGTATTATGGGTGTATAGCACATTTAAGCACGCACGTTTGTTGTTGACAGTTTACAAGACAACATACTGGATCGTCGGAACAGAAACCAGTAGACACAGACTTTGGTTAACATGTCAGCTTATTAACTGTCAAGTACAAGATAACATTTGTTGTGGCTCCTAGTTTTACCTTAACATTAACATTTTAGCTAAAATATCCTAATTAGCTAATTAGCCAGCTAAGATAATTAGCTTAGCAATGCCAAACATGGTTTAAGCCAACTGATCTGAGTTTAAAGTTACCACTTGTAGTGTTAGAGAGGCTAAAGTAGGAAACCTTCTCAGACTATTTACTTTTACTGAAATGTTATGGATTTACAAATAGCCATCATTCAACTATCCCTTTTTCCGTCCAAAATATCTATTTAGATCTTCGAAACAACCAGCTCTGTAAAACAGCACCAGACAGCTGACATGAAATTTGTCGCAAAGCTGCAAATTCTTCATAATGGACTGACATGCAGGTGAAAACATATCAGGATCTCACACACAATGCAGACAGAAATATGTATACTATATATACAGTATAAGATGACGACAGAAGACTAAACAAGAAAAGTGTTTGCCCAATTTACTGCTACACATTTAACTGTGTTACATTAAACTTGTATTTATGTTTGCTCTGCTTCATACTTACCTAGTGGATTGAATATAGGCCTCAGTGGAAACGCACACATGAAATGGACCTTGCTTGAAAATATATTATCTTATCTTATTAATTCTGCCATGTAACTAATAATTATTATTCACATCAATGTATATTAAAGAACTCTATTTTTGATAGTTTTCTTTCTTCAAACACTAGAATTTAGAACATTTTCTCAGTGTTTAAATATAAACTTGTGTGTTTCTCATAAGCAAAATGAAAACTTTTTTCTTGGAGATCAAGTGATGAAACTGTGTTATACTGTATGTGAATAAGCCACAAAATGATGTAAAATAAAAACATGAAAACATTTAAGGGTTTTAATTTTTTGTGCAACATATGTCATGCACACAGAACCTGTTTATTTTCTGATGGTAGAACAACGCACGCAATTTGTTTAGAGACTGTAATATCACAAGAGTCTACTACTATTAATATGACGACCTGGAGACTGTTTTCCGTTTGATTTAAGCATTCAGTAACAGATGCTAGCCAGAGGAGGTTCTGCTGTTGAGCTGTGTGTCATTTTGATTGTTAGAATCAAACTTGAACAAACACCAACAAACAAGTATTTAGTCACGTGCATCATGTAACCTTTAGGATGTGATATATAACATCTTGTTAATACATTCAAGAGTAAAAAGGCAAAACACAGAGGTTACATTAATGTGGGTCCCTATTCATACAGGCGTTCTGGATTATGTAGATATCAGGGCTGGATCAACCCGCCAAGGATTCATTGTTGTTGGCCAGAAAAGCCAACCAGTACTCCTGTACTGGGCTACTATCTGACCCAGGTTTGCTGTGCGTTGGTCGGTTCACGGTAAATGTATTAAACACTTATTTATTTAGATACAACATGTGAGCGTGATATAAACTGAAAATATAAAGGTATTAAAACTCCATCATGACAAGACAGGGCCTCAAGACTAGCTCAAAATGCAGAAGCTGCCTCATCGTTTCAGTAAATAACGTGATTTAATGGTGCAAATTCCCAAACACATGTTCAGTTAATTAAATGGCCAAAACGTTATTGCCACACAGGGAAGTTGCCGGTTGGTAATTCTGTCTTGACTATTATTGACAACAAAGAACTGGCATAATCTGGACGAAACTATCAGTCAATCAAACTGAAGCGATGGCAGAAGAAACACAAGAAGGACATTTCTGTTTTTACTTGGGAAGCAATTCTGACGCTGTAGTTTGAACCTCACACATTACAGGAAAGCAGCATGTGTTGATATCTGACATAGAAAAGCAAATTAATTGTAGAGGAAGTGGAAGAGGCAGAAGATGCTTGTTGGATATTTTATTCATTAACTTCTTCTTCTTATTATTATTATTATTATCATTATTATCATTATTATTATCATTATTATTATTATTATTATTATTATTATCATTATTATTATTATCATTTTTATTATTATTATTCTCATTATTATTATTATCATTATTATTATCATTATTATCATTATTATTATCATTATTATTATTATTATTATTATTATTATTATTATTATT
>SEMN01000527.1:0-240000 GCA_005408345.1 Macquaria australasica | reverse complement strand
TGGCTGGAACCTGCGACTCCTGCATTCACGGAGCAATGAGTACAACATTGTTATGGAGTTTCTAAACCCCAGGTGGGTACGGTTTCTTTTCTGTATGATCAACAGCAACATGAGTGCACATCGGCCAAGTGTAACTCTGCTCGTTGTTTGTTTGAAGAATCAAATCAAACGTTCTTCTTCTTCTCATCTGATTTTGTTTTCAGTGGGCCAATGATGAAGCTCGTGTATAAACTTCAAGCAGAAGAGTACAAATATGAAATACCTGTCAATTATCTCCCGGTAAGAACATTTGTCTCATTAGTGCTTGTTTCTACCTTTTCTACCAACATTGTTTCCACTAGACATTGGTGCACGTTTGTGTGTGTTTTTTTAATTTCTTTAACAACTATTTTGGAGCAAGCCCTGACATCCCATCTGCAATGCATTGATAATAAAAAAGATTGTGTTGCTCCACGTACACGGAGCTCTCTGTAAGCATCTAATTACATTTATTACATGTATGGAGTAGGATTATTGGGTTATTGTTGTATATGTGTATTGGTACGGTACAGTACATTCATGAGCAACTGTGATTAGAGCCCATGCTACAGTCACACCGCCCTCTCTATATGAGTTGGGCATGTACAGTACATAAGGGAAAAAGCTTCTCTCATCTTCATTGCATGTTTGAAGTTTTAGTCTTTATTTAACCCATCAAACCCAATCTGAACTGCTAAGCTGAACACCTCCTGCAGAGTGTCTACAGAGCACCCACTGTGACATAGAGCGACAGAAAGCGTATTTCGTTATTTCACTGTTTTGACGTTGTAGCTTGAGTTCTCATCCTTGGTGTGTCTTGAAGGGTCCTGTGAAGGCCTGTATCCAGGAGGGAGTTCTCCCAGACTGTCCGCTGTTCCACAACAAGCTGCAGTTTCCCCTGTCTGGTCTGCTGACCCTGAACCTGGCTCTCAGTATCCTTCCCAGCACAAACACTCACCTGTCTGGGTTTTCTTTATGGTATTAGTGAGGGATTGCCCATGAAGCCTTTATTAAAAAAACAAAACCATGTGCAGGCTAATAACTAATAATAATAATAATAACTGTTTTTCACTGAACAGTGTTTTGTGTCATCTCAGGTTACTGTATATTGAACGCTATATTGACACTTTTTTTTCCAAATCGTCAACAAATTTTATTGATCAGTTGTTGAGCTGCAACTAATGACTATTTTCATTTTCAGTTAATCTGCAAATAATGTTTTAATTTATCATTTAGTCTATGAAATGTCAAAAAAGTAGTGAAAACAATGCCCATCACAGCCAACGGTGATGTCTTGAAATGTCGTGATTGTCCGACCAATAGATCAAACCCCAAAGGGATTCAGTTTACTGTCATATGACAAAGAAAAGCAGCAAATCCTCCAAATGGAGAAGCTGGAACCTGAGAATATGTAGCATTCTTTTCACCATTTTTCACTCGGTAGACTTTCTAACAAAGCACTCACTGTCAGAGGACAACAGGTGGGTTCATACAAGCCACGGGAGTTAATCCTTAACGTTCTTTTCAGATCCATTTGAATTCTTCATGTTCAATTTTGCCTACTGTCTCATCACGCCAAAGGTGAGTTTGCCAAAGTTCTATCAGTGATATTCTTAGTTAAGTGATATCTTGAAAATTGTGAGGATAAGTCATCATTGTCTGCTGAAGTTGAAAAGTTGAGGGCTGCTGAAGACAAAATTATGGATTTTAGTTTAAGTTTTATTTTTTATTTTTTGCTACCAATTCTACGAGTTAGTTGTTAAACCCCGATCCATTCAAAGCTGACTGACCTTTTATGCTTTATACAGAAAATTGTTAATAAGGAAATGACTTGATGTAAGTGGTGTGTCTGGCTGTTGTCTTAGGAATGAACACAACCAGCTACCATATTATTTCTCACAGGGAGAACTGATCAGTACTCTTTATGCTTTCAGAACTACCCTCAAGGCCAACATGGGAGCTCCACTGACAGTGCCTACTTCGTGTTAGTGGACACTTACCTCAAATATTTCCTCCCCAGTGAAGGAAGTGTACCCCCTTCCCCTTTCTCTGACTCCAGAGGTTCTGTCACTGCGCCTTCACCAAGGTATTTATAACAAGAAAGCTTTAATAAATCTGTTCGAGTCATATGTGTCTGAAGATTTTAGCAAGAAGATGTGGAGATTCAGGTGTTATTTTCATGGACTGCATTTAAACAAACAGCAGAACAACAAAATACTGTGTTTTGTGATGTCAGTGTTTTTAATTCCTCTCTCTTCCAACCTTAAATTCAACAGATCCTCTAGTGTTTCTTTTGCTGGTTATGGCGTTCACAGCCCGAGTCTCCTGAAGCATCACATATTCCATCAACCCTCAGTGAACGCAGACCCCGCCGCCCAGGAAATCTGGAGGTCCGAAACACTGTTACAGGTAAGACACAAGTCAAGCTTTAGGTTACTGTGCTTCCCGTAAACAGAAGGTTAACATTGGTCAGTGCAGTAAAATGATTTATAAATGCAATGATTTGGGTTTTTGTGTGTGAGAGCTACAAAATGTTCAAAAGATTCTAGAAGTGTTTTGCAGTTTAGGATTTGAAAAAAGAAAACCCTCAAAGAATAACAGCAATTGAATGAAATAAAAATGCATTAAATCTGTTTTAACAGTGATTATGTACTGTTGTTTTAACAGTGATATGTGATTAAGGCTAAAAGTGTGTGTGTGTGTGTTTGTCCTAAGATGTTTGTGGAGATCTGGCTCCATCACTACTCCTTGGAGATGTACCAGAAGCTGCAGTCTCCTCAGGTGAAGGTAAGAGAAATATTTCCCCCTCACCCCCCCCTCCCCTCCTCCCCCCTGCACTGCAGCATCGTACAGCTGGCTGTTGACTGGCTGTTGAGTGGCTGACCACAACCCCACACACACACACACTTTTCACCATCTCTGTCCCATCTCGGAGCAAGCCCAGGGTGCTGGCCAGCAGCCGTGTGGTTGGTTATTCTGTATATGAGCCACCTTGGCACCTGACCAGCTACCATTAGGAGGTCCCACTCCAAAACCATGTTTTGTAAAATTGTGTATGAGCTGAGTTTTAACATGTACCAGCTACTGTGGCTGGTAAATACAAAACACCCTGAGGGCGAAGTTGTCCGTAAACTTAGTTTTCATGTTGTAGGTAAGCCTTGGGTTAAAAAAAAAAAAGTATTGTTTATCACTACTGATGGACAACTTCACCCATAACTCTGTGTTCACACTGCAAGGAGCCACATTTCTACTGTGGAATTGCACATAATTCCCTGTTGATGGGATCAGCTGTTGAAAACTTTGGCTGCAGTTGGTTCTTTTGCACTGACAGACAAAGAGACATGAATCAGCTGACTGGAGTTAAAAGGTTTCCTGAGTTGCTTACAGTGTGAATGCACAGCAGACATCCCTGGTCCCCGCTTTAGAAGCATCACATTATCTGGGTTATATTTGAAATGTGTTTTTAGAATGTGTAGCATATGAGTAGCTGCAGAGTAAAGCTACTGCATTAAGGAATTTGGCATGTGTTCCCGGTAGTAGTGCTTTTGCTTCCTTTCATGTCCTTTGCATGCTGGCATGTCCACGTCACCAAGTGTTTGTTGTGTTAATACGTTGTGTGTGTGTGTGGTTGCACAAGGAACACCAACATAAAGCCACAACATGGTGGAGGTTTCTGGAGACTCTGGAGAGGGTGCACAACAAATTGGATCCTGTTCAATGCAGGGGTCTTCAAACATTTTAATGTCAAGGATCTCCAAGCAGAGATGCTCAACACTACCACCTGTAGTGATATATTTTTAATCCCAGGAACTGGGAAATGCCCGTAGTATTTCCTATCAGATCTGCTGGTGTTGCTTGTGGATCACGCAGCACTCTGACCTCCCAGATAATCTGCCATCACATTCAGCTTTTTGAGTTTCCTTAGAAGACAGTATGACCACGGTGAAAGTCAGCCTCACATGTGTAAACAAAGCGCTGTACGCAGATGAATCTGCGGGATGATTTGGTCAGCCGGTGAGTTGCCCTGGATGTAGATCCCTGTGTAGTTAGCCATAGTGACGGTTCCAGGCGGCTACTTTCTGTGGTTACTTTCAGTGAGACTCCCAGAAAAGTGTTTGAAATGATTCATGTAAAAATCAAGCGTATTTGGAAGGTTGAAAAAGGAGATGGCAAGTGCAAAGTAAGCACGACCCAGAGAGTCACATTAGTCACATTTATGGGAAAAATGCCAGGTTAAAATATACCTTAATTTCCCTTTTAAATATTCTCCATTTTGAAACAACTGAATAACACAACTTCAATTGAAAATCAAACACACAGACCTAAATAAATGACGTTGTTGTTCAAAAAGAGACGTTCACCTAAACCACATCAGAGGATGTCATCAGGGCTTTACAGTGTGTCCAAAGAGGGCATCACGTTATATCTTTTATAAAACATGGAGATGAAATGTAAAGGTGCCTGATTTGTGCTAGAAGCTTAAAGCTGCTTTGAACCTTGAGTCAAAAGTGTGCTTGTGTTAAGTAATATTTAATATACTGTAGGTTAGGTTGCCCACCCATCAAAATCAATCACAGTGGGAATTTATGCTGGTGTTGTTTGTTCCTTTTACCTGCACCATACATACAGTATGTATGTTGAACCTTGGAGGACACCCTTGGAAATCTCTGCAAGTCTTGATCGTCAATAATTTTTATTATTGATTAATCTGACAGTTATTTTTCTCAGTTGATTCATTGTTTGGTCTATAAAACATAAAAACATTCAGTTTATTAAAATGTAACAATGGCAAATCCTCACATTTCAGAAGCTAGAGCTATTATATTAACACAAGTATTTGGTGTTTTTGCTTGAAAAATGACTCAAAGATTAATCAATTATCAAAATAGCTGCTGATTAATCATCAGTATCAAGTATCGAGTATTGAGCTCCATTACTGCTCCATAAGGCTGCATGGAAACAGTGAAAATAACCTTTGGACCCCATTTGTAACATGCTGACCAGTGATGGTCGTTGTCAGGTGTCCCTCCCTCCTTTAAAATATATTAACCACTGTGTTGAGTTACTGTGTTGTGTTCTGCCTCCATCCTGTTAAAAGTGGACTTCTACTGCAAGATTTTGGCCTGGATGACCTAAACTTAAGTTGAAGCTCAAAATGAGAGATATTCTCAGATCTACAGTGTATATTTAATAAAACTATCTCTCTGTTGGATGCCATCAAATATTAATTCAATTTCTCAGTGTAAAACATGTAATTTGTTTAATATGGATTATCTTTCCAGACCACAAAACATATATTTTCCTGTATGTTGTGTCTCTGTTAACACAGTTTTATTGGCACAAAACAAAATCTTACAGTTTGGAGTTCACTCTGTTAATGATGTTAAACATTAGGAATGGGAATTATTAAAACGGGTATGCTAAATTCTAATTTAATGTTAATATATCCATCTGGATATATGGTGGAGTGTTGCAAAACACAAACTGGTGCATTTTTTTAGTCTGAAACATCGTCGTCGTTGCTTCAGAGGGAAGCATGTGTACATTACAGCTCAGTCAAATCAAAATATGTCTATTAATTTACATTCTTTAGCAGCTGTGATTTTTTTTTCTTTGACAAGTACACCAGTTTGACTGATCCTGTGTGAAATGATTCCCATCCCTACATTAGTTATCCCTGTGTCTGCAGTGTAGGAAAGGCCCCCAGCAGTTAAAGCGTTGTGTTCCCACAGTCAATATTTATTTTTGTTTGTCTCCTCCCCTGTTTTCTGCTCCTTTCCTCCTCTACGTTTTTGGCCAATTGTTTCTGTCTGGTTACACTCTCCTTTTTGCTGCCTCCTTTTCTCCTGTTCTCATGTATACCTTCCTCCTGCCACCTTTTCTTCTCCTTCCTCCTCTTCCTCATCCTCCCTTTTTGTCACTTTCCCTCTTCGCTGTTCCTCCTCCACCTTTTGTTATTGTCTATCCTCATCTTCCTCTCCCCCCTGGTGGTTATGGTTGAACAGCTGGCGCTGCTGCAGTATCGCCTCAGTATGTCCAGCATGCCGTGCCAACCCCACGCCCCACCAGGCTCTGGGACCCTCCACACCTACCAAGTACTTTTACCTTTTCATTCACCCCCGCCCCTCTGGGGCCTCCTGGAGGTAAACCTCAGTCAGTTAAGGTCACAGTCAAGGGTACTTCTCTCATATTGACAAACACGGTGAGACATTGTCCCTCCAGTCTCCAGACTGATGATGGCAGACTTCAGCTGCGACTGATTACTTTGCTTTATTCTGCTTTTGCACATAAGTAGGCATGTGAATGTTTTTTTAGCTTTTCTAAAAAAAACAGGTCGGCTAGTAAAAAGGTGGAAGTGACTGGTGAATTGTGATGCACGATATATTGTCACCCACAACCCAAATGATAATGAGCTTGACTTTAAAATTTAGCCAGGTTTAAACGGGATCTATTATGCTTTTCCTTTTTTATATATATATATATATAAAATGTTACAATGTCGGATGTTCATTTTAAACATAGCCAAAGATTCAAATAATGACGTAAACATGTGTAAAAGTAATCCCTGTGAGCAAAAAGCTCAGGCTTCAGGCTCTGACCTCAGCTCGTCACAGATTTCTTTATACAGTCTCTGTTGGGAGGGGAGCCTTAAAGAGACAGGAGGTAAAACATCTTGTTTCAGACAGAGGATGATCTGAGGAGCTGCATAAAGGGCCAGTGTAAGATAAAAAAGGTTTTTTTTTTAACTGTGAATCATGCAAAGCTACCTTAGTGGAGTCCCAGATATATAGAGCTGGAAAGGAGCGTAATAGGTCCCCTTTAATGCCTTTTGGCTGACTGTTGAAAGAGGGCTGTTGTCAGTCTTTGCATATAGGGATCCACAAGCAGCAGTATTTGGTCCTTACCCAAAATTTGAGAAACCAGAGATGTTATATTAGGCCAGTCCTCTACGAACGACTGCTGTCAACAGAAAATACATCTGCTTTTATGGTCGCCCAAAATCTTGCACTTTTGTTTCCTATATATGACCCCCAGTCTGACTGTAAATTGTGAATTTCTACAGAGAAGTATCCTTGACAGGAAAAGTAATCGTGGAATGAAGCTTTGGAATTTGAATCTTTGAGCTGCTGGTTCTCTTTTGCTGTGTGTGTTGTTTAAAGGAATGCTTTTTACACTAAATCTGGTGTGCTTTGCTGCTTTACATGTTCACGTGGTTGATAAATGTGACACTATTGCTCTGTGTAAAGCAAAAGATACTACTACATTGAAATAATCTTAATCTTACATGCCATTCATAAAATCATTATTAAATAAATGTTTTTAAGTCTTAGCCTAAATTCACATGGAACGTACTTTACAGAGATAATGTTTGTGTTTTCTGTCATTACCTAAAAGAGGAAACATTGCATCTTGCTATAAGCACTTAATGGAGCACTGAGGTCCCACCTTAATTCTGTTTCCCAGAGATGTAATATATTAAAATGTAATTTGATACTTACACTTTAATAAGTAACAGTTGTGATGAAGTGATTATTTTAAAAAAAGTTGCATCAAATCAAAAAAACTTTACATCCGCATCAAGTATCAAATGACTAAATTATATATCAGCTGTACTTTATATAGCTCTTAATTACTGTCATAGTCAGTCTTACAACCTCAACTAGGGATGAGAAAAACATTTATTATTATTATTATTATTATTATTATTACTGGGATACATTTGAATGAAGTATTTGGTCACAGATGAGTGTTCCTGCCAAGTTGTCCTGGCGTGGAAAGGGTGCCAACTGAAGATGAAATTAAAAAGAGAAGAAACTAAATACAGACTAGAATTAACATGGTAGGAACTCTCAGATGAAACGAGCATCAGAAGCAGTTCAGTCAACACTGTTTTTGGAATTTGGGACCAAAATCATACCACAGATCAGTCAGGTAGAAGCACCTGTACACAGAGCAGACAAAACCATTTGTTCACTGCCACTTATATTATATTAAAAACAGAACTGCCAACTAAATTCTCAGTACATGACACTGACCAAATGATTCGTAGGCGTGAGACCTCTGTACTCTATAAAACAGAAAATGCTCTGAGCCTTTGGTGATTGTTTGGCTGCTTTTGGACTGAGATGCAATATGATTGGCTGCTTTCTTTGGAAACTGGGAGCTGATTGGGTGTCATGTGTTTGTGTAGCACTTTGTGACTGGTTGCCTTTTCAGGAGCCCTTCAGCCCGACAGAGGAGCACGTGCTGGTGGTGCGTCTCCTGGTGAAACATCTGCATGCCTTCTCCAGCAGCCTGAAGCCCGAGCAGCTGTCCTCCTCACCCTCAGCCCACTCGCACACTCACACCAGCCCGCTGGAGGAGTTCAAGAGGTCAGCCTCATCATACGTGCTGCTGCCAGACTCTGTGGAGGTCGTACTTAATGTTTGACACTGTGTTACGATCTGCTGACAGCGTCAAGTCAAGCTGAGCTCTAAGTCTTGAGTTGGATCATTTTGTGGATAATTCTGTCTCTTGCCTGTTTTTACATTGACTTGGTCACTATTGGATGTTGACTTTTTCCTGCCCATATAAAATACTTTAAAAAAAAACTCAACATAGTTGACACTACAGTACTAAACTTTTTTGACTAAACCAGCTCGCCTCTACCATCTCTCCAGCATCACAATATTAGGAAAATAAATGTTTAAATGGGATTCACTGATTTTCCAAAAGTGAATTTTGTATGTGTATATGTGTGTGTATGAAAACCTTACCTTTAACAAGCACATGTTTGATGTTCCTCTTGCCTACAGAGTGGTGGTGCAGCGTTTTGTGCAACAGAAGCTGTACCTGTTTCTCCAGCATTGCTTCGGCCACTGGCCTCTAGACGCCTCTTTCAGAGCGGTAGGTCTCACAAAATTGCATATATTTAAAATATTTCTGCATTTTTTTCTGCCTGGTACAACAGTCCTCTGCTGTTTCCAGCAGGGAAACCGCTTCCTTCTGTTTTCCCCTTTAGCCATTTAGCTGATGCACCATTTCATACTGAATTTCAGTGAGCGTAACAGTACAATAAGTTTCTTAATTATCGCAACAAGCAGCCTGTGGTAAGGAGTGAGAAGTTCAGAGTCATGCCTTCTAGCCACAGAATGATTATTTCAGCTATGAAGCTGCAGAAACACACACTGTTTCAGTGTTTAGTTTATTGTATCATCTCTGTATTCAGGTGTTGGAGACTTGGCTGAGCTACATCCAACCGTGGAGATACACAGGGGAGAAGACCAATCCTCAGCCAGACCAAAACAGAACAATACCTGACAAGTGGTGAGTCTGATATCTTTGTCTTTTGGCTTCTGGAAAAATCCAAGTTGCAATGAACATCAAGTCTTTTTCTCTTTTTCCTACAAACATGAATGAAACAGGAAAACATTTTAAAATCCACAGAGTAAATTTTGTAATTAACTGTGTTGGTAAATAGGTTGATTATTGTGGTCATGCTGTAGTTTAAGGGCTAGATGAGATGCAGGTGATGATTATGGAGGTGATGGTGTCGTATTGATTGTAGTCTGGTGGTTCTGACATTAACTTGCTCTTTTACAGGGAGTCGTTTGTTCAGGAGAACCTGCTCATGTACACAAAGCTCTTCCAGGTGTTTTTGAACAGAACCGTGAGGACAGACCTGGTTAATGCCAAAAACGCACTGATGGTGTTCAGGGTGGCCAAAGTCTTCGCTCAGCCAAACCTCGCTGAGATGATCCAGAAAGGTGAGGTCAGAAATGCAAACCACACGGACATGAGGTGAAGACATTTTGGTAACTTGTGACTTTGCAGTGCTCACTCAGCGAATCAAACTTAACCAAACATCTGTCACCAGGGGAGCAGTTGTTCCTGGAGCCAGAGCACGTCCTCCACCACCGCCAACCGCGCGGCTACCTGACGCCGAGCCAAGGAGGCAGCTACCTGTCGTCACGGCAACGGGTGATGACTGACATGGTGTTCAGGGTGAAGAGCCACGTCTATGCTCTGGAAGGCCAGGACTGCCAGTACAAACAGATGTATGGCACGGAGCTCAGAGGAGCAGTAAGTTCAGTCATCATCAAACCTAGTGTAGTGGCAAAAAAGTTTTACTTAAGCAGCGGACAGAATGGTTAATCATGATGCAGTGGGAAGTCATACTGAAATGACCTCTTGTTGTGGCTAAAAGTCTAAATTTGATGTCCATTTTGCAGGTCATGAAGTTAATCCAGATAATTGCACAGGCCAGACAGACGGCCAAGAGGATATCAGATCACTCCAATGAGGTGGCGGCCAACAAGTCGTTCCTGTCCTGGTTTGGGATGGGCTCTCCTGATCTCAACAACACCTTCACTGGGGCCGAGCCAGAGGAGAGCGGGGAATGTTTGAAAAAGACCCACGAATTCCTGGAGAGAGCTTTGGAGAACTTGTGTCAAATCTTCAAGGTAAGATTACTTTGACTGTTTAGTTTTGTTTTCCCGTGTTTTATTTCATCCCTGTAACCAATCAGTGAAGACACTGTTTTATTGGCATATGTGTTTTCTATTCATATGTATTATATTGGAATATCGTGAGCTTTGCAGGGTCATAAACCAAAGTATTGGACAAATAGAAATTTTGACTTGATAATGGCACTCAATGAAAAGTAAGGGATTAGCAAAATTATTACGAATGCTGAATAGATCTCTAAATCTTGTAACCATTCGCGAGATGTTGAACCTTGCAATGCGTCGGTCTGCAACGTTATGAAACCATCCAGTTTACACCGATGCGACTAGATGACGGTGTATCGTTTCCATAGCAACGACTCTCTGTACTTTTTGTTTTTTTGTAGCTGGATATAATTTGTAGCATCCTAAAATATGAATGAGGATAGTGATAGTGAGTTACTTGCTACAGTTGCATTTCTAGTATTGATGCCTTATGCACGTCACCTGAGTCGCAGGCGACGACGTCAGCCGGCTTGAGTCGAGCTGAGACGGGCCAGTTCACACTGCTGCAACTTTTCCCTGCGACGTCCTTAAACAGTTTTGTCTTGTTACGAATCTTTGGTCTGAACTGGCCTTGCATATATAGAATATTACATTATTTGAGCATCTACATTCCAATGCCAGCAGAAAGTGCTGGACATTCAGAGGAACTTTTCAATTACTCATATTAAAACATCCTGGTTAATTTTACATTTCTTTGTTTTGTAGCTGAACCAGGGGCAGCTGAGTCAGCTTATATCCAACCTGGGTTCTTCCCAGGATGATGGCAACTACAAGCAGCTGCCAGACTGCATCCAGTCAGAGAACGGACTTATTCTAACTGACCTGGGCCGGAGGCAGGTTAGTATTTCAAATCACTGTACAAGAGAAGGAGGGCATACATTAGAACTGTGGGCCAAGCAGCAAAGACTAAAACCCTGACTCTGTGTGTGTGTGTGTGTCTGTGTGTGTGTGTGTGTGTGTCTGTGTGTCTGTGTCTGTGTGTGTGTCTGTGTCTGTGTCTGTGTGTGTGTTTTGTGCAGATCATAAGTGGACTGCGCAGGTTTGACATTCAGTATCAAGGAGACCCGGAGCTCCAGCCCATTAGGAGCTATGAGAACGCCCTGCTGGTCAGGCTTTTCTACAGGATCTCTTCTCTGGTTAATGAGAGGGTAAGTAACATATAATAACATTTATGATTTTGCAAAAAAATAACCAAAGAATTTCTTAACAATATACAAACAATGAAGACATCTTTTACAACAAATAGGAATGAAGCCAGATACATTTGTTTGAATTGGTTCAAAACATGGTGCAAAAGTTTTTTGTATCAGCTTATTTTTAAAATATTGTATATTAACACTAATAATGTGTAAAGGGTCGCTTGTGGTGACAAACCCATAGATAATTATCGCCTGAATTTTCCTCTCAGCTCTACAGAGCGTTTTAGCTTCTTTCAGCTCATTGTTTTGGTTTTACAGCCTGTAACTTTACTGTTTTGGTTCACTCTCACCGCTCTCTTACTGTCACTTTTGACCACAGAAGGCAACTGTTTTCAGTGAGAAAGCTCAGATAAACTACTGTATGCTACTGGATTGGCCAAGCAACAGACAGACAAAGTTAGCGACTTGCTGGTGAACACAATGGAGCAGTTAGCTGCTGAAAGTTTCTGATATTACTTTCAGGAGTAGCTGGACATCAAACCAGAGCTAAAAGGAAAGTGAATAATAAACTTGCATTGGTCTTGTGGCTAACATGTTCGCCATACAAACAAGATGATAATATATCAATGTTGAGTTTACAGCTAGTTCGCGCTGCCTCCAAGTGGCCAAAACATCCATTAATGCAGGTTTAAGTTTCATACTTTTCAAGCAGCAAGGAAGGAAGCTGGGCTTATAAACTAATACATACACATGTAATGAAATAGCAGGATATGAATATCAGTTCAAGACTCCAGTTCAGTCTTAGTTATACTAGTATCATAAAGTGCTAGGTTCCACATATAAACATCTTGGTTCTGCCCAGTTTAACCACACCAAATGATGGGAACTTGCCCAGAGTTAATATTAAAAGAGGTCCACCAAAACAACCAACAAGCTTGATCGTCCTTTTTTCTTTTAAACTAAAGCTTCTTGGCATTGATCTGTTGAGAAATGTTGCATAATGATGAGAAATACAACCACAGACTAAACCTCTCTTAGTAATTTAACCCTGCTGTTGTCCTCCCACAGTTCGGAGGCCACATGAATGCGCTCTGCTCACGTCCAGACTTCCTGGGTCGCCTGGGTCGTCACTACTTGACGGATCCCAGTTTCACCACAAAACTAAAGCAGAGCCCGACATCCAGGCGCACGTTAGAGAGGAGGCACCAGCCGAGGCTGAGCCTGCGCCTGCTGGCCAGCTACAGGACGATACTGCTGCTGCTGCTCTTCTACGTGCTGGGAGCCCTCCTGTCGTTTGGCCCCGTATCCAGCACTCTGCTCATCCTCACAGGGTGGTTCCTGTACGGACTCTTGATGACGCTGTTTGGAGACAAACTGAAAACACACTAGCCGAGAAACAGGGTTCCTGCACATTACAGGGAAAATACACACAATGAATGTGATCAATTCCAGCTTTGAATGTTGAAAAAATGTGTGGAAACTAATGAAGCAAGTGTTGAGTGGTTCCATGCAGTGTATTTATTTAGGGCTGCAACTAACGATTATTTTCATGATTGATTAATCTGCCAATTATTTTCTTGAGTTAAGGAAAATTAAGAGATTGTGACGGGCCAAAGTCATCAAATGTCTTATTTTTGCAACCAACAGTCTTAAACCCCCAAATATTCAATGTTTAGATCTTTTACTTAAAAGATGACTTAAAGCGATTAATCAATCATCAAAATAGTCACTAAAGTTTCTGTCGATCGCCTTATTGACTAATCGTTGCAGCTCGAATATGTTAGTTTGCCACCTGCTACAGCGAAGTCAGAGATCAGAGTCGATGTTAGTGAGGAGTAACCGTTATTCTCATGAGGTCTAGAGTGATCTATTTCTGAACATTGAACATAATCTTCAGGTATCCAGGACTTTGTAAAGGGACCACAGTTTGAAATGGGACGTGCAGGAACCCTGTTGGCAGGAGACTGGCAGCTCTTTGGTTGATATGAGTGCTTGACTGTTTTAAATGTGGGTCACATAACCTTGTAAGTAAATACAGAGCGTTGCTGCTCTGTTTGTAGGGCAATTTTTTTTTCAACAAGCATCTGAAAACAGGTGCAAGCCAAAACATTCAAATTGTGCAGATGGAATAAACTGACTATTTTTCTCAGTGAAAGCAGGATGCATTTATGTCCAAAAGATTCAATAAACGGATTGCACTTGTTTGTAGTTCTCTTTGTAGTTCCTAATTCATTGACGGGAAGTGTACCAATCTCATACACTAAGGAGGACAAGTGTTTTCAGCTAAACTGGAGGTATTATTGCAGATACTGATAATTAAACTGCATTTTAACTTTTTCCTCATACATAAACTTCTGAAAAGGTAAAAAAATACAAAAGTAGAAATATATTGTGATTAATACAGCATGTGGCTCCCCACGTAGCTGTAATTTACAAAAATATCTTTATATAACCAACAACAGAGGCTTTGATTTTATTACTGTTGTACTGTCCAAATATCAGTAACCTACTTGTCAGACAATATTGTACATGGGCGAAAAGTTTAAAGTTGAAGATCCACTTGCTTTTTCAGGAGCATTTAAATGCATCTCAAACTCCATCTGCTGATGAAGACAGTGAGATGTGGTTAAAGTGGTAGTAAGTGGACTTTGTTTTATAGAGTGTTGAATGGAATACATGTATTGTTGGAACTGGTTGCTAAAGGCAATTAAGCATAGTTTAACTACATTTATGGATATGGAATTTGGCCATTATAATAAGATTAATCGTGCACATGCGTGTTTTTCTGTGTATTATCTTCCAGGAGACCAAACAATACATTCTTCCAAAGTGAGAAAACTTTCATCAAGATCACATATTTTTTGTGATCTTACATAATTTGAATGTTAAATGTTCATTTGGTGTAAGTGAGTCTTTAAATTAAATTAAATTATAAGTGGGACGAGGTGTGTGTTGATCCTAATCAGGCCTACGATGCTTTTTTGTTTCCATTCTTAGAGTTGTATAATAAACATTGTCCTATTAGAAAGTGCTGGTGAAAGATAAATATAAAGAAAAGTCATGGATGACTAAAGGTCTGCAACAAGAAAAATCTACTTCATAAGAAATTTTTACAATTGAGAACCAGTGAAACTGAAGGAAAATATAAGTTGTATAAGAATAAACTGATCTCCATTATGAGATTACAGAAGAAGGAAAACTACAATAAAATATTCGAAGACAGTAAAAATAACATCCAAAGGACTTGGAAAGTAATCAATCATATTGTTAGAAATAGATGGTATAAATCTGAATTTCCAAGTTATTTTTTGAATATCTCTGATGCTGCAGTGGACAATTTAAAGCATTGTTGATGGTTTCAGTGATTATTTTGTGAGTGTTGGCACTACTTTGGCCAAAAACATTGCTGCACCTACTGACAAAAAAGATTTGTTTAATAATGTGATTAATAGAAATATCAGTTCTATGTTCCTTTGTGGGGTAAATGAAACTGATATAATTGAAATTGTAAGAAAATTCAAAAACAAAAGATCAACTGATATA
This sequence comes from Macquaria australasica, assembly GCA_005408345.1. Lineage (NCBI taxonomy): Eukaryota > Metazoa > Chordata > Actinopteri > Centrarchiformes > Percichthyidae > Macquaria > Macquaria australasica. The sequence continues at coordinate 224,810 of SEMN01000527.1, read as the reverse complement.
AATTCTCTTGACATGGTAATAATTAAAGAAGTAATTGATTCTTTTGTAAGACCTCTGACCTTTATAATCAGTCTTTTCAGGGAGGTGTTTTTCCTGATAATATGACATTAGCAAAGGTAATTCCAATATTTAAAAATGGAGATAAGCACCACATGGACAACTATAGACCAGAATCATTTCCTCAATTTTCAAAAATTCTAGAGAAATTATTTGTGAAACAATTGGATCTTTACATTGATAAATATAAACTACTTAGTGAACAACAGGATGGATTTAGGAAGAAAACAACTACCTGTGCAGTAATGGAGATGGTAGAAGAAATAACAAAGGCAGTTGAACATGAAGAGTGTTCTATTGGTATTTATATTGATCTACAGATCACAGTAAATTATTGAGAAAATTGGAGAAGTATGGGATAAGAGATATAACTCACTCTGGGCTGAAAAGCTACTTAGAAGATAGACAGCAATGTGTTCAAATGAATGATGCTGTCAGGATTTAGGAAGGTCACCTGTGGAGAACCCCAGGGATCCGTGATTGGTCCAAAACTGTTTATCTTAATCATATTTGCAATGTTACTGATTTTTTAAAGTTTGTAATTTTTGCAGACGATACAAATTTATTTTACTCTGGGAAGATTTTAAAGGAACAATTGTTTGTTATTGAAAGGAAGCTGGAAATCCTCAAAACTTGGTTTGATGTTAATAAATTGTCTCTTAATATTAAGAAAACTAAATTTATGGTTTCTGGAAATCGAAAAGAAATTGATATTAAATTAAAAATCTGTGATGTTGAAATTGAAAGAGTTTTTTTTCATAAACTAACATGGAAACAACATATTGATTATATCAAAGGAAAAATTTAAAAATCAATAACAATTCTGTATAAATCTAGGGATATATTAAATTATAAGGCCTTGTACATTATTGCTCACTTATACTTCCTTACATGTCGTACTGTGTGGAAATGTGGGGTCGACTTTTAAAACAATTATAAATTCAATAGTTTCCCTACAATAAGGAGCCATACGTATTATTAATAAGGCTGATTATTATGATCACACTAATCCACTGATTATAAATTCTCATATTATGAAATTTAAGGATTTGTTATATTATAAAATGATGCAAATAATGTTCAAAGCTAAATCAAAGTCACTCCCAGACTGAAACAAAAGTGTTCTTCCACACGGGAGAGCAAATCTGATTTGAGGTGTTTGTAAGTTTATAATACAAAAAGCTAAAAAAGGGATTAAAAGGAGACGTGTTTCTATTGTTGGGGTTAAATTATGGAAAAATGCTAATATACATTTGAAAATGTGTAATTTGCTTTTGGTTTTTAAAAGAATGGTTTACAAAGTTATTTTTGAGGGTTGTGTGAACGATTCTTTTCCTTTAGTTTTTCTTTTTGGAGGCTTAAAGAGAAAATGTAGGTTTGGTAAATATAAGCTTTTTGCTTCTGTCTGAGTCTGTTCAGTCTTTTATTAACACACAGACTGTTGGGTTGTTTATACTGTTTATATTGTACATAGTGTATTATATATGATGACTGAATAAAATACTACTACTACTACTAAAAATACTACTAGTACTACTTCTAACTACAAGTCCCATCAGGAGGTTCGGCGTCTTTCGTCATCCAACGTCGACTCGTTCTGTGACGTAGCGTGCAGCCGCCGGGAGAAGTTTGAAAATAAACGTGAAACTTTTTTTTCCTTGAACGTTGACTTTAAGCCCTTAAACGGTGTTTCGTTTACTTCTTTACGGCAACATTTAGCGGACTTTGTACACACGACGAGCTGAAGCGAGGATCGCGTCTCCAGGTGAGTGTGACGGTTAAACAGAAGCTGTGACATGAGGCAGCACCTGAACGCACCGCAACGTCCACCGGGGGCTGCAATGCCGAGAGGACGGGCACGTGGACCGCGAGTCCGCGGGAAGTTAGGCAAGTTAGCCCAGTTTCACAAGTGTCTCCTTGTTGCCGCGTTAGCTGAGCTGCTGTGGGCAGCGGCCGAGGAGCCCGCCGTCCCGGCCGGAGGACACCTGTTGGTGCGGAGACACTCCAGGTGAGGTGGTGTCTCTCTGGAACAGCTGCACAGTGAGACACCTGTTGGTGCGGAGACACTTCAGGTGCGATGGTGTCTCTCTGGAACAGCTGCACGGTGAGACACCTGTTGGTGCGGAGACACTTCAGGTGAGGTGGTGTCTCTCTGGAACAGCTGCACAGTGAGACACCTGTTGGTGCGGAGACACTCCAGGTGAGGTGGTGTCTCTCTGGAACAGCTGCACGGTGAGACACCTGTTGGTGCGGAGACACTTCAGGTGCGATGGTGTCTCTCTGAAACAGCTGCACGGTGAGACACCTGTTGGTGCGGAGACACTCCAGGTGAGGTGGTGTCTCTCTGGAACAGCTGCACGGTGAAAGAGACACCTGTTGGTCAGGAGACACTCAGGTGAGGTGGTGTCTCCTGGAACAACTGCGGTGAGACACCTGTTGGTGCGGAGACACTCCAGGTGCGATGGTGTCTCTCTGAAACAGCTGCACGGTGAGACACCTGTTGGTGCGGAGACACTTCAGGTGCGATGGTGTCTCTCTGGAACAGCTGCACGGTGAGACACCTGTTGGTGCGGAGACACTTCAGCTGCGATGGTGTCTCTCTGGAACAGCTGCACGGTGAGACACCTGTTGGTGCGGAGACACTCCAGGTGCGATGGTGTCTCTCTGGAACAGCTGCACGGTGAGACACCTGTTGGTGCGGAGACACTCCAGGTGAGGTGGTGTCTCTCTGGAACAGCTGCACGGTGAGACACCTGTTGGTGCGGAGACACTCCAGGTGAGGTGGTGTCTCTCTGGAACAGCTGCACGGTGAGACACCTGTTGGTGCGGAGACACTCCAGGTGCGATGGTGTCTCTCTGAAACAGCTGCACCTGTTGGTGCGGAGACACTCCAGGTGAGGTGGTGTCTCTCTGGAACAGCTGCACGGTGAGACACCTGTTGGTGCGGAGACACTTCAGGTGCGATGGTGTCTCTCTGGAACAGCTGCACAGTGAGACACCTGTTGGTGCGGAGACACTCCAGGTGAGGTGGTGTCTCTCTGGAACAGCTGCACGGTGAGACACCTGTTGGTGCGGAGACACTCCAGGTGCGATGGTGTCTCTCTGCAACAGCTGCACGGTGAGACACCTGTTGGTGCGGAGACACTCCAGGTGCGATGGTGTCTCTCTGAAACAGCTGCACGGTGAGACACCTGTTGGTGCGGAGACACTCCAGGTGCGATGGTGTCTCTCTGGAACAGCTGCACGGTGAGACACCTGTTGGTGCGGAGACACTTCAGCTGCGATGGTGTCTCTCTGGAACAGCTGCACGGTGAGACACCTGTTGGTGCGGAGACACTCCAGGTGCGATGGTGTCTCTGAACAGTTGCACGGTGAGACACCTGTTGGTGCGAGGATTACTCCCTGTGGTGCGATGCGAGGAAACCTGAAACAGCTGCGACAGTGATGACACCCTGTTGGCGACATCTCCAGGTGCGCAATGGTGTCTCCTGAAACAGCCGTGACCGGTGAATCTGTTGGAAAGCGTGACCAGGCCAGCGATGGTCTCTGAAAGAAGCCAGACGGTGATAATCTGGCGGGACGAGGGTGCGATGAGGTCTCTCTGAACAGCTGCACAGTGATTCCTGTTGCGGGACACTTCAGGCGCGATGTAGTTCCGATGGTGTCTGAAACAGCTGGCACAGTGAGACACCTGTTGGTGCGGAGACACTTCAGCTGCGATGGTGTCTCTCTGAAACAGCTGCACAGTGAGACACCTGTTGGTGCGGAGACACTCCAGGTGAGGTGGTGTCTCTCTGAAACAGCTGCACAGTGAGACACCTGTTGGTGCGGAGACACTTCAGCTGCAATGGTGTCTCTCTGGAACAGCTGCACAGTGAGACACCTGTTGGTGCGGAGACACTCCAGGTGCGATGGTGTCTCTCTGGAACAGCTGCACAGTGAGACACCTGTTGGTGCGGAGACACTCCAGGTGCGATGGTGTCTCATGGCGTCTGAAACAGCTGCACGGTGAGACACCTGTTGGTGCGGAGACACTTAAGCTGCGATGGTGTCTCATGGCGTCTGAAACAGCTGCTGGTGTGTGTCAGGAAACAGAACATCATCAGGGATGAGATGAGGTTAAAGAACAGAGGGGGGACAGGTGAAGGTGAAGCCTGGGTTTACAACACCTCCGACTCCTCTGTTGTTGTTGTTTTCTTCTTTATATGAATAATCCATCAGAGTGTCACAATACAAAACACATGCATGGTGATAATGGTGTTATGATGCAGGTGAATCTGCAGGACAGCCAGGTAGAGCTATATATATATATATATATATATATATATAAATATATATATATATATATATATATATATATATAAATGAAGATATTTGCAGATATCAATATGAGAAGTGTTTGAGGATTCTGTAAATACCTTCAGAACAGCAGTACATGTTGCTGAACGACCTCCTGGGCTTTTTAAACATCACAGGATGCTTAACTTTATGACTGGACTTAAATCACAATATGTTTTTGTTGAAACTATATTATTAACTATCTTATTAATATATAAAAACTCCCGACCTGACAGCCAGAAACAGTCTCTTACAATGTCTGTGTAGCTGAAGAGGACAGGACACACCTGAACTGGCAAAATGAAGTTCTCAAAAAGCAGGAATCGGTTATAATTTGTGCTTCTAGTTTCCCCAAATTTTATGAACAGCTGAGGTGAAACGGTGTGTGGAAAGTGCTTTGACTCTTTTTACACACAGCAACATGTTCATGCACGTCATCATTCAGATGTAAATCAGCCATAAAAGTTTGAACTTTGTGGAAAATAATAATACTCAATGTAGTTGAATCACTGGAAAAGAATCACTGTAAGAAGGGCCGAGTCAGAGAGGTCACAGCTTAATGTATCGCACACAAAATCTTAAGAATCACAAGATAATTCAAATTGTACAAAGACGAGTCAGCATAGTGAAGGAGGTGACGGCTGGAGGAACAAAGAACAATAAAAGTACCTAGTGTGCCCTGTTTTTAAAAAGAAACCGGAGTAGCTGCAGTCAGATGCTATGATTTACTGATCTGAAACATTGGGCCTTTGGGAATTGGCAGAGAATCTAGAATATGACACAATTAGTTATTGGATGAGGAGAATTTGCCAAAAACGAAATATGATGGTGTCTGGACCAAGATGTGAGAAAACAACCTTCCATCAAGTCAGGTCAACGGGTGTCGCCATGTATTAGGCTCCACAACAGGAGGAGAAAAGGAGGGGTGAGAGAAGAGTATAAAAGTGAAGACCTGTACCAAATTTAAACGATTATCGCGTCTCCCCCCTCTCTGACGACCAGCTTTTCACTCCGCCTTCCAGTGTCACCGTTCTGAACAGCTATAAAAGCTTTTGGCTTCTGACGTCGAGACAACACGTACAAACTGGTTGTTTTCCAGCCTTCCTCGGCCCTTACACTGTTCATCGTAAAGGAGGGGAAATTCTGAATGTTTCGGTCTGTGCAAATTTACATTTACAGAAATCTCAACATTACAAATAACCAAGAAAAAGCTAACGATCAAAAACCTATATCTTATACGTTTAATACAAACACAGATGCATGGTGCAGGGGTATTGGGACACGTACACATATGCCATATTGTTTGTTTAACTATCCCTCCTATGATCTTTTTGCTCTTCTTCGCTCTCTTCTTCCCTCTCTCCTCTTCCCCTTTCTTTTCTCCACCTCCATCTCCTGTCTTCCAGGCAGCCATGTCTTCCCCAGGTGAAGAACCGTCGGCTGCCATGTCGGCCGTCCTTTCGTCAGCCTTGTCGGCCGCCGTGTCAGCTGCCATGGCAGTTGCCATGTCGGTGGATGCTAAGGCGGATCTCGCTGCGCTGCTGGACGAATGGGAGGAAGCACAGCAGGGCACCACAGAGCAACTGGTGTCCATCCTTACTAAGTCAGTTAGCAATGATTTGTTTTTGAAAAGCTGTAATATGTTATTTGTTTTATTTGTCTGTCCATCTGTCTGTGTCTCTGGATGTTGTGAAGGAGGTGACTGTGTGTCTCGTCTCTGCAGAATATCTGAGCTGATTGAACGGGAGACAGGAGAGTATCACAAAGCAGACCCTGATCCGTTTGATGACCGTCATCCAGGTTCCATTTACACTTTTACAACCATCCTGTCTTTTGTTCTTTTTGTAACAATCGGAAAGATTTGTGTGCCTGATTTGGATGATGTGATTGTCATAGATCGTTTTCTGAGCCGAGCTGAAGCTTCCTTTATGTTTCTGACTCCTGTGTGACTCTGCAGGACGGGCAGACCCAGACTGCATGCTGGGACAGCTCCTGAAGATGCTCTTTATGAATGATGACTTCACTAACGCGGTGAGGACGGCTGAACCTTTTGTTGAATCGTGCGATGTGGTTTGTGAAGGCTGTGTGCATCTCCATCAGAGTGTGATGGATGAGTTTTGTTCTCATTCTGACAATTCTCAACAAAAGACGATTTTTTCACTGGGCAATTTTTTTTAATGTCAAATGTGGTGTGCTCACACAAAGGTAATGCATGATGGTGACTTTACACTGCACCAGAAAGAAAGGGCAGGTTCCCCTGAATCATACGATGTACAACACTTGATACTGACTGAAAGAATGAGCTCAGAATTGGCAAAAATATAAAACTATGTCCAGGCGTTTCTTTGTCTGTCTGTGTAAACTAATGAAACCTAAAAAGAAATAAGCACTTAGCCTGATAATCAGACTGAGCTGCCATTTTGTTTCACTTCATAATCTAAATTTAACAATGTCTTCGTTAATTGCCTTTATGTATGTTAATAAAGGAAGTTGAATTGCTACAAAAAGGCAGCTTTAATTTGTTTTGTGTATGTTTTCCAGCTGTTGGACAATTATATAATGACCAGCAGAGAGCTGAGCCTGAACACAGCGGCCTGTCGTCTGCTTCAGAACATCATGCCGGGCCTGGAGACCGCCGTCGTCTTCCAAGAGAAGGTACAACTTCAAAAGATCAATAACAATTTCAAGTTTCTTTTCACTTAGAGTAACGTGTTACTTTAACCCCTCCTATATACTGCTCATAAATGCTAAATAGAGGTCGAGGTAAAGTGTCAATGCTTCTTTGCTGTGCCTCTGATTAGCTGTGAGTGAGTCAGCTCTGTGTTTTGTGTGTGTGTGACAGGAAGGTCTGGTTGAGAAGTTGTTCTCCTGGGCTCGTGAAGCAGAGCGACCGCTGTGCGTCTACGCCGCCGGCCTGCTGGCCAGAGCCATGAGCAACCAGGAAGTGGCGGCCAGCTACCGAGAGGAGAACGCTCAGCTGGTGGGTCTTGCACACAAACGTTATCTTCTCTGTAAATCACCTGGAGTCTATTCTGAGAAAACTCCGACACCAAAAGGGAGAAATGGTCGGAGTTAAATACACTTAGTTAAGATAACAGTAAGGCTGTGTGCGTGCGTGTGTGTGTGTGTCACTAAACATTATGTGGTTTTAGGTACATGTAATTTTACATTTTCTGACAGCTGGTGCCATAGGGAGGAACCACAAATGTTTAGGGAAGACTGTGGCCGAGTTAGCAGTGGCAATGGGATTATTATCACAGAATATGATTATCACCACCCTTTATCTTGGAAAAGTCTTCATGATTCTGATAACATCACTTGTTTTCTCCGAACATCCAGGTACCGATCATGATTCAGCGCCTGCATGAGCTGCAAACTGAAGAGGCCAAGAGTCACTTTAGTTCCACCAAGATGCCCCAGAATCTACCTCAGGACTCTCAGGCTGAAGCCAACCAAACCTCAAGCATTTCAACAGACCAGCAAGACAAGACGGAGGGGGGAGATGTGGGAGAGGAAGAGGAGAGAAAAGAGAGGGACGGAGAGAGCAACAGGCCAGTGTCAAAGGCCAGTTCCAAACCTTTCTCACTGCTCGGTTCGGCCCTGAAAAACGGTGGCTGTAGCAGCAGCGGCGGATCCAGCTCGGCCCGACTGCTTCCGGACTTTGTTTACCAAGCGAGCCCAGACCCTGCCTCCAGGGAGACGGAGGACAAGCAGGGAGGAGGAAGAAGAGGAGGAGGAGGAGGAGGAGGGAAGAGACGGGCAGTAAAGGAAAATGGGAGGAAGGCTAAACAGAAACTCAACTTCACCACCTCCTCATGCAGGACTGAGGAGGAGGAGGAGGAGGAGGAGGAGAGAAACAATTCCAGCGACCAGCCGGCCAACAGCACCTCCTGGTCCGAGATGAGCTCCATGGTGATCGGCTCTGACTACCGCCTTTCACCGCTGAGCCCGGCCATGGAGCAGAGGCTCATCCTGCAGTATCTGACGCCGCTCGGAGATTACCAGGAGGTGAGACTGCAGACAGACCACAACTGCTCTGTGTGGACCCCAAATATGGAATCATTGGAGTGCCATAAAACAGAATAAATCTGTAAAGGAATTAGAAAATAAATGCGGAAATATTACATTATATAAACATAAATTTAAAAAATAATAAATATATATAGAAATATATACAGAAATAAATGTGAAAATAAATAAAAATGCTTAGATTTATTCTTTTATTTCTTCCTCTTTATATTTCCACATTTATTTTCTTACCTACATTACCCACAATGCAACTTGACCGCCCATAATTCGGTCAGGGATTCAGGTGTGTTATGCTAGTAGCGGCTAATGTAGCCTGCAGCAGAGCTGAGCAGCGGGTCTCACTTCTGTCCAACAGTTTTCAGTTTCTAACTTGTAGTCTTCAGCCGACGCTGACTCAAGTGACATCACTCGAGGACATTTGTCAGACTTCTCACAGCTCTGAGACACTGAAGACTTTATACAGCTTTCAAACACATGCAGTAGAACTCCCCCACACCTGGAAACACCTGGAAACACACTTTGATTTCCCTTTAAAATTGGATAAAATTTGAAATTGAAATTGTATCAAAATTGTACTGCACTGTATGAGATGAAGTAAAAACAGTGTTCCTCGACTCTCCTCCTCAGGCTGCAGTGGGTTCTTTGAGGATCTTTTAATCTCTCGTTTTACTCACACTTTCTCTTCTTAAATCAACTGTTGGTCCAATAATCTGTCTCTCCTCTGCAGCTGCTCGCCGTCTTCATGCAGCTGGACACCCGGTCGCTGCTGATGAACTACATAGACCTCAGGCAGACCAAAAATGTCCAGCTCACCTTTGACGCCCTCCTGGTAAGACTGTCGTCCTCAAACGCCGCCAAAACATCATGGAGACCGCAGGAAAGTTGCTGAAGTGATGTAGATTATTTTTGTCCCGGGGCACTCAGTCCAAATGTCACCCATCGCTGCTGTCAAATCTGATAGTGTACTTTGAATTCAACGCTCTACATCGTGTTTATAAAAGAAAGTCATACAGTCAGTAAATAGTTGGATATCTCTTCAGTCAGGTTGCTATTTCATCCAGTTAGTTGGTTCATCCTTCAAGTAAGCTTATTTGTAGAACATCTAATACAAGTAAACTCTGGGTGCTTTATATTAAAAGACAAAGAAAACTTCCTTTATAAGATACTGTCACATAATATAAATTCTGCCCCAAAACATTTTTAACTGTTATTAATGTTCTGATTGTGTTAAAGGTTTGTTTCCATCAGTTACGTTTCTAAAAACAGCAGTAAGCAGGTTTATATTTTAACACAGCATGCTTGATTTTTCCTTTACAAATGAAACTCTTCAATGACCTTTTGGAAACGTAGTGTTTTGTGTAGTTAGACGAGTACTGATCGAGCCTTTAACCAGCCATTCAGCCCTCCAGCCCCTCCCCACAGAAGAGCGTGTCTGTGTGTGGAGGATAAGCTAAACCTTTGTGGGTGGGGCTGCTCTGAGCGCCATAAAGATTAAAGTTACCAGCTTTACTCAGCGGTGTCTCATCTTTTACACCACAAAACTGTCCATTTCTCTGTCTAGTTTTTAATTTGAAATTGTGTTCAGACAAAAGTGTTTCACAGAATATCTGCAGGTCTTAAAGTCTTTGAATTCAGTTCCCTCAAAAAAGAAGAAGGTATTAAAAAGTTTCTGGCCTGCTGTACATAATAACATCTGTACGTCAGGAGACATTAAACTCCTGTAAACTCAAAGTGGGATTGATGTGACAGCAGATTGAGCTGCAGGAGGCTCTTCAGTCCTTTTTTGAGGAGTTTCAGTCAGCACCGTCAGACCTGCAGCAAACACTGTCACTACTGATCGCTACGGTAGATAGGAGGCCCATCCACTCATAATGGTGTGTCAAGTGTCAATTATATCAAAAACTTTAATCAGCTTAAATTAATAGTTAGTAATTATATCAAAAACTTTAATCAACTTAAATTAATAGTTAGTAAGCAGTTCATCCATCCATCAGTTTTCTGCTGCTTATCTGGGTCCATGTTGATTTATTAATTATGTTACTAGGGGTTATTGTTATATACAGCCCCTGTAGTACTGACAGAAATGTGATATAATTGTCAATAAATTATTTTTATATATACTAATCGTTTATGTAGCTTAGCTGCTTCCAAATTTACAATTCATGATAAAGAAAATTTGTGATTGACATTTTAAATTAAACAAACAAAACAAAAACAATATATATAATTGTTAATAAATTCATGTAATTATTTAGTAATTGTAGAACTTATTGTCCGTTACTGGTATGACTGTGAAAAATGTATTCAGTGGCGTTCCACGTGATATTAAAAAGGTCTTGAATTTAAGTTGCACACTGCAGAATCTCTGTTTGGATCATGAATGGACGACACACACACATAGTAAACCACAAATCAACATTTTAGGATGCTAAAGCTCTTGAGGGCCACAGACTCTAAACCTTATATCAGTCCATGTAACAGCCAAGCTGATCTCTTACTGTTTGTCTACAAAATATACAAATATTTTCTTGTATAGAAACATGTGTTTTCTTTGACTTTGGTACCTCAGTGGGACCCAGTTCATTGTATGATGTGTTACACCACCTTTTTATCAGTTCAATGTTGTTCAGTCTCTTCTTCCTCTCTTCAGTATCTTGCCTCACTGCTCCTCCACAAGAAGTTTGCAGCAGAGTTCATCACTCACGGAGGAGTGCAAAAACTCCTGGAGATCCCGAGGCCTTCTATGGCAGCGACTGGAGTTTCTCTCTGCTTGTACTACCTGGCATACAATCAAGATGCTATGGAGAGGGTACGGTTAACACACACACACACACACACACACACACACACACACACACAGACAGAGCTTTGAGTGTTAAACCTTCAACCGAAAATTATTTTGCAAATTGAGGCTGTTTTAGCTGCTTCTGTCGTCTTTAAACGGTTAATTTAAGGTTAAGGTTTTAGCTTCTAGTTAAGGTTAGAATGACTATTTCTGAAACAATTAGTCAACAAACAAAATAGATTAATCACGATTATGATAATTGTTAATGGTTTCAGTCATTAAAAGTAAAAAAAAAACAAACAGCAAAATGCTTTTATTGGGTTCATCTTCACAAATGTTAAGGTTTTTTTGATTGTATCCATTTTATATAATAGTTAAGGTTTTTTGGCAGTTGATCAGGCTTTAGATAGTGTTAGTATTTCATTTTAGGTCGGGGCTGTGGAGGAATGTGGGTCAGGGTTTTATGGTCCACCTCCACTCCACACTGATTTGTTTTGGATAAACCTCCGTTTGAGGTGGAGAGAACAGGCTGAGGGTGAAGTGGCTGGAAAGAGGCTGAGCCTTTGTATCCTGTTCTTTATTTCTATTGTGTGTTCGTCTGTGTTTGTGTGTGTGTGTGTAGGTGTGCACGCTCCAAGACGGTGTGCTGTCAGACATGGTGTCCTACGCCCTGTGGCTGTTGGAGTCGTCGCACGCTTCAGGCGTCTGCCACGCCACCATGTTCTTCTCCATTTCTTTCTCCTTCAGAGCGGTGCTGCAGCTCTTCGACCTCCAGGACGGCCTGCGCAGGCTGGTCAACTTGGTCAGTACTAAATCTTTCATCTTACTTTGCCTTAATGCTTTAAATGTGGAACAAGTTGCTTTTTAAATATGAGTATATTATTGTTAAAGCTGGAGTGTAGAACTGTTGTCTCCCCCTTCTGGCAGTGAGAGTAATTACACAAACACTGACGTCTGCCACCAGGGGAGCTCGCTCACATTTCCACAGTTTCAAGACAATAATCCATTATTTAGGTAAAGTAAATGTAACAGCTACACAGCTTACTCCAGATATTTTACAAAGACCAACCTGTCCAAGAGCAGTAAGGCCACATCCTGTCTGCCCTCAGTCCCTGCTCTTCTTCCAGCCTCTCCACCGATGGTTCTCCTGTTACTTTCTGTTTCTGACTGTAATCCTTCCTCTGAACGCAGAGTTTCTTTTTTATCTGGAGCATCAGAAACTTTTCTTGGAGCTTCTCAGGTTTTTCCTCCAGACTCTAGTTGCTGTAGCTCCTCCGTCAAACCAGAACCATGTAGAGAGAACAATCTGAAGTCCATGTGAATCATGTGACCATCAAGCATTTTGAACTTCTGTTGACCCAACTCTCTCTCTCTACATGGCTCTGGTTTTACTGTGAACTCGTCTGGCAACGACTTGAAACTGAAGTTCATTTATATGTAAAAGTCCCGCACTCCAGCTTTATATCGATAGCTTTATATCATAAAAGTCTTAGTTGCATTCTTCTGCATTGTGATGAATCTCTTTCTCTCCCTGTAGGTCAGCACTTTGGAGATCCTCAACACAGAGAACGAAGTGTCCATAATGAGTGACGACCAGGTCTTCTCCAGCCGACAGACAGCCAAACATACCTGCATGGCCCTGCGCAGGTACTACATGGATGCATGGATGGATAGATAGGTAGATAGGTGGGTAGATGGGTAGAAGTGTATAAATGTATGCCAAGTAAATGGAAGGTGGTCACTGGATACAAACTTATGCATCCCAACTTGAGGTGAAGAGGCCAGTGTTCCAGTTTTCCTTCTTATTATTTACAGTGATGCTTTTTAAAAGTTTTGTATATAGTTAAATGTAACATAATGTTAAAAAAGCTTAATGTGGCAGGTTAAGACTCATTTTCACGTATCAGTTGTTCAGTTAGTCTTTGATTTACCTCACGCTGATGTAATAAAACGGTTTCAAAGTTTTCAGTCTTCTTTATTACGACATGCAGACAGAACTCTGCCTCATACATAACTGTACCTACTCGTTGAACCTGCAGCTGTAAACATGTTTAACCACCAATGTTGTTGCAGGTTTATAAAATACACTGAGCATTAATTGATTATTGATTACTTTGTTCAGGTACTTTGAGGCTCACCTGGCAGTGAAGGCTGAACAGGTCAAACAGTCCCTGCACTCGTCAGACGGAGGTACCGTCGTTCCCCAGCAGCCATTTTATAAGGTATTTGGTGTATTCATCATCATCATGTTTGTACGTTTGTGTCCTTTGATGAAAGTCTTTGTTGTTAAATTTTGCCTGTAATTATTTTTTACACCATGCAGTAGAACTGTAAGTAACAATATTGATTTATAAACTGATTTAAAAATCCGAAATAAATGATTTCCTGTCAACTGTTTCCATGAGCTAACATATCTGCTTTTTAGTAAGGGTCGGGTTATGCTCGAACACTGGTTCGTACCACGTGTTTCAAAAGTGTTTGTGTAGTTCTGAACCTGGACGCACTTGAAGGCGGAGTCAAAAGCTTGCCGTCACAGAGAGACACGATACTGTTTAAACACGGATAGTCTCTCCTGGAAGACATGATCCATAATGTTGCACTTTACACATGAAAAGCGACAGAAACAGCTGCGTCAAGACTCAAAAAAGAGTTTGAGAGAGAAGTTCAAAGTCTGCTCCCTTTCTCACCTCCGCACAGCGGGCCAATCACTGTGTGAAGTGGGTGTATCTGTGGGATAAAGACGGTCGAATAGCGTTCTCGAAGCTATTCGACCGTCTGACAATATCTACTGGCAGCTTAAAACTGTTTCTCCTTTTAAAGAATTGTTAAAAAGGAATGAAAGAAGGAAAATTCATCTTAATAACAAATAAACCCTGTAAATGTGTGTGTGGCTCCCTGATTGCAGGCATATACGTACACCAGAGAGCAGGTCATTGAGATGATGGAGTTTCTCATCGAGTGTGGCCCTCCTCAGCTCTACTGGGAACCAGTAGAGGTTTTCTACAAGTTATCCTGTGTCCCTTTAATGCTGCAGCTCATATCTACAGCCTGTGACTGGAGGACTTACTATGGCAGGTAAAGCTGCAAAGTCGCTGTCAGTAGTTGGTGACAATCAGGGTTAGGTCATTTGTTAAGGCAAGAAATGTTCATTCTCAAACAAATGCAGAAGTGAACTGCAAAAGAATACCTCCGTTCACTTTATGAAAGTCATACAGCATTCACTTTGTTCAATGCTGTCGAAGAAACACATTTTTCTTTTTCTTCACTTTCTGTCTCCCTCTCTTTGTATCTGTCCGTCTGTCCAGGAGTGACACCGTGCGTTATGCCTTGGACATCCTGGCCATCCTGATGGTGGTTCCTAAAGTCCAGTTGGTGCTGGCGGACACTGTAAACGTTCTGGATGAAACCAGGTCGCCTGTTTCCACTGTGGGTCAGTAGAACTCTTCGGTTTTCACTTTCAGTTCTGCTAAACTGAAAAGGGTTGGAGTTTCAGCCTTTGGATCTTTTGTCCTGGATGTGCATCAATGTTGCTCTGACATTGCCAGATTATTCTGGAACCTCTCAGTTCATTTTCGATTTTCAAGGGCCGTTATCAACGGGCGCAGACCAAAATGTCTCTGGACGCAACTGGACAAACCTACAACCAATCAGAGCAATGAAATGTGTGACGTAGATCTGAGTGAATCCTGTTGAAGTTCATCAAACACATCTTCCTTATCAACAGAAGCTTTAAGTGCAGCTGTTTGTTCTTCTTTTAGAGAAAATATACCGTCCAGTTCCTTTAATCCTGACGAGATGGCACATTCAGAACGTTCCACGTTAGCGGCAGCCATCTTGGTTGTGCCTCAACAGCGCTCCTGTTAAAGTGCTGCTAAACGGTTGTGATTGGTCGGCTGGAAATCAGTTTGAATGGGAGGGGGGGGGGGGTTCCCAGGCTACATCAATGTGTCTCTGTTTGTCTGCTGCAGGTATGAGCATCATTCTGGGTGTCGCAGAGGGAGAAGTGTTTGTCAACGATGCTGAGATCCAGAAATCTGCACTACAAGTAAGCAGATGGCTTTAATCAGCGACTGAAGCTGTTTGTTGGCCACATCGCAACGTCGCAACAGCTGTTGAATGGATTGTCATGAAGTTTTGTTCAGACATTCACGGTTCCCAGAGAATGATTCCTACTCTGAAGGAACGTTTCCTCTGGCGCCACCAACAGGTTGAAGTTTGTTTTTTAGTAACATGTCTTGACAACAATTGGAGGGATTGCTTTGACATTTTGTGCTGACGTTCATGTTCCTGCCAGGATCAATTGTAATAACTTTGGTGACGTTTCCTCTAGCGCCATCATCAGGTCAACATGTTAATGTGTCCAACACTTCGGTTTATGACTAAATTCCTGCAAAACTAATGATATTCCCATCAGCCTCAGCTGCTAAACTAAGATGGTGAACTTGGTAAAAATGAAACCTGCCAAACATCAGCAGCATTTAGCTCAAAGCAGTACAGCCTCTCACAGCTGCTAGCACGGCTGTAGACTCTTAGTCCTGTTAAATTATGTGCGCTGTCTGCATATTGTGAACGCCGTGACACATTCATACAAGTAAAAAAGATTTCTTTCTGTCCACGATAACAATGCCTCATGGTTTCACTGCGTCTAACAACGAAGAATTCCTTCGAAATCCCGACTCTCCTCCTCCTGAAATCCCTTCTGATCTCTGATAAACAAATTGACTTTTATTTCTTCTTTTTCGTACAATAATATATTTAGACAAAATGTTCCATTAGTTTATCAGATAAAAACAGTCTAATTCAAATTATTTCTGGGTTTGTTTCCTGTCTGCCAACCTGAACTCCCATCTTCTCCCCTGTCCATCCCCAGGTGATAATAAACTGTGTGTGCGCTCCAGACCAGAGCCTGAACACTGTGGGTGCTTTTGCTGTCGCCCCCCTTAGGCCGTCCCTCCACCCCCAGCAGCCCCCTGCTCCCCACAACAGAGTGCTGGCCCACATGTGGCAAGAAGTGCAGAACAACAACGGTATAAAGGTAAGAATGAACGGAGAATTATGTGATTTCACGTTTAGATTTTTAAGAACTGCAGAACAGAAGTGGGTTCATGTGAGATTCACAAGAAAATGTCCATAAAGCAAAGAGAAAAGCGTATCCAGAAGTGTCTGCTGCCACTGTGATCAAATGTTACTTTACAAGCTACTTCACACGGTGACGTTGCAGTTTCAGCTTGTAAAGTAACATTTGACTGCAACGTCACCGTGTGAAGTATTTACTCCCCTCTGAATCTAAATATTTAAAAATAGGAAACAGTTCCTCAGTCTGTGTCATGGGCCATCCCACATCTGTCTCCCCCAGGTGCTTCTGTCTCTGCTGTCGGTGAAGGTGCCCATCACAGACGCAGACCTGATCCGTGCTCTGGCCTGCAAGGCTCTGGTTGGACTCTCTCGCAGCTCCGCGATCAGACAGATCATCAGCAAACTGCCGCTCTTCACCAGCAGCCACATTCAGCAGGTGAGCACAAGACCAGGTCTCTCAAAGTCACAACACGAGTGCTGAAGCTAAATGCAGAACAACATGATGAATGTTGAAAATTACAGCAAAGACAAAACAACAAGAGGACTTTTTCTCTTCAGCTCAGCTCAGTTATTTATTTGTTGATTTCTTCACTGATAGCCAGGTGTCAATATGTTCTAAAAAGGGTTGCCAGGTTTTATGGAAGGTCTTTAGGGAACCTCTCAGGGAGAACCTTATTCTCTCAAGCCTAATGCACTGCAGTGCATTATACCCACTTATGTTATTCTTATATTTTACATATTTTATTGTTCTTATGCCTTTCCTTTGTTCTATTTCTATCTTTCACATATTCTATTGTTCTTAGCGTACCTGTTCGTGCTAGTTGCTGCCTCTTTTCTTTGATTGCTTGGTTTTATCGTGCAGTGAAAAAGCATTTGCACTAGTTTTAATTTGCCTTTGAGCTCCACCCCCTGTATGAAAGGTGCTATAAAAATAAAGTTTTGTTGTTATTATTATTTAATGGATGCTTTTCAGAAAGCAGTAAGGATGTGATTTAACCCACACCACACCAAGAAATAAAACCCCTGATCACAAACACTCATGTTTCTTGGTTCTGTTTACCTCCTCAGCTGATGAAGGAGCCAGTGCTGCAGGACAAACGAAGCGAGCACGTCCGTTTCTGCCGATATGCCGCCGAGCTGACCGAGCGAGTGTCCGGCAAGCCTCTCCTCATGGGTACCGACGTCTCATTGGCTCGTCTGCAGAGGGCTAATGTGGTCGCCCAGTCCCGGATCACCTTTTCTGAGAAGGAACTCCTCATGCTCATCAGAAACCACCTGATGGCCAAAGGGCTCCACGAGACGGCGAACACGCTCGTTAAAGAGGCTAATTTACCTGTAGGATCCTTCTGTCCGAACTCTTCCTCCTGTGCCACCCCTCCCCCCCCCTCCTCCTCCTCCTCCTCAGTGATTCCCAGGACTTGCCGGTTAGCCGGTGTGATCTCAGCTCGTATCGCCGGCCATGTTGGATCCTCTCCTGTGTCCTCAGTGGCTGCAGCCTCCTCCTCCACTCCCGCATCCTCTCGTTCCCTTGTCATTCCTCACCCTTCATGCTCCTCTTCGTCCACCTCTGCCCTCACCCCTCCTCCTCTTCCTCCCACATCTCACGGGCAGGGCTCACATCTGGTTGGCCGGATTTTGTTCACACGGGAACGCCCGGTGGCCCATTGCAGCTCAGGAAAAAAACTTCGCGCTCTGAAACAGAAGTCTGACCACGGTGCTTTCATACAGGTCAGTGACACACTTTTAAGCAATTTTTATAATTGCTTAATTTTAACAATCATTTTTCAGGCAAAAAAGAGTGTGAAGTATATCTTTTATGGTCATACAGAAGCATTTTATTACATTTAGAAAAGGGTTTGTTTGTATTTTTAATGTCTGTCTCTGACACTGAATATCTGCCAGTAATGAGTTTGATTCCTGCTTCAGATTTTCCTGTATTATAAGTTTAAAGTAGGATTGCATTGAAATTAGTCAAGCAATGAAGTCCAGAACGTTGGTTTTATAATCAAATACCTGGAACTAATCAGCCTCAGCTGTACTTTATGTTTACTGCTAATTAGCAAATGTAGAAAACTAAGATGTGTTAGCATTTAGCTCAAAGAACCACTGTGCAAAGTACAACCTCACAGAGCTGCTAGCAGAACTGTAGACACTTGTTCTTGTTAAAATGCACTTTTTAACCACCAGGAGCACTTTAGAGGTGTGTGCACCTGAAAAACATGCAGCTTTTGTTTCTTTTACCCAAAAGCAGCTCAGCCTGTGTTGTTTGCATTCAGTGCGTTTCATTTGCTTTGTAATACTGTGTGTTAGCAAACAGTGTTAACAGAGCTCAGTGAGGCAGAGTAGCACACCTACACCTGCAGCAATCAAAGGATGGGAGATGGACCAGGCCAAGCAAACACTGATCTGTACTGGGTACAGGGACATGCGGAGTGTGGCTCGGACTCTGGATCAACTTCTGACCATTTGTTTTTTCTCTCTTGATCAGACTCCAGCCATGAAGAAGCAGCTGGAGCGCCACCTTCCTTCCCCCCCGACCCTCGACAGCATCATCACCGAGTACCTGAGGGAACAACACGCCTGCTGCCCCAATCCTGTCACCACCTGCCCCCCCTTTTCCCTGTTCACCCCCCACCGCTGCCCTGAGCCCAAGCAGAGGCGACAGGCATCACCCAACTTCACAGCCCGTCTGGGGAGCAGGGTGCTGTACCCGAAATATGGTGGCGTGGACAGAGGGTGCCTAGATAGACATCTGATATTCAGCAGGTAATGAACAGACAGATAAAAGACTTGGCACACCATGTCACACCAGTGTAAGAAAATGTGAACTACACGTAATCCGGTTTCTCATTTCTCTGCTGCTCTTTTTTTTGTGTCCGTTTAGGTTTCGTCCGATGTCGGTCTTCCACGAGGGCGACGGGGACGAGAGCGGTTTCACCTGTTGTGCCTTCTCGGCCCGCGAGCGTTTCCTGATGCTGGGAACCTGCTCCGGTCACCTCAAATTCTACAACGTCTTCTCTGGAGAGGAGGAGGCCAACTACACCTGCCACACGTCGGCCATCACACACCTCGAACCCTCCAGGGTATGTTCTCACACACACACACGCGCGTTTCAAATCACATGCTGTCATGTTGGTTGACGGGCTGGAAGCAAATCAAATAATGTAGTTTTATCATTAAATAAAATTACCAATAATAATTTAAAAACGACAGAGATCCGCTTACATCTTCTGTATTCTTGAAGTGGCTCCAATCGATATGTTAAAATGATAATGTGTAATGTGAAAGGGGGGTCCCTCATCGGCTGAAGCTGCAGCTCCGCTCAGCTTTACGGAGCTTTATAGTGAGTTTCAGCTCCTTGTTTGTCTGTTCTGGTTCCCTCTCAGCTTCTCATAACGTTGTTTTCAGAGAAAAAGCTCTAAAAAGCAACTGTACACTACAAGTCACCATATCAACTTAAAAGGTGACTGCTGCCAGTTATCCCATGTGTAATGATTTACAACCTGAGCACAACTTTTTTAAATTTATTTAATGTTTATTTGTATAGGGGCAAGTATGTAGCATAAACCAGCGCCACACACCACAGCATTTATAGCCTGAGCTAATTTTCAGTGCTCGTCCCTAGATGGGCCTTTAAATACATCAAACTCAGCAACAGGTACAAACATTAAAACCACAGAACTCAGAACTCTTTGTTTCTGCTCATTAAACTGGAGTCATAGCAAACATTTTTATATAGATAATTCACTAGAAAAGGATGTTATTATTTTAAATTTAATTTTCAGAGTAGTTTTGTTCTAAAACCAAAAAAGCATGAGAGTTGTTTCATGTGTGAAGTCCAACAACTGCATCTGAAATTTGATTGCTAACGGTTTCCTCCCTGTTTTTAGTCTTTTCTCTTGTATGAAGGTTGTGTACAGTTATATGATTTAAATGAAAAAATACATATTAAACCTCTTATGTTTCTCAGGATGGGAAACTGCTGCTCACCTCTGCCTCTTGGAGCGTCCCCTTATCTGCTCTCTGGAGTATGGACGGTGTCTTTAGCTTGAAGTAAAGCTCTCTCTCACACACACACACACACACACACAGCTGTAACTTTACACAGAGTCCTTTGTTTCTCGTGGTGTTTGAAGTGTTTGCTTTCTCTCCCAGGAACTCGTTTGTAGACGATCACTACGTGGAGTTCAGTAAACTCTCTCAGGACAGAGTCATCGGCACCAAGGACCAAGTCGCACACGTACGTTACCCGAAACGTTCTTCAGTTCACTGTCCTCTAACATCACGTTCTTCCATGTTAGTAACCAGTGGACAGTCTGTAACCCTTCTTATCTCTACCTCCAGTTTCTTTTTACTGATACTTATATACTAATTTCCTGTCTCTCCTTTCTGCTTTAATGTGTGGCATCCAGGCAAATCAGAAAATATTGACCCAAAGCTCACATTCAACACTTATATTCCTCTCTTTTTTAAATATTTTATCATTTCTTCCTGCGTGCTGCAGATCTACGACATCCAGACGGGTCAGAAGACCATGACCCTGAACGATGCCGCCCTGGCCAATAACTACAAGAGGAACTGCGCCACCTTCAACCCCTCCGACGACCTGGTGCTAAATGACGGGGTGCTGTGGGACGTGCGGGCGTCACGGGCCATCCATAAGTTTGACAAGTTCAACATGAACATCAGCGGGGTTTTCCATCCTAACGGCCTGGAGGTCATCGTCAACACTGAGATTGTATCCTCTGATCCCGGTGGTTTTTAAACTGCATAAGATCAAAACAGTGAAACTGAGACTTTTGCTTCATTTACTTTTTCTTCCTCATGTCCTGATTTGGTGAAAATAATTCTTGCTATGTTAGTGGATAGTGTTTTTGTCTTGTGATGCCTATGAGCCTAATTGTTCAAATGAAATCTACATTTAAAGGAATAGTTTGACAATTTGAGAGAGTTGCCGAGAGTTAGATGTGAAGATCGATACCTCTCATGTTTGCACGGTACATATGAAGCTACAGCCTGCCGCCGGTTAGCTTAGCTTAGCATAAAGACTGGAAATAGGGGGAAACAGCTAGCCTGACTCAGTTCAAAGGTAACAAAACTCTACAGCTCACTGATTAACATGTTTTATCTCGTTTGTTTTAGTGTTGCGTGTTGAGGTTTTATGGGGGTTTGTGTGTTGGACTGTTTCTGAGCCAAACTTTTCCTTCAAGTCACGTTTGAACTAATATTTATTGTGCTGTTTACGTGTGTTGGGCAGCAAAGCCATCTGATTGTGAAGGATATTGTTTGTTACAAATATGTTCACGTTTGGAATTAATGATGAGTTAAGACAATCTAAAAAACACGTTTTTATTTCCTTATAAATCACATTTTGCAAGGAAGTATTACAACATCCACATGTGCATGGTCAGATCAGTCATTTACACGCTGTAAGTTTAATGGTTACCAATCAGAGAGGTGCAGGCCGTCAGTTAGCTGTACTCAGCAGATACCGTTCCATGGTGGACTGTAGTTGTCAGCCTTGACAGCAGGTGTCAGTGGGACCTGAGGACCTTCCACCTCCTGCACACTGTCCCTGCTCTGGACCAGTGCAGGGTGGTCTTCAACAGCAACGCCACCATTATGTATGGAGGTACGGGCTGTTAGTGAGCCGCATGTGTGTCTCACTTATTACTGACACAGTGACAGACATCTTCAATGGACTGAATCATTGCACAGTGTGTTACATGTTATGGTCTGCCCCCCCCATATGTACAGCAATGCTGCAAGCCGACGATGAGGAAGATGCTATGGACCAGCAGATGAAGAGTCCCTTCGGCTCGTCCTTCAGAACCTTTGATGCTACTGACTACAAGCCCATTGGTAGGCTACACTTCTGTTTATTTCAGACTCAAAGCTCATTGGTCGACTACAGTACATATCATTTTTACAGCACTCTGAAATCACATGAATTGGCTGTACGGGGGGTTTTCCAGGCTCTAAACGAGGCACACATGGTACCTCAGTTGTAACCTACTGAACCTTGATTTTGACTTATTTAAACAGAAAAAACAAATGCGAAGCCTCTGTGTGGGATTCAAAGTGTCTGTGTTTGGTGACTAATAATAAGATAAAAAAACACCAGCCTTCTCCCTTTAACCACAGGCCTCAGAAGGTTTTTACGTACCAGTTGCTTGTAGGACGGTGAATTTTTATTCCACCTTGGCTTTAGTTCATCACTCAGAACGTGCTTTTGTTTTCTTTCCAGCCACAGTGGACATAAAGAGGAACATCTTCGACCTGTGTACCGACACCAAAGACTTCTACCTGGCTGTCATCGAGGTACTTTGCTTGAGTTTTAGCCTCCATCTCACCAGTGTTCATGTTATCTTGGAAGTAGCATGTTCTGATGATATCATGTCATTTGTTCAACACGAATACAGATTAGAACAACCCCTTTCTAAAGATGGTTATGGTCTCTCTAAGCAGTAAAAGTGAACCAAACTGTCTTTGGCTCCGGTATCAACTTCAAGACTTTAAATTCTTTTATTAAATAATTTGAAAGATTATTAGTCAAGAACAGAGGACCTTCAATCTGGCCATTGTAGGATGTTTTACATCACCTTGTTTTGTACAGTAAGACAAAGACAGGAAGTAATGATATACATACACTCATTCAGCATGTCCAGAGTGCCTGTAGTCAGTGGAAGTTCTGCACTGTGCTTGATGCCTTAAAATCCTGACAAAGTAGTTACATGTGGACATGCAGTGCAAGTAAACAGTTTGTCTCCTGCATGTTGCTTCTTGGATTAAAACAGAGCAGGTTGAGAAGTATATTATAACATAACATAACTTAAAGATTATATTTTATCTTGTTTGCTGTATTGTTCTGTCCCAAAACAATTCATTTTCAGCCTTCAGTCTTTTTTCTTCTACTTCCTATAAGGGCCGCATTATTGATTAATGTGGAAAATATGTTCTCAATGAATTGATTATCCTGTTGGTCACAAAAACAAATGTCAGAAAAAAGTTTTTTTTAAAAACAACAACTTTCCACAACAGTCAAAAACTAAAGATATTACATTTACAATCAAGATAAAGAAAAGCAGCAAATCGTCACAATTGAGAAGCTGGAATTAGGGAATGTTTGCTGTTTTCTTCTGACTAATCATACTAATGACTAATCAATTATCAAAATAGTTGGTGATTAATTTTCTGTTGATCAAGTGATTGATTAGTTGACTAATTGCTTTATATTTATAATTGTGTTTATTACTTATTTTCACAAGTTTTTGTTTTTTAGTTTAGTTTTAATTTAATAAAAAAATAAATCTTAGTGGAAGCACATTTGAAACCACAGATTTGTCGTTTGCGTTTGTCTCCTGTAGAACCAGGACACAGTGAGCCTGGACACGGTGTGCCGTCTGTACGAGGTGGGACGGCAGAAACTGGCAGAAGAGGGAGATGATGACGATCAGGTGAGACGCTCAGAACTGAACTTGGTGTTGGTGTTTTACACAGTGTTTTGTCTCAGAGCAGGAAGTTTATTCTTTTATGCTTTTTTAACACTAGACCTCTGGGAAAAAGTTGAATCATACACTTGTAGAGAGACTGTGTATCATGAGCCTCACATGTCAGCCAGTCTTTAGTTTTATTTCAGCAGCATCATTGCTATACTGCAAATACATGTGGTAAATAAAATATGAGTCTTTACTGCAGGGCCGGGTTCGAATCCGTCCCGGGCCTTTTGCTGCATGTCATCCCCTCTCTAATAAAATAATCTTTAAAAGAAATATATATATATATATATTTATATATAATACAATAATATCAATTCAGGAATAAAGAAATCAAATAAAAAAATAATAAAATCACAATACTTAAGTGAGTTGATTATTTTCCCACCCCTAAAAATGAATCATATCAATATAGAAAAATCTTCCCATAATGATATGATATGATGTATATGATACGTGAGTAATACATGAGGATAACGGTGACTGAGCAGTGTTTAACATTATGATGATTTGTTCTTAATGCATGTTCTGCTCCTCCAGGATGATGAAGACCAGGATGATGATGATTCCTCAGACTCAGATGAAGATGACGATGATGACGACATGGACACAGACCCGCTCATAGAGGAGCTGGCCGATAACGGCGACCCGGAAAACGGGGACCAACCTAACTCTCCCACAGACGAAGAGGTACCAGATTTCACAAACCAGAGTCTGATTAATCCCACAGTCGAGGTTCTGATGGTTACAAGAGTTTTTCCATCTGTTTAAACATGTTTTTCTCCACCTGGTTTACATATAGTTTCTCCACAATACTGCAAGCTATTTAAAGGATGTGTAACCCATGAAATCATTATAAAATATTATAAAAAATAACTATAATTGATCATTTCCAATATTAGTTAGATGAGTCTTAACTTACTGAGATCAGCCATTGGTTAAAATTCTCCTGTCCTAATTTTACACAATTTACAAATCTGATATATAGTAAGTGTACACTACTCCATGTCCTGATATAGATGATACGCTATTCTGACAGTTGCTTTACAAGAAATGAATAAAATTTAAATGGCTAAATGTTTTTCGATGGATTCAGTAAATTTGTCTCAGTGCTGATGCATGGGCATGGATGAGACATCTGATCCAGGGCCACACAGAAAGTGGTTTGATAAGATCAGGTTTTTGTGTTCATAATGTAAAAAAATCCCCAAAACAAACAAACAAAGCAAATCAGATCTTGGGCGTGTTTGCTTGTGATGTGCATGTCTGCCTACTTGTCGGTTGCTCTGGATAAAATTGCGGCTCAAGGCCTAAAAAAGGAAAGATGACGGTAAAAGCTTTTACTCTACACGCAGCACCAAATGTTTCCTGCAGTGTCGCAGCAGTTTCTGGTTTTTGCTGTGAAGGGATCCCCAGTAAGACTTTTTTCAAACTCCTCCCCCAGATTGCAGATCTTCTTGGCAGCAACAACGACGATGACAACAGTGATGATAACAGCGATGACGACTCAGAAGACTCGGAACAATCATACAGAAGTGATGATGGATCGGACCCCGACAACTCAAACTGTAAGTATCAGCAGCCGTGTTTCCGTTCAACTGTCAAGAGACGTTTAGAAATGTCGCAAAAAAGAAATGCGAGTTAGGCGCGTTTCCATCAGCTGGTTTGGAGCAAATAAGCTCGGCTCGTTGCAAAGCGTAGTTTGGTCAGAAGGTGGCGGTATAGGTTACGCTTTACACATGGCTGTAATCCACCAGTAAACAGAGTAGAAGAAGCAGCTACAGGAGACAAATGGAGGGAGGTCCTCAGGAATTAGTTTCTATTGTTCCTTCATGTCAGCTGGTGTCGGCCATGTTTCATGCTGTCCGGAGACGAAGAAACAGCTGATCAGTCATGTGAGTTAAATGTTCGCTATGTCAGAACTTATTCAGCAAAGACGTTTCCATATCCCATTTAGCGCATCAACTCTTTTTAGACAAAAAACACCTCAAGTGAGAGTGAAAAACGTTTTTGTGCAGCCGAGCTAGTCTTATCATCTTTGGCCGTTTCCATACAGCTTTTCTAATGCGTTATAAAAATCAGGGTTTGTACAAAGTCTTGAAAGTTTGGAAAATGCTTAATTTTAACCGTTATGTTTTTGAGGTTAGGAATGTGCTTGAATTTGAATATACTCCTTGAACAATGCTTGATTTTTCAACATAATCTGGTGTTTCATCATCAACACAATCGCTCATGGAAACCAAAAATCTTTTTGAAATGAAACGATCCCGTCGTCGTATTTGTTTGTTGTCTCCTGGAATTTATAGTAACAATTTATGGTGATAAAAACTTCGAGAGTCTGGAAATTTTTGGTTTAGGTACCTTGAAAGTTGCTTGAATTTTACTCTTAAAAAGCTGTACGAACCCTGAAAAATAAATTTATGGAAACACGGCTAATGTTAGTTCATCAGTTTAACTTGTTTTCAGTAAATATTCTGAAAATGGTTTGGTTCAGTGATAGTCTGAAGTCGCTTTCACACCTGGAGTTCGGTTCATTTGGTCGGAACCAAGAAGAAAAAGACACAAATGGTCCCGTTCTGTTTCGTCTCTTCTCTTCTTTTCACAGTCTCTCTAGATGTGTTATTCAGCTTTTTCCCCGAAGTCTAGTGTTCAAACAGCAAACAAAAATCACAATAAGTTGATAAATACTTAAGAATCGCAATACACATCAAATTGGCACCCAAGTATCGTGATGGTATCGAATCGGGAGAAAAGCATATCATATGTGTGTGTGTGTGTGTGTCCTCATACTGCAGACTTCCCAGAACAATCAGATGATGAAACTCTGTTGCTTCAGGCCCTCAGCGACAGGTGGTTCTCCTGACCTGGGACGAGACGCTCCTCTGCTGACAATGTGAACCTTCAACCAGGACTTTGTTTTTCTTCCTTTTAAACCATCATTTCTCCTTTAATCAGGCAAGTTGACTGAATGCACTGATACGCACATCAGTGTCCTGGAGGATAACAGAAAAATCTGTGATATTCTCTCTATATATATTCTGAACTTTAGAGAGATGACAAATAAATATTTCCCAAAGATCCCGGGGCTCAGATCAATACACTGACTTTTCACTTGACGTGTCGTTCTGCTTCCTTTCAGTAGGAGAGTATTTGTGCAGTTTTGAAAGAAAAGTATTTGATGTTTACCTGGCCTCTGCCTCTGCTGGAAGGAAGATTTAATGTTGCTCTGCTCGAAATAAGACGGGTTTTTTTTCATCTTTTGTCGCCTCACTATTGAGCTCACAGTCGTATTCATTAACCTACCAAACCACCATAAACTTAAACTTATGTCGAGGAGTTTTTTGGCAGTTTTTCCATAGATGAATCATTCAGGTTTAATCTAAAATTCACAATACTTAGAGCCATGAACTGAAGTTGTATTTTATCTACTGGCCACACTTTCTGGTAAAACCGAATCTTCCTTAGAGGATGGTTTGACTTGGCGCTGGATGACTGATGTTTTAAATCACAACTAAAAGCCAAATATTCACATAAAGGCGGTGAACAACGTGGAACAACAGATATTGCCAGGCTCCTTTAGCATTTCTCATTTTACAGCAATAAAAACGTGCACATTTTTTATCCTGAAATACAGTTAATATTCAGTGTAACATGTAAAGTCACAAGAGTGTAACGTACAGACTTAAAGGTATGATTATAAATAAGATGAACAGACTGTCTGGCCGTGGATCTGCTGGGCTGCTTCACCCCGCTCGATCACAGAGGTTACCTGGAAACAAAGAAATACCTCTCTGTGCTTGCAAATATTAGAAATACCTCTGTTTCATTCATACAGTAATAAAAACACCAACTTCCGTGTCTTAAAGAATCAAAATGGCCACCTCTTCATGAAGACATATCCACTGTGTCTGTGGGCTTCAAACCAGCAGCTTGTTAATGCTTGTGACCATCAGTTCCTGTTTTTAACATCCAAAGCAGATTTCGTGGTGCGTGGGTCACTATGAGCCACTTTTTCTATCAACATTGTAAATAATTTCCCCACAAAATCCAACAAAGAGAAAGATATTTTTAATGAGGATGACTTGGATTTGTGTTTGCTAATGTTTTCCAGTCAAAGTCTTATAGTTTGATTTAAGTTATTTTGACTGTTTTTTGATTTAATTTAATTTATTTGAGATTATCTTTATAGGGGTTGATGGCTTTTACGTGTTGGGAGAAATGGAAGGAGTCGTTTTATTATTGATTTAATACTTTTAGCCCCTGTAGCCTTCAGGCATCCCACTGTCTGGCAGCACTAAGCAGACGCCTGTGGAAGCTCAGGTCGAGTCTGTCAGATGACCGAAAATCCATAAAATTGTTGGTGTGCTTTTGGTAAAAGTCTCAATTTTCTGAGGACTGAAAACCTGCAGAGTTACTGTGTCAACAGTGGTTTTTGGGAAAATACTCTGTTATCAGAGTTAAAACCAGTGCTACACATCAGACATGGCTACTGGTTGGAGGTTTGTAGCAGCTGATAATGTTGGCTAAAAGAATAACTCTCTAAATGGGATAGAAATACAGGAAATATGTCAGTCGCTTCTGTCAAACCATTATTAAAATGTTACCTCCCTTATGAAGGAATAAATACAGTAAAGGTGATCAGGTATTACTGTCTCGAGTACATTTTCAAATGTCCATTTAGATGAACGTTTTGTTCATTATCAGCTGCTACGAGGTTTCAAACAAGCTGGGAAAGTTATATTTTGTATTAGTACAGCTTATCTCTTAGACAGCAGTCAACCTTTGACCTTTAGTGCGTGTCATCAGTACGGGTTAACAACAGTATTTAACAGTTATGGAGCCCACAACAGCATGTTAATGCTGTAAATTGAGACATGTTGGAAACCAACATTACGCTGTTTTAACTATTTTGAAACGATAGTTAAAACAGACTTCATAAAGCTGTGAGGAGCCTGGATTGTGTCCGTAATCAGTCAACATCGCTGCTGTTGTTGTCAGTGTTTAAGAAATACAACTTTGTTTTCAAAGGTTTGGGCTGTGAACGGAAGTTTTTGGGCCTGAAAGGTCATATGCACTTCATGTTTGTATTTACATTTACAACCTAAAGTCATGCTTAATAAAATGTAATGAATAATTAAGTATTTAATGTCACAGCAGCTTCTCAGAGCCACAGAATCTCCAGTTTTACAATAGATTGTATCGTCTATAAATCTGTTTGAATGGTTGTAAATGGTTAATGAGACCATCAGAATATACGTCATTTAATAATAAAAGACCCTTCTTTCTTCTTGTAACTCTCGCCTCCTCTCATAATAGTGACACTTCAGCAGCATCAGTTAAATAACCCAAAGTGTTGTCTTTTACACTGAGATAAAAGCTACTTTAATTTTAAATTAACTGATTAAATTAATGAGGGTGTTGTCATGTGACAGGCCACATATAGGTACATTTTGAGTCTTCTGAGTCACAACAGCAGGTAATAAATCACCATTTAAGAAACTGAATTTCTATCCACGAGGTCACAGTTCTTAGTGAATGAAAGTGTAAATGTTCAAAATGACAAATATGAGTCTTGTTTATATTCTCCTGGTCCAAGACTGTTGGATTCGGGAAAATTGGTGTGTTGTTTCTTGCATCAGTAACTAGAGGTCAGCATTTCATTGTGATGAGTTTAGGTACACGTCATTCAACGCTGACATGAAACAAACCCATATCACACACTCTGATCCACAGAAGTATAAGAGTATTATACTTTGGCTACCATCTTATCTCCATGTACTTCTTCCTAAACACTTAGCACATTTATTTGATTGCAATATGTGCAGGAGAGAACGACAGAGAGGATACACACCAAGGTCTCTTTATATTCAAACAGCAATAAATACAAGATATTTTCTCATGCAGTTTTTTCTAGACAAGAAGTGAAATTTGAGACTTTTTATCAAATTTCTTACGACTTAAAAATACTTAACAGGATTTTTAAAAGATTGACTTTTCACTCTTCATTGTCTGTACTAAATCCTCCTCATTATATGCATTTTGTAATGTACTCTGTCTAAAAGTTTAGTTTTCTTTTTATTTCCATTTCTGGCAATTTTGTATAATTCCCTGCCTATTTATACATTAGGAATATATTAGATTGTTGGTAATTTCACATGTTAATGGCTACTGGAGATATCAAGGATTACACAAAAATAAAATGAAAAAATTAGATTTTTCCTTCCATATCATATAAACCATATCACTACGTAAAATACAAGGATTTTGTAAAAAGAACAATCGTGCAGATGTAGGGTAAATCCTCACCTCTGATTAGCTAAAGCTGCTCAGAGATTACATTTATGTGATCACTTATAGTTGTTCTTAAAGGTTACTGTTAGCACTTTGCTGTAAGTAGTTTGATACTGTTAAATGTGTCTTATTGCTCATCGAAGAACTTTTTACTCATGAGTTGACTCTTTAGAGCATTCTTTAGTGTAATTCTCAGAAGTTTAATAAACACGGGTCCTGGTCTTGACTCAAGGACGTATGTTCTTACAAAAATATCAAGATAGATCTAAATTTAATAGTTCAACCTGTGTCCCTGGTGCCAGACTGACCTTAGTGATTAAAGAGATATTAGGAGCTGGGCAATTGATCAATATAGTATCAATAATGTACGGAAGCCCTGAGAAGCAAGTGAGAAAAAATAAATTCTGGTGATCCATTTTCTGAGTCTGATTTAAATTGTTTTTTCTCCTGTGTTTATGACTTAAAGCTGTTGTAGGCAGAATCTGTGCAAAACCTTCCTCCTCTCTCTCTGCTGCCTCGTGTCACTCCGCTAAGCCCCTCCCACCAAACCCACAACTTGGACCGGCAGCAGAAGGAGTCGGTTCCCCAGTGAAACCGTGTCCCTCATAGGGCTCGCTCTCCACGGCGTGAGCCTCACCGAGACCGCGGTCCCTCCCGCCATGACCTGTTTTCTCAAAGACGCCCCTCCAGCGCTTCGCGGCCGCAGAGCAGAGCGCCCCAGGCTTCAGAGGCAGCTGCAACGCCGTCCAGCAGCAGGAAGAGAGGCTAGTACACCACACACACACACACACACCACTGTCCCCCGTCAACAGTTGTTCCCCACTGTTTGTCATCAGGCCTCTTTGCCGCTCGTCGTTATGAGCGCCATGGCATCAACATACTGAGCCTGAAGCTCCGTGTGGAGCCGGGACGTGTTGTTTTGTTCTATACACCGCTGTAGGCAAAGGAGGTGTTGGACATTTATAACAAGTTTCAGGATTTTCCTCCACTGAAGCAGGTTTTCACCGTCTGAAGGGATGTGCACACACATCTGCTCTTGTAGCTCAGCCAATACGAACACACCGTCTCTCTGAAATAACCTGTGATTGGCTAAAGTCTCCCGTCACGGGATAGATTTTCTGAAGCCTGAAAACAGAGGCAAGAGGGGGGGCTGAAGTAGAGGTCTGCTCTCAGACCACTTCAATTGCAATATGCTGCATGGTTAATATGGCATTTTTGCCCAGTGACGCCAAAAGAAAACTGCCTACCCCAGCTTTAAGAACAGGTGAAAAAACGTTTTTGCCAGGATCATTTTTCCTTAAATAATACATAGTATGTACCTTTAGTTTTGAGCACATGGTAGTGAAAAAGCTTAAATTTAGTCTTTTTCTGGTGTTTACAGGCTTAGATTTATTGTATAATTTCTGCGACTGTTCGAGCTGACTGAAATTAACCACACCATCCTCTCCACATATTTGGCTTCTCACGTTTAATGGTGATCTCCCAACATGTTTCTCCATTATCTACTGTATACTGAGCTATTCAACCAGACTTACTGTGGAGTTTCATTTGTCACCATCACTGAGCCCTAAGAGGTGTGTAACTGAAGGATCCAAAAGTCTGTCCACTCATTAAACTGACAGCATGATGGCTCAAATATAATCAGGATGTTGACCTGATGTTGTCCCATACTGGACGTACTGCAAATCCTCAGCTGCTGTCTTTATTTAACACCAAACAGTCGTGTTTTAAAGGCCTCTTTAAGTATTTAGCTGTTTTTAATCAACGGAGGGACAACCTGTTCTCTCTTTAACAGTCTGAAGGTTGAAATGACACCTGGAGCTCACAGCGTGAACATACTTTATTATCTGATAACCTCTAAAATCCTTTTTTTGTTAATACTGAGAGTTTAGAAGACGATTTCTTCTCTTCTGTATGATGAATTACCTTGAAGTCTGTTTATGATGACGGTGAGAAATGTCTGAGTTATTATTCTTTGGAAAGGTCCCTCGCTCTAAAGCAACACTCAATCTCTTCTACTACTTCTGCTATTTCCTCCTCTTTTCTGTTCCATTTGTTCTTCCTGCCTTCCTCCTTTTTTATTTTCCACAGCCAGCTGGCCTCGACTGGACCAGAATACTGAGGGTTTTTTGTGTCTGTGTTTTTCTTTTTTCAAACTCTTTCTTTTGAGCCCACAAAAAGGATGTTAATGCTGTAAATTGAGACATGTTGGAAACTCTTAGACCAACTTTACGCTGTTTTAACTATTTTGAAACTGCATCAAACAATCTGCAACAGACTTCACAAAGCTGTGAGGAGCCTGGATTGTGTCCGTAGCTGTTTTGTCTTTGTTAATGATTGTTCTGGTGGTTTAAGAAATACAGCTTTGTTTTCAAAATGATCCCAAAGTTTGGGCTGTGAACTTAAGTTTTTGGGCCTGAAAGGTCATGCACTTCATGTTTGTATTTACATTTACAACCTAAAGTCATGCTTAATAAGACGTAAAAAATAAATTAAAGTATTTAATGTCACAGCAGCTTCTCAGAGCCACAGAATCTCCAGTTTTATAATAGATTGTATCGTCTATAAATCTGTTTGAATGGTTGTAAATGGTTAATGAGACCATCAGAATATACGTCATTTAATAATAAGACCCTTCTTTCTTGTAACTCTCGCCTCATCTCAGCAGCATCAGTTAAATAACCTAAAGTGTTTTACATTAAGATAAAGCTACAACTCCTCATTCACGCAGCCTCATGATTTTAAGCATACATAAGGAACTCTGGTAATATTGTGAAAGGACTAGACCCAAGACAACTGTTTTAAAGGCTGTTGAAGGGACAGGTGTAGCCTAATTAATCATTTTAATCAAAGATGGCTGAATTCAGTCAGTGTCAGTCATAATTAATGTCATAAATTCCACCTGTATGTTTTTTTTCTGCTACAAATCAAAATGTAAAAAGGTAAATTCACGAGTTGGAGGTTTCTGAATCACAACAAGTGTAAAAATAAAATAAAAATTCTTTGAGGAGGAAGTTACTTTTTTTGCATAAGTTTTGAAAATTGGTCAAC
Organism: Macquaria australasica; assembly: GCA_005408345.1. Taxonomy (NCBI): domain Eukaryota; kingdom Metazoa; phylum Chordata; class Actinopteri; order Centrarchiformes; family Percichthyidae; genus Macquaria; species Macquaria australasica. The sequence goes on along the minus strand of SEMN01000527.1, from coordinate 191,687 downwards.
ATGAGGAACAGGACTCTCCGGCCTCCTGACCTGAAAGTAGGTCTGACATTCATTCAGCTTTTGATGATAACAGGTTTGATCTTCAACATGACCGTTAATGGCTTTAAACAGCTGCTAACGGTTATTTCAGACCGTTCAAAACGTGTTTTTGTTTATGTTCAATTCATTTAATGTGATTACACACAGCAAACAACTCATTGTCAATTAATCTGCTGATCATTTCTCAATCAATTCATCATTTTGTCTAGCCTACAAAATGTCAGAAAATAGATAAATAAATAGTCCTGCGCGACCTCTTCAAACTGATGTATGGAGCAAAAGTCCATATAAACCCCAGAAATATTCAGTTAACCATCAGATTTGCTATGACAAAGAGCAGCAGCACACCTGAGAAGCTGAAACCAGAGTGATTGCATTTTTGAAAAATGACTCATTAATCAATTCTCAAAAATAGTTGGAGATTAATTTTCACTTAATGTGTTATCGCCAGGCCACTCGGTTTTTACAGGCTACTGCTCTCAAAGAGTCATGGGAGCATATCTGAAAAACATTTAAGATAAAGCTGAAACATAATGCGTTAGTGTTCAGATAGTTTAGTTTATTGATCTGTTCTCCAGCTGCTGCCTCTGCAAAGGAAAACTCTGCACCAGTGAGAGAAGAAAAAGAGTTATAATGGCCAGGCCTCACGAGGTTCCCTTGAGATCACCATGGTTACCTAATGAACCAATTAAACTGTGTGTGCAGCAGGACTGTCTGTCCACTATAAGAATAATAATAATAATAATAATAATGTGCCATGTAAAATAGTGTGTTGGCCAAGAATATACACATGGTGGCACAAGACACACAAATATATTCCTCGTGCTTTTTCTTTGCGGGACACACACATGCACACACACACACACACACACACACATCTGTAGGCTCCTGTAAATCACTCTCACTCACTACATGTCACTGTGGTGTCATGTTGTGGGGTGATGATAACTTCATGAGTCATGTGAGGCTGTGTGTGTGTGTTAAATATGAGTCAGTGGAGCTGGATGATATGTCTGTGTACAGTCAGTAGCCCGCGTGTGTGTTTCTGTTCCTATGTTGAACGTGTTATTATGTGGTTTTGTGTCCGCGGATCCACCGTACACATGTCCAAGGTGCGTTTACGTGACTGCGTTTCTCCCTTGTAGCCTATGTGAATGCGCAGTGCGTCCATGTGTGCACGTACATACAGCATCCTGTACATGAAGGATCAACATTAACTATACTGGAGCCGATGTGCCAATTTTGTACGCGCGTCATGTCACCAACGATAACCTTTAACGATCGGGTGGCGCAGCGCCAACACACACACACACACACACACACACACACACACACACACACACACATTATCTCCCTCTCTTGGCCATGTAACCCACTCTATCTGTAGGCTTTTCATTCGCCTGATCCTCTTAAACTGATGTAGGCTTCCCTGCTGCTGGCTGCGCACGACTCTCCCGGCCGGTTCTTACCGACAACACCGAACACAGGCACTGTTTTTTCACACAACTAGTTTGACAGCTGCAGCGGGCAAAAACGGCACAGCGGGAGAAATGCATGCGTACATAGAAATAAGAAAACAACCAAATAACGGGAGCTGGAGAGGCTGAGAGATGCTGCACTGACTGAGAAGGAGATCCCTGCAAGGCAAGAGGCGGCTGGGATGAAGTTGACGGAAAAAACGAGAATGATTTTATGATTTTCCAATCTGGACTCGGAGTGTTGTGCGCGCTCTGTACTCTGATAACACTCCCCGAGCATCCTCATAGTCTTACAGTTTGTCCGCTGTTGTGACCAAACAGGATCTGCGGTTTCATTGTATGCTTTAAATCCCCCCAGCACCACTGTCGTTTAGGGATTTGCAGTGTTTGTGGTACGGCAGCCTACCATTGCCCTGCCCTCGTGGTACTGTGTAATATCCATAGATTCCTGTCGCTGTGACGCCTGTATAGCATCTGTGTTGTTTTGCATGAGGGTTTCACCGGCGGGTTGTCCCGTAGAGCGCAGCAGCAGAGATGGACACACACGTTGCGCCGTGCGTCACTCCAAACCTGCCGGGATATGAAACATTTTATCATTTGCTCATCTTTTAAAACAACGTCGGCACCTGAAGAGTCACTGTTTCTCTCTCTCCCATCATCCAGAACAACTGAAGTAAACTTTTCCTCCTCCTGGCTCTCTCCCTCTCCGGTGATACCTCCGTAGGATTCCCATGAAGCGACGCATCGGGTGATTATACTTTCTTGGGGATTTTGCTCTTTGTACACCGGGACATCATGTGGACGCCGACGGAGGACGAGAAGATAGGAGTGGGTGAGTAGATCAGTGATGTTTGGCTGTATGTTTATTCTAATGTCGCTGTGTGTCCTCTGCACAGCAGCAGACATTGGCAATTCAAAAGACGATATTTAATTGCTCGTTTTTTAAGCTGAATTTGGTATTTGAGATTCATTCTGCAGCTTCTGCGCTATAAAGCACTCCGTGGTAAATTGTGATGAGGTCCTAAAGGGACCCTGTGGGTCTGTGGAACTCTGGAGGGAGTTTATAGCACTTTATGGTGTTTTTTCTTTGCTGTGTCTGTAATATTCAAATACAATCGTTTAGTATTCCCTATGAGAGATGAGTCTGTGCTACTTGAGACACCCAACAGTGGGCCTTCTTGTGCCATCATGGTAGTTTATGGTATTTCGTATTATCGGTTGCATCAATATTTCTAATCTCTCTCTCTCTCTCTGTCTCTCTCTCTGTCTCTCTCTCTTTGTCTCTCTCTCTCTCTCTCTCTCTCTCTCTCTCTCTCTCTCTCTCTCTCTCTCTGTGTTTATAAAATGGTGTGTGGTACTTGAAGTCTCTTATGGTATGCCATCTCAGTATTATGGAGTCTTTAGGCTACCATTTGTAAATGTAAGAGGTGCGGACTGAGGGGGGAGGCCAGGGTGTGTGCAGTAGCTCCAGATGTGGATATCTAATACTGTGTTAGGTCTGTGTTAGTGGACAGTGCAGGTGACTGTACAGCAGGGCAGCAGTGATTTATCTACCAATATTATACTGCAGGATAATGAGGGTGAATGTTTTCAGATGAGAGTTGGTGGTTTAGGGGCCATTAGACAATGATCCACTGTTCAATTATTCTCTCTCTCTCTCTCTCTCTCTCCCTCTCTCTGTCTCTCTCTCTCTCTCTCTCTCTCTCCCTCTCTCTGTCTCTCCCTCTGTCTCTCTCTCTCTCTCTGTCTGTCTCTCTCTGTGTCTCTCCTTCTGTCTCTCTCTCTGTCTCTCTCTCTGTCTCTCCCTCTGTCTCTCTCTCTGTCTCTCTCTCTCTCTGTCTCTCTCTCTCTCTCTGTCTCTCTCTCTGTCTCTCTCTCTTTGTCTCTGTCTCTCTCTCTCTCTCTCTCTCTCTCTCTCTCTCTCTCTCTGTGTTTATAAAATGGTGTGTGGTACTTGAAGTCTCTTATGGTATGCCATCTCAGTATTATGGAGTCTTTAGGCTACCATTTGTAAATGTAAGAGGTGCGGACTGAGGGGGGAGGCCAGGGTGTGTGCAGTAGCTCCAGATGTGGATATCTAATACTGTGTTAGGTCTGTGTTAGTGGACAGTGCAGGTGACTGTACAGCAGGGCAGCAGTGATTTATCTACCAATATTATACTGCAGGATAATGAGGGTGAATGTTTTCAGATGAGAGTTGATGGTTTAGGGGCCATTAGCCAATGATCCACTGTTCAATTATTCTCTCTCCCTCTCTCTCTCTCCCTCTGTCTCTCTCTCCCTCTCTCTCTCTCTCTCTCTCTCTCCCTCTCTCTGTCTCTCTCTCTGTCTCTCCCTCTCTCTGTCTCTCTCTCTCTCTGTCTCTCTGTCTCTCTGTCTGTCTCTCTCTCTGTCTCTCCCTCTGTCTCTCTCTCTGTCTGTCTCTCTCTCTGTCTCTAGATCTCTAGTTCAGTCACCAAAACAGCCCTCCTTGTGCACACTCTGACCTCAGCTCAGGGTATCTGCTGGTCCCGATTCCTGATTCGATACCAGTGCTCTCCTTTTTCCTAATTTAAAATCAGTAAACCACACTGTGTGGAACTCACTGGGATCGTTATGTTAGGTAACATGATGCCAGGGATCGCTGTGACTTAATGAATGTAACTGATTGTGGAGACACTGAATTTGAACTGAAACTGTATTTAATGTGGATCGCTCACGTCTGATACCACACCTGCGGATAATCGGGCCAATAGCCATATTATTAGGTACACCTATACAATGTATACTGGACTGCATTATATTGAAATGTGTTCCTAATATTCTACCTGCCCATGTTTGTAAATGGGATGGGCAAAACATTAGAAACACCTCTCAATGTAATACAGTCCAGTTCAACAACACTGCAGTGTCACTCAAAGTGGAACATTATTATCTTTGTAAAGGCAGAATTTGTGGCTGAGCTGTTGTATTGGATTGCATTAGATCTCACAGGTGTACCTAATAAAGTGGCCACTGAGTGCATTTCCCGTGTCATCATCTCAGTTCTGACAACTGTCTATCAGATTTTCCAACCATATCCAACCAATCAGATTGCATCACACCTACCATCTTGCACCTATCAGATTTTGCAGCAGTTCTTTTCCCTCCACCTCCAGCTGGAAACAGTGAGATTTTGAGTTTTTAATGAACTCTCTATCCGACATGGTTTGATTAATGGGCCTCTGAGACCACCTGTGCAGTGGAAGCATGGTACGAAAAACAATCCTAACCTCCAACAAAATTAGCAGAAGGATTTCAAATGAGGTGCCAGATCCCACCCCCCAGATAGTCAGCTGTATTGATTGACAGCTGCCCGGGCCTTTCCAAGTGACCGATCAGGCGAAACTCTACACCAATGTCTGCAGAGGGAGTGAGACAGTGACAGGAAGTCAATGTGGGGAATCATGACTCCGGCACTCTGTTAATTGGAAAGAGACATTACCTGAATTTGAATGAAGGCTGTGTTTTCTTCTGCTGCTTGATACCTTCATTAGACTCCAGCTGTGGCTGCATGCTGAGACTTCTTGATTTTCTCTGCTAGCAGCCTTTTAACATCCAAATCAGAACTGCATTGCAGCTTACAAGGTTTGACAGAGCATGCTGGCAGCCATGATACAAGGACAACACCACCATGATCTGACAGTGCAGCAGTGTGGGAAGGCAACTATAAATATTGCCCTTCGTAGACTATATCATTCAGAACAGTTTAAGTGTTGTTGCACACGAAGCATGATGCATTTCACTGCCCTTTGCTCTGCAGGATGGTGATTGGTCACACTGGAAAAGAAAAATTCACTCGGAAACACTTTTCGTTAAGAGCTAGCAGCCATACAATAGTATCCCATAAGGAGCACAGCTGCAATCCTAGAGACGCCCACATGTTCACAATATATCTGTGAACTGTTTTACGTCTTTGTTTTTGTGAAAGTAGTAAGTTCCTGCCATTTTTTAAAAATGTGGATTTATTTGATAGGGACGATGAAATTTAACATAGTTCCAACACAGAGCATGAAACTGATGAGCTGCACAGAGTTTATAGCTATTGCTAATTTTCAACTCTTGTCCCTAGTTGGGCTTTTACACGCACAGTGTAATTAAAATATGCAGCTTTCAATATCATAAAAGCAAGTACAATTAAATACACACACCACAATACACCAATACACATGCACCATACAGCAAGAGTACAATTAGCTAAAAATTGGTACAGCTCTGGTTTGCTTTTAGTCAGCACTTAACCTTTGTTGTAAATATTTTATATCTGAAATTAATTTGATTTCATACAGTCTGTGGATCCTGTCTGCTCTCCATGGGTGATCAAAAGGCATTCTGGGACTTGTACAACCCCAGTACCTTAAGTAGGAGGAGAGAAAGCAGGTTTAAAGTGAGCACACTGAACAATCACAAAACAACGTCTGTTTTTCTCAGTGACTTACTGAGCCTTGATCATGTTATTCTCAACCATCCAGCCCACTGCATGTCATATGCAAATTGCTGCTGTTTGAAAAATATGCTGCCTGTCCTTTGTCTTCACAATGACAGTAAATTATCCTCGGCATATGAAAGTCAAGTAATGACCGAGCAGGTACACGCAAAAGATGAAAGAAAGCAGGAAATCCTTAATCTCCTATTTAAAAAAGGGATGAGAGTTGAGGGTCCAGAAATCCTCAAAAGCCCCATCCCTGGAAACTGGAGAGTCACGCATCTCTTCAGTGTTGCCATGTAAGTGTGTTTTGTGTCTTTTGTTAATCCAACCATTTGTGTTTTTGCTGGATAAGGCTTTGCATACCAAGGCAGGGAGAGTGGTAACTCATAGAGGCCTTCCAATGGAGTTGGGATGACTAGTGCCTGGTTGTAGAAAACATCTATTCAGTTGGATGAATGCAGCTTTGTGGCGCCCATAGAGGTTCCTGAATGTGGCTTCACCTCCCCCAGGGCTGCACAGCATCGCACTCAGTTCTCACACTCACAGATAGCACAGAACACACACACACACACACACACACACACACACACACACACACACACACACACACACACACACACACACACACACACACACACAGACAGACACACAGACAGACAGGCACAGAGACAGACAGGCACAGAGACAGACAGGCACAGAGACAGACAGATGGACAAATGTACAGACATCCCAGACACACTCTTTATGAAATGCACCTGCTAAAGGGTGGATTTTTTACCAGCCACAGTAATTATTTTTCTTTTGAATATGTTATGCAAGTTTGTAAATCAAAGCAAACATTCAGAACTATGAAATCGCCGTTGTTCCTCGGCGCATCAAATTTTAGCCAAATGTAATTAAAAACTGTTAACAGGTTTCACACAGAGAAACTCGTGTTACTGAAAACATTCTCCAGATAATAACAGAAATCACACACACACACGACAGGGTATCGACAGATTTCATTCTTGTTAGGATGTTAGTCTGGTCAGTGGAGAAACACACTCCAATTGACAAACGTGACACACACGTCACAGCACATTTCTCACACACACACCAGGCGTGCACAGCGATAGAACTGGGTCACAGTGAAAGTGACAGATGTGTAAAGGATGTCCTTCTTATGTCAAGCACTGCACCTTTCCTTTTCTTCGTCTGTTGTTTTTACTCCTCGTCCATTTTCACTTTTCCCCCATGACCTATTTCTCCTGAACCGGCTTTTCATTTTGCTGCTGTTGCTTGTGCTCATCTGTCACTGTTGTGTCTTTGCATTTGGAGAGATCCAGTAGGAGAAGCCGTGGGTTGCCTCTTGATCAGGGCTCCTCGATGATGGAGCGACCTGCCAGACATCTTTAAACACACTTTAATGACCTTTCTGATGTGTCATTAGTTTCTCCCGTGTTTGGAACCGGCTTTATCTATCTGTCAAATGTCTTATCTCAGGTGAATCTTGAAAACTCTTGCTCTTATTTTGACAAAACTGACGGATGATGCATCTTCATGCTATGTTCCATCATTTGAATAATTACCCTGACTGACCTAATGGGGACGACAAAATCTTATCTCTAAAATAAGACATCGTAATGTGAATTTACAATGCATCAGGCCATAGGGGGACATGGTTATGTACTTCTTTAACTGTAAACCTTCTGTGCATATTCCTGTATGCTTTTTTTTTGCAAAGCACATAATTACAAGATAACAAATATTATTTCTGCTTTCAGAAAAACAGTAATTCATCACCCCTAAAGACAAAATCTTCATGTACTATAGCTAAATGTGATGCTTTTTTCATAAACTAACTATAAGGAATTTACGTGATTTAGATAAGACTGGAAGCTGTTGGTGGGTTATCATTCTAAAAAGCAGCTACCTTGAACCTGTTATGCAGTTTCATAAAAGTAAATATTAGGGTCTAAAAAAAAGAGATGACATGACGTGTGATAATGTTTATGTGCCCTTTTTTCCTCAAAGACAGCAGACTTCTTTTAGTGTTTCTGCCTAAAGCTTTCCATACTAGAAGCGATGTCTCTGAGGAATTACATTCCCTCCCTTCTCTCCCATGACTCTCCCACTGGCAAGAGATTAAGGCGAGGAGAATTCTCAAGTCCTACATGCTGAAATATCCACATCGCCTATGGAAACTGACAGCAAATCAAGCTGATTGCTTTTGCTCCCGCCCCATCACTCCCTCTCTCCGTCTCCCTCTCCTCAGGATGCTAGCTTGGCCTTTTAATCACATCTTAAAGCAATGAGCTAACAAGCACACATCACACAGATTCTCTTTGCTAATTTAGTCCTTTTTTAGAGGTTTGTTTGTCGTATTATACAGTAATTCTTTCATCTCCCTTGGTGACATGGGAAACCGGCAATGCTTCTCTCTCTGTTCCCCCCCACCCCCTGTAAAGCTTCGGCAGGTCCCACAGATACAGTTCAGACATTATTGTTTCGGCTCTGCGCTGTTATGTAGGCATTAAAATGAAATTACAGCCATTAAAACGTATCAACCAGCTCTAAGGCAGGGAGCCTCTTTGTTCAGCTGTACACTTTCTATTCAACTTGACCATTTTCTAAACCACTTATCCTGTGTCGGCCTCATGGGGGGCTAAAGCCTGTCGCAGCATAGGTAAAGAGGTAGGGTGGTGTGGAATGATTGGATTGATCATTTTGATTGAATGGATGTATGTACAGATGTTTTAATTCATATTGATCCATAACTGTAACATTCAATAACTTAGCTTATATAACTAGGTAGGTTCCACAGCTTAGAGGGTCCGGTTGGGTAACTAGTCAATCTAGATAACTTAGATACTTTGATCCCACTACAGAGTACATTAATAAGATTAGTCTCCTCCTACATCCTGCCTCTTCAGTTTTTTTTCTAAATCTGCATAGCCAGGAAAGCAGTTCTTTGCTTGGATCCATTAAGGTTAATCTTAATGAACAGGATTCTTTCTGCCAGGAACTGTTTTTATAAATGAAACTCTAAGCTGCATTACAGCCATGTTGTTCGGTTGAAGCATCCCTGACCATGAAACTGAACCCTACCTGCTCGGTCACTATAAGCTGACTGGGTTTAAGCTTTGAAAACGTAAAACAATCACAGTGAGGCATTTAGCAACTTATCGTTCCTGTGAGAGCGTTTGCTGACCCAGATTTATAGCTTTAATCATAAAGCTTCTGTACAATAAAAGCTATTCTCAGAGGAGAAAAACATCTAATTGGGAAGAGATCCAGCAGGTTTCCCCAGACACTGGAATCTAACCAGGTCAGTCTTCTGCAGCGGAAGCTGCTGACAGCTACATGCTACAATAGAATATAATGTTAATGCAATGTATAAAACCAGCCCATGATGAAAGGATTTAGGTCACTGTGTGACTGGTGCATTATGCGTTTGAAAGGAGACAAAGGTCAACATCGACAAACAGAATGCAAATACAATTATATCATAATGATAATAAAAATAATGACTGTAAATATATATAAGACAACCTTTTATCCAAAAACAAGCTATTAAAACTATTAATGAGAAGAAGACGTAGAAGACTGTTACCATAAACCATTGTTGCCTTCTCCATACTCTTCCAACCTGTAGAATAAGACACGCCCACTGATGTCGTCACGGTTCGTACTTCAGGTCGAGGAAAACCTGCTATTTTTTGGTTCCAGCTGGGAACCAACTTTTCGGGTTCTGAACCAATTGATTTTTGGTCGTAATGCTCCGAACGGTCCATGTTGGTGGAAAAGGAGTAACAGAGAACCAGTGCAGTGCTTTTCAGTTACACACAAGATGAGTAACTGACCATATCCACCATATCAGTTATCAAGACGCAGAGAAACAGCAGACTCAAGAAAGATGAAGGGAGACAGAGTCGAGATAAAGTGAGATAAACTGAGAGAGATGCTGAGCTGTGATGTGATGTTGTGTTTCCAGCTGAGGATTACTCTGCTGAACAAGGTGAAGCCATCATCACAGTCCCCAACAGACACTCACCCAGCGCTCATACTCAGTACGGCAGTGGGCCTGTGTTCAAGTAAGACTCAGAGAAACTCAGGAAACTACAGCCGAGGCAACAAAGGACACTTCATTTGAATAAACATCGTAAGCTTGTGGTTCTTACCAAATAACTGCTAACAGCTAAACTGCACTTTAGCCTGCTCTCCTTTATCTTAACACAGCCTTGTGCACTAGTTTCACACTAATTATTAGCTTTGACTCTGTAATGCTTTCAGAAAAGGTGCACCACTGAGTCATTAATTCCTGTTTCATAATTCTGCATGTAAGCAGTTTGTTAATTGGTCTTTTTAGGGGTCTTTATTGCTATTAAAGAGTTTTCTTATTTTTGAAAATGGAATAAAGACCCAAGCAGGGTTCAAGAAAGCCCTTGAGATCATCCCGTCACATTTACAAGCTGTAATCAGGCTCGGGTTAACCTGACTGTGCTGGTTCATGTATTATTCTCTGTGTAGGCACATTTCACCAGGGGCAGTGCAGGAGGAGCTGCATTTAGAGCACATGTATGCAAACATGCACAGACCACACGCAAAAACAAAAAAAAAAGACTTTAACATGAATTATTTATGCAGTAAATTGTACTTACCAAACACAGTAGCATCAGTGAAAGAGAGAATATACATTCCCCCATCCAGAAACAACAGATTGATGGCTTACTAACAGACTATCAAAGGACATATTTCTTCTTTAAGGGACAAAATAGCAATAATAGCTGGATTCAATTGACTGCTGCAGGGAAAAGAAGATGGTTTGATTTGCTAAGATACAACTGTCTGTGTAGGTGAAAATTGTAGTATTGGTAAACACTGATGGGTGCTGTCCTAAATATTGCCATGCTCAGTGTAAGTGGGTGCCATCAGGAGGGTGATGCATCTTGTCAGTACAACAAAAACAAGTATTGTAAGCACGCGATGTGAGGATGCTTACAGATTAACAGTACGCTGAGGCCTGAGAGCTGCTGGCTGCTGTCCGTGGTGCTGAAACAGCCGAGCAATGAGAGGAGAGGATTCCTTATTCGATCCTCGCCCCCACTGTTTTTTCTTCCTCCTCTGGTGAAGCTGACAGTAAGTCACGATGGAGAGGCTGTGGGCTTTTTCAAATGTAGGCGGGAAGTTCATCACGAGCTGCAACAAGCCGATCCAGGCTGCACTGTACGTGTGCCGTGTGCTTCCTACCTCTCCGCTCGTTCAGCGACGGCGCACCACCAACAGCGAACCGTGCGTCAGATCCACAACTGGGACCAAAACTGAAATTAACCCCCAGGCAGCCCTGCTGTAGAAAATTAAGCTGCATGTTTAACAGCAGGCAAGTTGGGAAGGACACCAAAGGCGAAAAGCTCGGAGATGGATTATGTGCAGAGCAACAGGACTTACTGCCCCTTAGCGATGCATGACAGTGTCCCTTAATTGCTTTTCTCCGTTATAAGCAGCACATTATTTACACATATCACTTGAAATCACAAATCATCGTCGCTCCAAATAGTCTCTACTCATCTATGTGTGTATGTATATATAGTATGTGTGGGTTGTTTTTTCCTACTTATTTGCTTGGTGTTAGTGAAGCTTCCCCTAAACGTCCCCTCTGTTCTCACACACAATGCTAGCATGTGTTGACTCTGCCCAGACCGCGCATGCTGTGTCCAAACCCCCCGTGGACTCTGGGAGGGTCTTCATTTTACTCTCCTCTCAGATTCTCTTTATCTTCGAGACTTTAATTCTATTTATTCTCTCCCTGAACATCTCCGTCACTGTCATGCCTACTCTTTCTGCCCTCTGTATCTCAGTCTGCTGCTTCCATCTGTAACTCCTCCTGTCTTTATCTGCCTTCGTCGGAAAACACAATCTCCCGATACATCTGCATCTGTACTCTCGCCCCCCAGTTTTGGTGTTTGACTCTGAAATAGAAATGTCCTTTTTAGATTTTATTCCAATCGCCTCCATTTAAACTAACATCACAGTCAGAGCGGGAAACATCAGCTCTGTCTTTATATTGTGTATTAAGATGCAAATATTCTTTTTTTCACAGTTTTTGTTATAGGAAGTGCAATTTTGGAAATGTATTTTGTATTTCATTTGGGACTGTGACTTCTAAAGTGGGTGTGTGACATTCCCCCACCTTATCAACAACACCATATGTTTAAATTGGCCAACACCATATTCATTTTACCAATTTAGACACACAAAAAAAGATTTTATTGGCTGTAACTGGGCTAACACTCATTCTGTGACACACTTTTTTCCATCCTGAAAATACTGCAACTGGGAAACGGCTTTGAAAGTTACTGGATAACGATCTCTCTCTCTCCCTCGCTGCCCGCACTTCGCTCTTCTCTCTAGTCTGCTTCCTCCCTAACCCCCCGTGGTTCTGGGTTTTGGGGGAGGTGAGTTGGGGTTGTGTCTAAGCCGAGACTTGTTGTCTAGTTCATATGCACAAAGAGGATGGCTTATCCTTTTGAACCAGGAGAGTAAGTTAAAAACAAAGTGCAAGTTTGAAAGAGAACAAAAATCATAAAGTTTTAATTTGTGGTTTGTGTGTCAGGGAAAAGTTTTCAGTTTCTTTCAGTGTGCTGAGTTCTGGTTTGGATGTGTGCTGCATCTCTAGCTGGCAGTCATCCAGTGTGTGTGTGTGTGTGTGCGTGTGTGCGTGTGTGTGTGTGTGTCTTGAGGGTCTTAAACACAGCAGCATTCTCGAGGAGAGTTCCGTCGTTGTTATGGTTACGCTCGGTTTCCGCAGACACCCTGGCAAGGCTGGTTCCACTATCGCCATAACAACGGTCCAACTTCTCAGCCTCCTTCCAGAGGAGGGAAGACGACCACAGACATCCCTGATCAGCGCCTCACTCTGACAACACACACGTACTGGCTTCAACCTGCTCAGCTGAAGACGATAAACTTTACAGTGTAAAAAAAAAATTCAAATGTAACCATTATGAGACACAACACACACCACTGTGATTCAAAGTTTACCAACTACATTAGTTAGAAGTCTTTTACCAATTTGTAACTGATTGATTTTCCCAGCTTAAGCTAGCATTAGAACGTAAGGTAGGGCCGATCAGTATTACTCTGTACATAATTGTTTTCACGTAATAAATCCGATAGAACGACAGAAGTGTTTTCTGATCTGACGCCCCCATCAGTCTGTGCCTGCCAACACTGGTACAAGATGTTTTATGATATGACATAACTATGAAAACGACTTGGTTAGGTTTAGGGAAAAATCATGGTTTGGGTTAAAATAAGTATTTTGTTACGGTTAGGGGAGCTTCGCCATCATGGTTACAATGAAAAACACTTGGTTAAGGTTAGGAAACGTACAACATTGACTGTTGGTTGGAAACAGGAAATGAACAGCGGTCTACCTTGTTGAAGTCCAGTGTTTTGTTGGGCCTTTCTCAAACCGGACCCCCCCCACTCCCACACTGCTCTGTTTGTAGTCACACTCAGCTGAATGAAGCACACTTCATTAAGGTGTAGCGTATAAATACAGCGTCAAGCTTTGGGATGAACCTCCCTCTCTCCGATGGAAACAGGAACTGTCGTAACTTTATGTAACCATGGTTTCATATCGGCAGTTTTCAGAAGCAGCCACTGTTGCTGTGATCTATTCACTCTGATGTTTATGAGCAACAGTCCCTGTAAATATACAACACTTTACAATCAAATAAACACGTCTACTGTTTTCTAACTAATGAAGGTGTATTTGATCCTAAGTGTGTTTCTCATTCACTCCCCATCGAGTCTGGAATTCAAACTAGCAACCTTCCAGTCATTGTTCTGCTGCCTCTTTTTGGGTAGTTCCCAAACACTTAGTGGAATCTACTGAAGTTGTTTCTGCTTATCTGTACTCAGCTGAACAACTGAATTAGACAGAAGTGGTTTAGTGTGGTCTGTTGCCTCTTTACGGGACGTGTGATTTTAAACTGAACTGCTGACTCTTCCATGCATATATAGTACATTTTGGACTTTTTAAAAACCTTTTGTATGTGACTCTGATTTCACTCTTGCTTTGGCGATGATTGTTTTGCTATTTTAATCTTGCTACTGCTCTCTTGGTCTCCCATGACAAAAATCCCTCCAAACTGCAGTTGAGATTTTGACTGTACATACATATTTTTTTTCAAATGTAGGTATTGATCTAGTTGAGAGACAACAACCTAATGAGGCTAAACAATGGAAAGACAGGTGTTTAAATCATCTTTAACATGACACGTGTTACATCATTATTCTTTTTCCTTTTTTGGTTTCCTCTCATCTCTTTCTTTCTGTCTGTCCTCTCATTCACTGTCTCTCTCTTGCTCTCCTTCAACCCCCACTCTCTCTCTCTTTCCCGTGATCAGAATAGAAAGGAGTCAGCTGTTCTAGACTTCTCTGAGCACCATAGTTTCCTGAAATGCAATGCCAGCCTGTCTGTCTCTGTATTTATTGATTAGTGCTTAAAAAAGCTCTGCTAGTTCAATAGGTCTGCAGTCCCGCAGCCGGCCCGAAGTACTGGTCCAGTTGAGAGCAAGTAGGAAAAATATTTTTTATTTCATCATGACTTTAAGAGTGTTCGGGCTACATTCAGGGGAAAAGATCATATTCAATATAACCTTTGTGTAGTTCTCTATTTGCTGTTTTGATTGAACCCAAATGAAAGTGTCAAGGCTGCTCTTGTAATTGTTTTTAGACTTTACTAGAACTGTAACAGGTGTCTGGTTATCTGTTCAATTATAAAATACCTGATAAAGTTTTTATTCACATTTCATTGGACCGACCTCCAGTGTTCAATCCTCTTGTGTTGAGTCCATGAAAGACAGGAGGAAGATGAGAGAGAGAAAAAAAGGATTAATTCACCACCCCAAGCTTAGAAAGAAAGAAACCAAAATTCTAAATTTCAACACAAATAGTTTTCTATTTAATTCATGGAATATTTATTTCGAACTGATGATCCATGACCCACCTACTGTACTCACTGCCCACCATGTATTCCCTGGCTTTCTCCACAGTGACTCATGCTTGACAGTGTCTCCACATACAAAGCCAGGGCTACATTTTAATGAGCCTGGACCCCAAGGTGAGAAAAACAATTACTTATTCAGGCACCAGGGTGAAGAAAGTTTAACGCCTCCTCATTTATTCCATGTTTGTATTTATTCCTGTGTTGCAGAGGGAAGATTGTCTGTGTGTTTTTGTCATTTTTTTGACTGTGTTTTGCCCTGAGCCTCGCTCCCTGTCTCTGCATGGGAGAGGAGACAAATGGTGGGTGACACTGCAGGCTGGGGGGCAGAAGCCATGGCCCAATTATCTGTCTGTTTTCCCTCATTTCTTAGCCTCTTTTTCACTCTCTCTCTCTCCCAATTCTTCCAAATCTCTCTGAGTTCTTACGTCCTGTTTGTATTTTTCTCTGCCTGTAAATCTCTCTCTCTCTCTCTCTCTCTCTCTCTCTCTCTCTCTCTCTCTCTCTCACATCTCTCATCCAAATCTGTATTTATTCCCTGTGCCCCCCCCCCTTCCATCCATCTATCTCTCACTTAGTCTAATGAATATTTCACATAGAAAAGCTATTTATAGATGTGACATGGTTCCTCCGCTCCATCCATCAAGCTCAGCTTTCTCATCTGCACGTTTTATTCAGTCGTTATCAGATTGAGGTTGAGTTTCATGTCACTTTCAATTATCATCAATTCTTAGAATAAAGCCGTTTTTCTTTCAATCACTCATGCAAGATGGAAGGTTCACTCTGATTTGTTTGATCAAAGATCAACTCTTGTTAACGTTTTTGTCACAGAGGAGAAATGTGCTTGCTGATTTGATTTGATGTTAGTGATTTGAATTCAGCTCTTTTTTTTGTGTTACTCTAAAGTTTCTTATCCCAAAGGATCCTTCTTTTACCGTGCCAGCTTGTTTTTCTCCATACAGTGCACACACACTATTAACAGGGCCTGTATGACAGTAGGTCAGATATGGAAGTAAAATAGCTGCCAAATATATCCGCTTTTAAGTTGCCCATTAAAAACTCTTCCTAGGCCACATTCCATACAAACCAGTGAAATCATGCAAGTTAGGCCTAATTTTACCATCTGTGAGCGAAGGTTTGTTGGCCCCTAAACTTCTGTGTCCTTAAAGATGTAAAGTCTGCAGCTTATCTCTGAGCCCTGGCCCAGAACTTTAGAAAGAGTAATTAATAGTGTAAACGGTATAATTGTCAAAGTTTTTTCAGGTTCACGATAGTTTGGCCGATCAGAAACAAGTTCACAAACCTGTTTTAGATCTCTGCATATTATATTTAAAGGGAAAATTATATTTTTCTTACAACCATATACTATTATAGTATGATAGTAATATACAGCTTCAAACATTCTGTTATCATGTGGTTACTCACCACAAAGTGGCCCAAAACCAGACCCATAAGAAACAGTGATTTATTTGTACCTGCCTTTAGGTACTATTCCAACAAGGTGTCAATTTTATAAAAATAAAAACTTCAAAATACAGTTTGTAAGACCATTTCATTTTGTCAACCTGCAGGCAGTATTTAAATGTCCGACTCAAGTAAAAAATAAGATTTTTTTTCACCTTAATGTTGTAGCTCAGCCTTAAAGATGATTCAGATGAAACTGCCCTTTCTTTGCTTAACTGACACACCATTGGTTTACTCTTTTTTTTTTTTTTTTTTTGAGTGAGATTTTTGAATGAGACTTTATATGAAGAGCTTCTCCTCCTGTGAGAGCACGAGGACTCGCTATGAGCAGTCCGTCTGTGTAACACTGTAAACCTCCCTGCCTCTGAGCTCTTCACACGTCCCCCTTTAACCCAGTAAAGCTTACTCACCCCACTGCCTGCTCATTCACTCACATGAATCGGATGGCAGCGTAATACATGCTTGACTATGGGTTTTGTTAGGCTGAGTCCATGCTTCACTTTGTGTGTGTGTGTGTGTGTGTGTGTGTGTGTGTGTGTGTGTGTGTGTTTGTGTTCGGCAGTAACAAAGACAAAATAGCACCTTGGAGACATTTCTGATGAAATCAAAGGAAACAGCAGCATATTTCAGTGTTTTCATGGCACAGAACAACAGATAAATATTGTTGTTGATTTTGGGAGGAAACTTGCAGCAATGCAGTGGTTTTTAGGCTTTTCCTCATGTTTTAAAACTGTTTTTCTTTTTGAGTCCCAAAAGTGGCTTTAAGGCTATTTTACAGGCTAATGGAAACTATTAACTAATACAAGCACTGTAGCTTTCAATATTAATGTATCTATTATAATAATAGCACCAATTCAAACAGTTCTGGAACCTACCCTATAGGGTCATTCACTGAAATACATACACTTGTATCTTATCCTTTGCAGGGCTGGAGCCTATCCAGCTCACACTGGGGCAGAAGGGCTTTAATCCTACATGATGAAAATATATTTCAACTAATTAATTAATACATGGCATTCATGAGCCACTACCACATAAATATGACTGATTTCAACTTGAACATGTTACTGTTTTTCAAGCGAACACTTGATTGAATGAGTCGGAGTTATAATGGCAGCAGATGGAAGACATCTCATTTTAGGAGGAAAGCACTTTATGGTGTTGCCACTTAATTTCATCAGATGTTCCGCTTCTCACTGATTAGACCACTGTGTTCGGTGGATTTATTAAGATTTCCTGTAGTCTTTTTGTTCCTTTGTGTGTTTTCATGGCTGTTGACTCATGAATCTACTGGCTGTGTGTGTGTGTGTGTGTGTGTGTGTGTTTGGTGGGTGTATGTATAAAAGGATTTGACCGCATTTATAGATTTTGTCTGGACTGAGATTGTGACGTTTGTGTGTGTGTGCATATGTATAATTACTGTTCATATATGGTCGTATGTAGGCTTTTGTCCATGTACACATGGACAAATTGACTATATTTATTCTGTACATGCACGTCTGAATATACGTGTGTGTGTGTGTGTGTGTGTGTGTGTGTCCTCCAGGCTACCATGCCGACAGCATCCCATTGAATTACTATAATGGGCTGGTAATGGGCCTCATAGAGTGGTTGAGGGTGATGGGGGCCCAGAGGTCAATGTGCTGCTGTGGAGCCTACAGGTCTCACAGTCTGTGGGTCAGATGGGTTTACAATACCATCAAGGCTAACGCTAAAAGCTTTATCTGAAATAGCTGTTCTGCTTAGTGGACTGGGACTCTTTGAAACAGGTGAAAAATGGACTGCTGAATGTTTGAGAGAGGCAGTCTCAGGTGTCAGCAGGTCCAGGGGAGAGAAAGAACGGCCCGCATTGGTCAGAAGCCACAAGTTGAACCTGCACTTTCACAGTAACACTGATTTAGATGAAAATAAGATAAATGCCTAACAGTTTTTTTACGACCCTTTGGCTCTGATCACACATTATGGTTTTTGTATCTGGTGCATGTTTAGGTGTGCTCTATATCACAAAAAAAGAAAAAGCCCATTAAATGAAATCTATGTCTATGAAACATCCTCAGTTTCAGATAAGGCTGTCTTTATTATTTTTAATGCATTGCAGTTCCTGTAACTGTTGTTCCAAAGTCTAAAAGGAATTATTTGAAAAATCACGGATGGAAAACAGCTGTTGCTCGCTGTATTTAAGTGACGCAGGAATCCAACATAACCTGGAGGCTAATTGACACTGGAATTACACATATGAAACAGGGCATGAGAACGCTTCCTCATGAGTGAAATCACTACCATGAGCCAAATGGGTCATGTCAGATATTAAAGCAAAGTTTTTCTTCCATTTTCCAAACAGAAATATGTACAACATAATGTACTGGTCAGCATCAGCTGACTGACAGCATCAGCACTCTTTATATGCACCAAAGTTGAGGCATGTATCACTCCCAAGTGGCCACAGGAGAGCAGCCTGCAAGACAGGGTCAGAATTAACATCAATTAACATAAATGATAGAGCTCCCATTTCAATTTTTTATCACCGTGTACTTCATTTGTCACATCATGAGTTGCTTCACTCTCACTCACTCCATCTTAATCCCCCCCCCCCCCCGACCCCGTCACGCTCTCCTTCTCACCCACCTCCCACCATCCCTCCCTCCCTCTTCCTATCTAATTCAAGTTGATGGATTGATGGACTTTTCCATTGACCTGATTAAGCCCGGCCTATCTGGCAGTAATGGCTGTAGAGTGTGTGTGTGTGTGCATTTGTGTGTGTGTGTGAGAGCTTTTGCAAGTATGTATCTTACTGAGAGTTATGACTCTATACACACACTCTTATATGGTGTCGGTGTGTTTAAGTCTTCTGAGTTGTGTTTATGCGTCTTATCACTGTCAGCAAGAGATTAGCACATTTCTTTCCCACTGTGAGGTTGATCTGCTCCTTAACATTTCAAAACCCTCCCTCAAGGTAACCTTATCTTTTTTATATACTGGGTGTAATAGGATTACAAAAAAGTATTAAGCTGTTAGATTCTTAAGAGTATTTCACTCCTGTAACATTGTCAGACTCACGATGGACAGTGGATCAAAATCGATGCAGCAGAACCAGAGATACCGTCTTTTTTTTTATTCCACTCGTTCTTCTTCCTTGTCCAAACCTGGCACTTACATTACCCACAATGCAACTCAACTGCCGTCAGCTTGGCGGGAGATTCAGGTGTGTTGAGTGAAGCAAAAGATCTCTGGTACCTCAGTTAGTGCCGGTGAGTTTTATTTTGGTTTAGGTTCATACCAAATAGTGGCAAAGAGTTTTTAAGTGTGTAAAGGAGTTTGTCCCAGCGCTGCAGTGTAGCAGGGTGACGGAGGACATCGTTCAATCACATGGCCAGAGTTCAAGCCCCCAAGCAGCTAAGTAAGATGCTGAACCCCCACAAGTGCCAGAGGCGTTGCTCTTTACCTGATCTCTCCCATTGGACAGGTTTAAGCAAATAATAGTTTCACCTTAGGCATTACAACAATATCAATTTATAAAACAATAAATTGCATTGTTATTTTTTTATGATGATAGCAGTGAGACTCAACCATACAGTCTTTGCATCTGGAATCCAAAGTAATGAGTTACAAAATGCTTAAATAAGGTAAAAGCTAATTCTTAGTGGGCTTGAATACAGTAGGGACGTCATTTGACTTGTGTTAATATGAAAAATTTCAATGTCACGTTAAATGGAAGACTTGGTACTATTTTACAGCATTACTAGTCAGTTGGTCAAGTGTTTCTCAAGCTACAGTCCCCTGTGTGATGGTGCATGAGAGCTGGACAGTGAAGTGCTGTGATCACCAAACATCATTAGATAAAAACACAAATGAGCATTGACTGTTACCAGGTTGTTGGTAATTGAGTCAACACATTACCATTGCTGCCGCTTGAACTGAAAAAGACACCAGACACTCTGCAGAAATACATTTACCAGACTGGATGTAAAAACTGCTGCATTCAGCAACATTGTTGAAATTATTTTCCACGTATCCTCCAAATTGTTGCGTGGAAACCTTTTATCTCTAATATCTATCTAAACACCATGAAACTCTGAGCAGATTTAATATGATTTTGAGAGGATTTTATAGATGTAAGAATTGTGGAATTTATCATCCCATGGATCACCATGACATCCAACTCCAGTTATAGTATATGTTGAAGTGGCCAAACCTTTGCACGCTGTTTGTGGATGAAAATGCTGTGGTTTATTGGTGCTCAGTCACAGTGCATGACAACAGATTAACCTGTTAAAATCTTAACTGGACAAATCCTTAGTCTGCTTTGTGCCTGTTAACTGAGCCAGTTTGACAGACAGAAGTTGCACTTAGCTTGTTAAAGAGCCAATCAGAGAGAGTCGGTCATTATTACTGCCTCTGTTTTCATGTTAATCGGTCCCGTGCTGATTGTCTCATTAAGATCTTGAATGCAGATTCTCTGCAGGACTGTTTGTCGACAAATGCTCTGCTTGTCCCAGCCCTGCCTCGGTGTGGAAAACAATAACAGACACGACACACTGAGGGGAGGAGGACATGAGTTAACTTGGGATCAGACCGTCTCGGCACAGTTTCGTGTTTTCTTTGGTGCGTAAACCTTGAAGCGGATTTTGCATTGTGACCTGTTCTGTTTTTGTGACACGACATGAGATCGCTGTGCTTTCACCTCGTGTGGATGAATGAAGACGCCTCATTCATGCTGATGTGATATATTACACACATTCACACACAACCACTGCCTTTATGCACAGATGTCCTTCTCTCTGTCTCTGACTCACACACACACACACACACACACGCACACATGAACAGTAACCGTTGTGAGGTTTTTTAGGCTTGCGTGACTGTGAAGTGTGTACAACCTATTTGTGTTCATTCAGTAGACAGGCGACTCGCTCCGTGTCTGCTGCCTCGCTGCAGGGCTGATACCGCATTCTGCATTCTGCACTAGCTCTGCTGTTTATCCTACACTACTGTGTGTGTGTGTGTGTGTGTGTGTGTGTGTGAGAGAGAGAGAAAGACACCACGTAATACACGCATGTGTTTATCATAATGTTAATGTGCTGTTAGTGTGTTTGTGCATACAAGAATGTGCTGCAAATGTATGTGTGTGTTTGTCAAAGCCAGAAACAAGTTTGTGGCAGAGAGTTTCGACATGTATTTCTTTTTTCCGTAGGCAAAGCTTTTATGACCTATGCAGTTGTGGTGGGCAGTTCCATTGAGAAACAGTTGTTGGCTTTTCCAGTGAATGAAATATCTCACAAATCAAGTTACATTATTATTACTATTGTTATTATGATTACCGTCCCGCCCGCTCCCGCTGACTTTTTTCCTGTCTCGACCCAGTCATGTGAAGAATAGTGAAATTGACTCCCATCCCACAGGAATCCCGAAAAAATGTCCGCCTCTAATACAATGCTGTGATAAAGCTGTCCTGCTCATTGATTTGCTACACTGCCCACAAAGGCCCAATACACCCTGAGATTTTAAAGTGATACATACAGTGGTATGAAGAGTGAGGCAACATCTCTGACAGTAGACACATTTGTATACTCTAACGTTATATATCTTTATATCGCAAAACCCTAATAAGTAGCATTGAAGTACTAGTACTTGTGTGTGTGTGTGTGTGTAATTGCGTGCCATTGAGTTTAGAGCAGATGGCTGTTGCAGAGATGACTCAATCGTCTCTGTAACTTCTTAAGAGATAAACATCATCAGTGGGATTACAGTTTCTAGCTCTCTTCTTTTTTAGTTTGTCTTTTGGCAAATTTTAATTATTAAAAAGAAAAGCAGACGGGGAGAAGAGACTGGAGGGCCAAAATTTGGAGGGGCATACTGTATAGATCATGAGCTGGATTCAGACAGACAACATTGAAAGCTTTCCATTTCATTCATGTCCAACTTTATTGGAACCAAAGGGAGAAGTTTCTAGAACTGGACAGGTTTTCTAGGAGTCTTCTAGGAACCGCAGGAACACAAGTCTTGACGGTGCGTTTGCAATCATTTTTCAGACCCACTTGCCTTAAAGTTAACACTACAAATCATGCAAGAAAATATGCCAAATCTGAACATAAAACACAGCAAGTTCATTGAAGTGGTAATATTTTATGCTACAGGTGCCCCATTACTCTCCTTTTACTGTAAAACTAAATGGGCAGATTTACTTCCGACTGTAGTCTTTATGGGCTGAGCAGACGTACTGTACACCAACTATTCAATCAGATCCATCAAAGAGGGAAACATTCACAAAACAAACACACTCTGTCTCTATTAAGGCATGATTTACTGAATTGACATTAAGGGTTTTTTTTGGTGGCGCCCACTAAGTGCTAAGCTACAGATTTAAATGTTGTAGCCCATTTTCTTTTTTTTATAACAGTTTCTAAACACAGTGGGAAAACAGTAGGTTTCTGCTTAGTAAAGGTCGACCAAGTCATTGCCCTACCACATGTACTTCAGTAGTTACGGGGACATGTGAATAAACTGCAGGACAAAGTTGAAATCCCAAATTATTAATTATTAATACATAATCCACCTCTTCAAAGTGGATTATGAGGTAGCTCCTGGTTAACATAAAGCAGAAGCCCAAATGATGGTAAAAGCAATAATGATTTAAATGCAGGGACTTCATTGTGGTGCCAGTCAGACTTCCATCAGGCCAAAGAGGACAGATGGTTTAAAAGACTCAAAACACCTCTCCACCTATTGATTTTAGAGTCAGGATGGGTGGACAGCACTCTAACATCAAGCACATCATAAGTGTAATGGCTCTGAGGGCCGGTGAAAGTGGCCCCTGTGCTCATTAAAGGACAAAAGAAAACATGAACATAAAGAATAGTAAATCATTTATGTCCCAGCTCTCAGTTTTATAGCCTTGGCCTCTATTATGAAGAACCATGTTCCTGGATGAATGATGACACTGATCCAAACTGTTAGCTGACTCAACTGTGACCGCTAAGCTAGCTGCTCACAATCAATGAGATGTGTAACCCGACACCCATCAATTCCCCTAAGAAGCATAACGCAGCTGTGGTGCCTTGTGGGAAGAAGGGCAAATGAAATGTGACATCATTGAGCTGAGCTGACTGTTTTCTAGCATGACACAGCTTAGTAAGACGGCAGACTATTAAACCTGTAATGTGCAACAATCCGCCATCTGTAAATGAAGGGTTTGTCTTCCGTCTAGGCTGCACAAAAGCAAATTAACAAGGACAGCACAGGAAAGTAGACCAGTCAGAACTGTCAAAACTGCTACTGATGGTGGACAAAGATGAACGCACACATACACACAGAGGAGGAGCACTTATTTGAATACTGTGTCAACTTTAAAAACTGAACGATGCACCGTGTTACTGCGTCCACTGTGTATTTCACTGCAAGACAAGGACGAGTACCAGGAAAACTATAGTTAAAACGTGTATTTAAAGTAAAAATACACCCGTCTTTTCAGCTAAATCATTATGTGGGGCTGCAACAGAAATCTCTGATTGAGACTAGAAATTTAGACTAGAAGAGGAATAATCTGCCATTTTCTGTCTAAGAGAGAGAGAGACAGAGAGAGAGAGAGAGAGAGAGACAGAGACAGAGAGAGAGACAGACAGACAGAGAGACACAGAGAGACAGAGAGAGAGAGACAGACAGAGAGAGAGAGACAGACAGAGAGAGAGAGACAGACAGAGAGAGAAAGAGACAGACAGAGAGAGAGAGAGGTCATTGGTCATTAAGGGGCAGCTGTGAACACAACACTGACATATTATCACCTTATAAAGTTGATATGCGTACTGTTGAACCTTTACACATCCAGCATACATGGAGCAACGTTAGTCTTCATTTAGAGTCATGTTTCTGGCTACCCAGTATTAACTCTCATGTTAGCTCTGATTGGCACTCCACCAACTCCTGAGGGAAACATCTGGCTCTTTAGCTGCTGAATGCTTCACTGTGTTCACCAGCTAGTGTCTAACTGTGTCTGTCTGCCATTTGGTGTTGGGCAGGTAGTGTACAGTGGGTTTATCAGAGCTTTTTTACTGAACGCAGCTGCCTGTTATTGCTGGAAACAGGGTGGAGAAGCAGTAAAGGTGAACCAAAACAGTAAAGTTGTGGGCCAGAAAACCAAAACACTGAGCTGAAAGGCTCCATAGACGGGTGATAATTGTTTATGGGTTTGTCTCTACAGCCAACAGCTTTCTCAGTGTGGATTAATCCGGTGTTCATATAAAAACATTGAGCATCTTTAACGTGAGAAGGAGAGAAGTTCATGGGTTCAGGTATGAGAGTTCAGTAAGGTTAACAGATGAACACACAAAGAGCTGAGTACAGTAGAAGCCCACGAGACAGCTGGAGACACAGACAGGTGGTACACAGTGGGAAGTCATGTTGTGTGTGTGTGTGTGTGTGTGTGCATACAGTGATCTGTCTTTGGTAGTGTGTGACTGGTGTATTGATGATGTACAGTTGTGTGTATCAGCAGACCTCAGTGCACCCTGGGAGGTGTAAACCTGCTGAATCAGGAGAGTGACGACAGAGATGCAGAGTGATTGATTTAGATTTTTTTTTTTTTGCATCTGTTTATGCTGAAAACAATCAGTATTCATTGTCCAGTGCAGAGTTGAAGCCATTTCTCTTGCCCAGAAACATTTCTCTTTATCTCTCTCAGGCAGTCTTTAAATTCGGTCACTGAAACATTTTATTCAAACTTTTTACAGCCACCTTTCTCATCTGCAGTAATATACTTTGGGTGGTATATTACAAGTTATGCTTTTGGAAATGGTGAGCAGTAAACAAAACATACAAAACTACTGCTTCTGGTGTGGTTCTGTAATGTAGATGTTAGTATTGACAATTTTACGTCACATTTTCAAACCAACAACAAACTTAATTAACGTTTAGACCAATTCCTTAATTTGGTCTTAGAAAAAGAATGAGTTATTTAGTATTTCATAACAAATGAAGTGCGAGATAAATGCATGTCTGGGCTTGGAGCTGAGGGACCTACTGGCTAACTGGCATAGTGGAGCCACTTAATCTCGCCAGGCCAAGATGTCAGACCGGGCCTTGGCACCTGGGGATGCCCTACAGACACACACACACACACACACACAAACACACACTGTTATACACATTGAATTGGATGGCCGATGAAGGTTGGCAGTGCCAGCAGCTCCTCACTCTGCCAACAGTGCCCGCAGTGCAGAGCGGGTGTTTCCCTGTGGCAGCGCTTCTCCTCTCTGACCTGCAGCTACACTCATTAATGTGTTAATTGATGTGCGCTATTGCAGACACACTGCCAAGAGTAGATGGCTTCAGACAGTTGGTTAATAACTTTAATACTCAAGTGTTGGACTGAAGTCAATGGGGATGAATCTTCCTTCTCTAACGAGCTGCATTTTAAATCAGAGCAGCTCCCTGTTTCTCGACAGTACACTCAGCAAAGTAGTCTTGCCAGGAAACCAATATATTTTTGACCAAGAGGTGTTACACTAATTAATCATTGTTTACCAGAAAACAAAAATCTGACTTGGCATTTCAGAAACATTTAGATTCAGAAGATATAAAATCTAAATAAATATAAAACAAGATGAAACGTGAATGGTGGTTTGAAATAATTTCCCACTTTAATATTTAACAGCTTTCCTCACATACAGCATGTGTGAATAATACACTCCTAACATACTTTATTATTAATGAATAGATAGTAATAGTAATAGTAATGGTACATGCACACTACTCTTCTAGTCATGTTAACAGTCAATGATTGTCTCCCTAGAGACAGAGGGTAGTACTAAGATTACACACACACACACACACACACACACACATCCTGGTGGCGCCCTCTAAAAGCAGCAGTAGTGCAGAGTGCTGTTGGGTGATTAGTGTGTTTTTAAGACCGTATAATAGAAGCTTAGCCCAGTGCTCCACTTTCAGGGCAGGAACAGCAAGCTTGGCCATCTGGACACTAGTACACTCTAATGCTGGTACACAGAGGCCTGTGGGGCCACACCACAGAACAAACAGCCTGGTTAGAGCAAAGAAACCAGGAAAACAATGTGACACTCACAAACATGTTTGTGCTTCTGCTGCTAACATGGAGTATGAAAAAATAGAAGATAGAAGAGGAGCTCAGTGGCACAAGCACGTTTTCAAGATAAAACATTGAGCGTGAGTGTTTCACTCTGTAATACATATGACATTGTCAGTAAAGAGAAAAGACACATACAGATATAAATGTAGGTACACACACACACACACACACACACACACACACACACACACTCCTTCTCTTCAGTTCATCAAAATCCGATGATGACGTCCACTCCTTTAACGGTGAGATCTTCTCCTGGCTCTCCTCTGCAGTCTTCTGGTTGTCGAACAGCAGAAACATCCTTCAGGTCCTCGGGTCAGATCTTGCACTTCCTCAAAGCGTTCCTCATCTGGGCGCTTCTTCGGCCCTCCAGCTGAGTGTTGACCATGATGTAGCTGGCCGCGTAGCACTCTGCGGGGTAGCTGACATGGAGGCATCCTCATCACGTGCTCCAGCCACTGCAGCTGGGGCCGGGTGATCATGGCCTCAATACACACACACACACACACACACACACACACACACACACACACACACACACACACACACACACTAACACAGATACACTAACACGCCAAGATGTAACAACAAACATCTGGCTGATCTGCCTGCCCCACATTATTACTGGACTGTGTGTGGGTCAGTGCTTCGGGGAGGGGGAGGGGCCGAAATGTGTGTGTGTGTGTGTGTGTGTGTGTGTTCACGTGCCATGAGACATTAGGGGAATTGTGCCAACATGTGGCTCTGTCAAAGTTCTTATGCCCACACACACACACACACACACACACACACACACTCAGGATCTTTAAATGAATCAGCAGTAACAGTCAGAGCAGTTTGAGTTTGAATAAATTAAAATTTCAGTCTGCAACAGCCCAATATCACAGGTTTCTACTGATAAAAGTAAACACACACTTCTTTTTACACATGCACACACACACACACGCGTCCTTGGAAGTGTTACCAATGTCGTCAGCTTGTCACCTCACATTTGCCACTGCTGCGCTGCGCTGCGTGTGTGTGTGTGTGTGTGTGTGTGTGTGTGTGTGTGTGTGTGTGTTAGGGGTTATGAGGGTAAGGAGAGTAGTAGAGCAGGGAGGAGGGCAGGTTTGGTGGAGACAGACAGAGACAAAGGGAGGAGGGGATCTGACTTCTGTGACGTTAACATTCACTGGCGAGGTGTGAAACACACCTAAGCGTCAGGGAGAGTTTTGTTTCTAAATGTGCCAGTTTACTCATGTTATTATTTTCCCCACTAAATAGACAAGTAGGTATGGTGAGCTGCAGTTATATTTTTTACCCCGTTGACCAGTAATACAAGATATTGATATATATACAGATACATTATCAACTTGACATGAATGGTTTTTGACAAATAATGACCAAATAGCTATAATTTCTAGTGACCTGAAGACATTTTTCAGTGCAATGCTCAGCTCCAGAAAATCAGAATCTCAAAATCCAAATAACAGTAAAAGAATACATGAATGATTTTGGCATTGGCAAGAACTGGAGGCGTAGATATTTAACAGGAAGGGAACAACTCTAGTCTAAATCAATCATTTTCAAGAATCAACTCATTCAGCAATTCCCTATGTGGATATTGAGATTTTGGTGATATTGATATTAGACACAGGGAATTGTCCTTATCTGTTTAATAAATCCAAATCGCTGGCTCTCTTCAGGATTTGTATTTCATTCTGCTGTTTGAATTCTGCACCTTGACCCAGAGAGACCTTCCCAAAACTCAGGCCTGAACTTTAATGTGGGCAACACGTGTCGTTACACAGCAGTTCTCTGCCGTGGCTTAGAGGCATTAGAACATATTTGTTTTCTCCTTCAGGGTGAAAGCATGAAATATGCCAACAGTCCAAAGAAGCACAACACTTTGCCAGATGAGTTCTGCAGAGATTCCCGCCTTTTCTCACATGAATGGGCTTTTTGACATTTAGGAAAGCTTGATTTATTCGCTTCAGCCCAGCTGGTGGAAATACATCTAATTCACATTTCATTTTTCTCTGACATTTTAAAAGTTTGTGTAAAATCTGCTTGACAGCTGGATGGATGGATGTCTGGCTGATAAAGGGAGGGAGGAGATAATTGACGAAGCAGTGGAGAGGGACGACAGTGCAGCGGTTAATCCAGCAGTGGGAGTATTCACTTTACTTAAAGTCCACTCCATTTTCGATTATTTTTTGAATAAAACTTAAATGACAAAAAAAAATCACTTGATTCAGGAAGTTGATGAAAAAAGCTGTATTTTTTTCTAGTTTAGAAGCAGTTAAAGAGGAAAATCTTAAGGAAAACAGCTCCTAACTTCTGCTAGTGAATTACAGCTTCAATTTATATTTTACATTGATTCAATTGAAACTCAATATACCACAACATGGAAGACAGGATGACTGGAGGAAGAGCAGACTAAGACTGAAAAGTGAGCAGAACAGGACTGAGGAGGGCTAAAGGACAGACATGAAAAGACAAAGACAGTGGAGGAGGAGGAGGAGGAGCAGTAGCAGGAGGACAGCAAAGGCAGGAAAAGAGTGGAGGAAGTAAGCAACTGAGTGAGGAATGTGGATGAAGGTGAACAGCGCCGGGGGCTTAACATGGAGAATCACCTAAATAAAAATGGAGGTGAAAAAGAGAGAGAAGGACATGTAACATAAGAAGAGGATAGAGAGAGAGAAGGGAGGTGAGGAGGTCTGTGAGGAGTTAGACGATTGGACAGAGTGGTATGAAGAAACATCACAAAATGAATGACAACAAAAGAGAAACGTAAAAAGATTGAGAGACTTGAGAGTCAAATATAGAGGAGAGAGGGGATGAAAAGGCTTTCTAGAGTGTTGCGGAATAAAAAAGATGGCAATGAACGTGTAACATGAGGTGACAGAAGCAGCGCTGAGGGAGGTGGGGTGCATTCAAAACAGGAAAGAAAGTGTGAGAGAGCGAAAGCCCAGAGCATCCTCTTCATCCCTCATTCAGCTGCTGCAGATAAGTGCTACTGACCTCATTACTCTTTCCCTCCCCTCTTCCTCCTTCTCCCCCTTCCCTTCGTCTTTTTGCTTGGCTGATCAGGCCGACAGATTGCGGGGTAAAATGATGGGAGGAAAGGAAAGAAGAGATGCAAAGTGGGAACAGGATAGCACGGCATGGAGGATAAATGCAGTTCAGTTTGTCACAGCGTGCCTGTTTGACTTGAGGGATCTCTGCTGGTTTGGCAGTGATTCTTTGTGTCTTGTTTTATCCTTTATTTAATGTTAAGATTTAAATTTTCTGGAAAGTTATGACCCTCCACTATAACCCCCTCCCCCATCTTTGTAGTGGTATTTCCTTGTGTCTCTCTTTCTATTTTCTCTCATTTCTTTGTAATATTTATAATCTGTGAAGCTTCAGCATAGAGTCGAGAGTTGGAACAAAAGTACAGAACAACATGGAAGCATGACTTCAGAAAAGCAAGTTGATTTTTGTAGCAATATCTCTGTTTCTGTCATTTTAGCCTTTTCACTACGTAGTAACCTGAATATAAAAGTTACATAAATTAAATTTAACAAAAAGCTCTATATAAGCCTTTAACACAGTTTCAGAGACATTCAGCTTTTAAAGGACAACTTGCTTGTTCTTCAGCTTAGTGGCAGTTGCTAAATAACAGTAATTTTTCACGCTGAAAGCCAAAAACAGAACGGCTAAAGCTCTTCTTCCCCCTCCTTTTTCATGTGGGAAGCAACAAAATTGTGCATCGCAGCCATCATCTGCTCATTCTGTCACCTCCTGCTCTTCATGATAAACTACTACAGCCAAACACATAATCCCAGACAGTGTCCTTCATTACAGTTTTCTGTTTCTGTTGTCAGGTGACTGATGTGTCTAACCTGATCTGATTGTTGCTCATAAACCTGTTAACTAAGGAGAACAGTAACTCCTGCGCTGCCGCACTGAAGCCACTGATCATATTTCATATTTTATGCTGTTGTCTGACAATGTAAACATACATATGGATCAATGGCAACACCTGTATTGTGTGATTGGCCTGTAAAATGTCCCGCTCAGTACATACCTTTGAGTGGGACATTAATAACCAACCTGTGCTTTTTAGTCCGGTTAAATCGGACTCTGGTTCGTTTTCCCCCTTGGTGCAGTTTGTTTGGGCAGGTGTGAACACAGTAATCACACTCGGGTTTGGACCAAAACAACCGCACCGAGACCCTTGAGAGGAGGTGGTCTCGGTCTGGTCCCAAACGAACTCTGGAGCAGTTTGTTTGTGGTGGGAACATGATCCGACCTCAATCCGACCCAACTACCAGGTGAACTCTGCAAGTTTGAGCTAAGTGGCTCCTGTAGCCAGGTGTGCTTTGCATTCTGGGATGCAGCAGAGCAGCAAACTGTTTCTAGTAGCAGCAGCTGGACGGAGAACGAAGCAGCAACGTTTCTCTCTCAGAAATAAACACTAGTCCAGAACACAGGACCTTCTGCCTGTATTTACTTTCTTGCTCCCGCCCCAGACTCATCTGACCAATCAGCAGCAGAAAGCTTGCTTCATGTTGCTTCTACACAGCATCCACTCGTGTCTGTGAAGGCATGTGTCATTGTTTCAGAGAAGCTTTTTTTCCTCGTCCAAGCTAAAATGCTCAGATTTATTCACTGCAGAGAACGTGTTCAAAAAGCGAAATGTTTTGGTGCTAAAAACACCATTTTCATGTGGGCTCAGCCTTTTACCCACCGCAGCCTTCCAGCAGCACAGATAACCTTCAGAAGGAACCAGCAGGAAACTCTGTTTGTCCTTCCTGCTGTTTGTTTCAGCCGTTGGCAGATGTCGCGGATGCAACCCCGACCGTTCTCTCAGTTGCTCACTTCCATAACAACGCCATTTGGGTATCTGAGCTAGTTTGCACAGGGGTAGTCGCTCTGGAAGTTCCATCATGCATCTGGTTTATTATTTTTTAGTCTTTTCTGCAGTCCACCGTCGTTCCTCACAAACATTTATACACACACAGGCACATGCCCGCTGTCTCTGCTCATATTGTAACACACATTAGACTGGTCAGTAGATTCAGTCCTTTGCAGTTTTATTCTCCTTAATGATTCCTATCTTACAGTGTACGTTAGGTCGTGCAGTACAGATGTACCCATTGTAGATATTTGTACTTTTTTACTAGTTTGCTAAAATCTGCTGCTCTTTGGCTCCATTACTAAGAGATCAATCAAGAAATCAATATTCGCTCTCCTTTTAGCTGGCAGGCGCTACATGTGAAGATGTGCTAACCAGCTGGTTGAGATTCAGGTTTTAGTGAATAACATTACAGAAAGACCTGACAGCAGTAATGATGTTAAGGCAGTGATTCCCAAACAGGGGCACTTGTACCTCAGGGGGTACTTCTGCACTTGCTCGGGGGTACATGGAAAGATTGTGGAGTACCTCAACTAAATCGAAAAAGTGGAAATTACAGTTTAACTGAAACATACATCCACATATTGAGTCACCTGTAACACCTGAAAACCACGTGTGGAGAAAAACTAGCAAAAAAAAAACAAAAAACTAGCTAGCCGGCAAGTGGAGAAACTGAAACTGCTGGGTAGAAGTGATGGATATGTGGTTGAAATAGTTAGCTGAAAGTAATAGAGTTAAACGTTGGATAAAGTAAAGTAATGGATAAATGGTTGAAATAAATGGTGGTGTTGATGAAGAGGTAATTGAGTTCATCTGACAGGGCTGAGGGGGTATGTCACACAAAACGGTTGGGAACCACTGATGTCAGGCATGCGGGATTAAAACACGAAGGGCGAGGTCCCACTGCAGTACTGCACAAGTCAAATAATGTTTATGACTACCTCCTCCCCTAAATCATCTCTGCTTTCTTCGTCCCTCTTTTTCCTCTGCACACTGTAAACTGCAGTGTGTTTTATACTCGTGTACTGTATGTTTATGTGCTGCCCTGCTGTTCAGTCACTCATGATTCTGCTTTTCCAGCCCTGCACTTGCTATGCGGCTGGACATTGATCATGTCATGTGTGTATCAGCGTCACTCAGAGAGAAGAAAAATAAGTGTTGTTGCAGTATACCCTAACCCCCAGAGCAGTTCCCCACTGATCCAAATCCATTTAAAATGCTTTGTACTTATGAGAGCACTCAGTATGTGGTTTAACGCTAGTTATGTCCTGTGTTTTTTAGCTTGTGGGCATATGCAACAGCTGTAACCCCTGCTGCTTGCTGCCGTTTTGGTGCCAATTACATTTCTCTGTAGCCCGGTGGGCCTGCTGCGCAAAACACTCTCTCCATCCCCATGATACTCTCATTTTCTGGATTAGATTAGTTTCTCTTCGCTTCTAATTTCTTCTCTTTGCTTTGGTTTTCTTTTATTCCTTTTGTTCTCCACGGCATGTGTGCTATGTGCGCACACACACATGCATGTACATTTGTGTGTGTGTGTTCTTGGTGCTCTAGTAAGAGTTTTATTATGAATTCACTTCTAGGATATTCTTGACAGCAGATTCTATTAGGAGAGTCCCCATGAGTTTACTACATTACTTCTGCATTAACAAGCCTACGAGCGTGTGTGTGTGTGTAGGTGTGTGTGTGTGTGTGATGGAGAGTTAGAGAGACAGAGCGATGCCCACACACAGGAACAAGGTGGGAGAGAAAAAGACGATTCATAAGAGCTACATAAAGAAAATACCATAATGATTCTCTCTCCTACATTAAATGACGACATGAAATCTCCCGTGGAGAGCAGTGTAGAGTTCTTTCTTTTACAGTTACATGATTCAACCAGTTCACTTCTACTTTCTTCTTCTCTTGATTACTCATCTCTTCTGTTCCTCCCACCTCCATCTGCAGCAGCTCCAACATTAAAATCTGGTTCCTTCTTTGAGTGAATAATTGTCTTAAACTGACTCAAACATTGTTTAAAGGGGCGATGGGAGTTCTTGTTTTCTTGCTGGAGTTTCCAGATGGATGATTGTTTTATCCCCTTTCAACTGACATCTTAATGATGTCACCAACAGTTATCGGCCCGGTTCAGATCACAGGCCAGTTTTCATCATGCTGTGGTCTGATGACACCATGTGATGTAACACTGGGTCAGAGAATCTGTGCTGTTGTGTCATTAGAAATACATTTGTTTGTCTTGTGGGACAAAGGAGAGTCCTGCAACAATGCAGCAGCACAACGGGCCTGCACACTGTGAGGAATGCCTAACGGGCACATTCCCCTGTCCCCTCCATGTGTTCACCGACACACACACAAAAATCTGACACCTACACACAATCACACACAATTGTGCATTGATCCATAAAAGCACATGATCATGTATGTAAGCTGTAAAGGAAGGGCAGGCGCAGAGAGACAACCCAGTGAACTCAGGCTCAGCTGAGGAAAAGCCCATTCTGCCTTTCACGTCCTCTCTCCTCTCTCTTTCCCCCTCCTTCTGCTTCCCTCCTCATTTCCTTTCCTCTTCTCTTTGCCTTTTCCTCCTTGTCTTTCCTCTTCTTTCTTTTTTCTTCTCCCGTTCTCCTCTTTTCTTCGTGTTTGAATGAAATTCCAGCATTTGGCTGTTTTCACGACCCGATTACGTGATTTGGCCTGAAGTCATTGACAGTTTAGAGAGAAACATCAATGCTGCATCTCCTCTGATGGGCAAATTAAAGTGGGCTTGCGTCAGAGGGAAGCTTCCCTCAAAACTCCAGTTTATTTAACAAACAAGCTGAGGGTTCAGAGGATGTTCGCAGTGAACAAACTCTGTCAATCAGCTTCTGCTGAGCAGAGCATGTTGCACCATCATTGGGTCAACGTTTCAGTGTGTCCAATACTTACCCAATACCCACGACATTCCCATCAGTTTCATCTGTACTTTGTGTTGAGTGCAGCAGCCTATTGGAGCTGTCAGCATGTCTGTAGACTCTTAGTGTTGTTTTAAATTGAATGGAAGG
Source organism: Macquaria australasica (assembly GCA_005408345.1). Taxonomy (NCBI): domain Eukaryota; kingdom Metazoa; phylum Chordata; class Actinopteri; order Centrarchiformes; family Percichthyidae; genus Macquaria; species Macquaria australasica. The sequence goes on along the minus strand of SEMN01000527.1, from coordinate 157,248 downwards.
ACTTGAAGGCTAAATATGTCTGTATGACGAATACTGTGTCAGTTTAGACACCAAACAATGCCTTAAAACCAAGTGAAGACTTGATGTGGGAACCTCTCTAATCTCTTTTATCTGTCTCTTATTTTCTTTCTTCCTCTCTCAATCGTTTCCTCTTTTACGCTCACTAATGTTACTCTCTTGGCATTTCTTCTTTCTCTTCTGTAACACAACACATAGAAACACACACACACACACACACACACACACACACACACACACACACACACACACACACACACACACACACACACACACACACACTCTATCCGTGATCTGAAGGGGCGGTTTGTTATGTGAGTAGCTGTGTGTTCCAGTCAAGCAGAGTTTATCCAGGTCAGTAAGTTGATCTGATTAAGTCAGTTTAACAGTTACCCGAGGGGCTCTCCCTCTGTTCCTCTCTCTCGCTTCTCACCTTGATCCTCCTCCCTATTTTTTTCCCTTCAATTTGTAGCCTATCCCCTTCGTCTCTCCTTCTGTCCTCCTCTTTCTCAATCTGTCTCATACTCCCCTTTTTCTCATATGAAATCTCTGTCCATCCATCTCTCTGTCTCTGTCTCTGAGATCTGGCGGTGCTTTGTTAATTCCACTAATGGTGGGATGGAGATGAATGTCGCAGTGAGATTAGGACTCTCAGATTGGAGTTTACTCATCAGTCTTTGTACAGAGGTTACATGTTATTTCACATTTCATTTACTTGAAACGTCCCTTCTGCCATGTTGTTTTCATTATTTTTCTTTTCTTTTTTTTTCTCCTTAACCTGATTTCTTTTCCTCCTTCCAGTTGCTTCATCCCTTCCATGTTTGTGTCTTTTCCTTCTTCCCTCCTTCCTTCCTTTACTGTCAACCTTACCATATCCATCGATTTCTTTCTTTTTAACTTGCTTTATTCCTTCCTTCCCTCCTTTGTCGTCTCCATTGCCTGAAACTTACAGCTTCCATCCTTAGTTCTTTTGCTTTTCTCTTTCCTTCCTTCCTTCTCCTTTCTTTCTTGTTACTACTGTCTTCTTCTTTTCCTTCTTATTTCTTTGTTTTATTGTGTCTTGTCCTGTTTCTTTCCTTTCCTCTGAGTTTTCCCTTTTTCTCCCTTCCTTCCTTTCCTCTTTCCTTCCTTCTTTTTCTTTTTCTTCAGTACATGTCAAGTTTGTCCCCCATCACTTACATTGGAAGCATATTAGGAAGGGATCTATTTGTAGCCAGTATGAACAGGAGGAATTATTACAGCAAGAAAAACAGTTTCAATGGACATATGGTCATCTGACTATTGTTTTAATCAAACTTGAAAAATTGTGGACCTGTCCTTTAATCAGGGCTGCTTGTTTTTTATTTCATAACAAATATATTCAGTTTACTGTAATATAAGTTTAAGAAACATCAGCAAATATTCACATTTGAGAAACTGGAACCAGTAAATTCCTAACAGAAAAACTTCAACAATTAATAAATTAAAATGTTGCGGGTTCATTTTCTGTTGATCAGTCGTTGTAGCTCTGATTCAGAGAACATCATAGGTTCTCAGTGTCGGACACTCATTTCTTACTCAAGAGTTGAACTTTAACCAGATTTCATCAAGATTATCAAACAAATATCAGAGTGAAATGTTGCACCAGAAGTTGAGTTTATCGGCCAGAGTGACTCAACGTTTGGGCCGTGGGGTGGGTGGAGTACTAGTGTCTGGCTGTGCACACGTTCTTTTTCACGCTCACCTACATACACATAAACATGAGCACAAACACACACACACAGAAACACACACAAACATGTCTATTTGACACACAGACAGATGATCAGTGACAGGACCACACATGCAGGCACGTGCTTACATACCTAAACACAGGCCCCTCTGCTGTTGTCTCCACCTGCCAATTAGAACCATGTCATTTTAATCTGTTCAGACTTTGGTTAGGAGGAGTACAGTGAGCCTGTGGGGTGGAGGGGTGTGTTTGGTTTTTTTTTTGGTTTTTTTGGTCCTGTCCATCAGAATTTCTCCTCGTTAATCCCCATTAATCCTGGCTAATGCTTCTTTTGTCTGAAGACACGTCACCAGCATGCCTCTTTCTCTTCCTGTGTGACTTCAAACAAATCAGTTACTGCAGGACGAGGTGGCTGCACGGCGCCGAACGGCTGCTGCTGCTGTTAGGAAATGAGAAATAATCTTGCTTGAAACAAAGTCACAAATGTTTTAATGTTAAGGCATCTGGATATACAGTACACACATACACACTCACACAAATCTAAACACCAGAATGTATGCATGCATGCCTGCACACACGCACACACACACACACACACACACAACCACAAACAGCAGCAGACTGAGCAGCGGTCTTTAACGGCTGAAATGTTCTCTCACTAACATTGAGAACATTGTGCTGCTGTCACTGATCGGTCCATATGTGCCCACAGCGAAGCTGCATTTCATGTGTAATCGCACATAATTTCCCTACAGTCAATTAGCGAAGCTTCTGAGCCCCTCAGAGCGAGATTTATCAAAGCCAGCTCCATCCAACACAACAAAATGACATCTGTCTGTTGCTTTTTTAATTTATTTTTTATTTCTACAGGAAGGACTAGTAATCCTGGTCCTCTTCAGCTGCTGTACCCTTTGTTAATGACAAATAATTAATGAGCTGACTTGTTGTCGGACCATCTGGTTTCTGTGTCAGCACTTAAACTTCATCAGGTCGACTTTTTGTCAAATTGATCGTTGCTTTGAGGAGAAAGCTTCAAGCAGTCTGTAGCAATATTCTGCACTTAAATTAGTATTAGTTCATTCTCAGTTGCACCACAAACCTTCTTAAGCTGCTGCGTGTTGCAATACAGAGCTTCACTTGTGGCTGATGTTAGCCACATAAGATAATGTGTTGTTAATGCAGCACAGGAAATGTCAGCTCACCACTGTGTGACATTAGCTAACAGCGGTGTTTCGTTGTGCCTGTCTTGCTTGCTGTTTGTCACTTCGTACAGGAGATGAACCGCTGAATGTGAGGCATGCTAACTGTGTGGTATCACTGCACCTGAATCAGTTTTGAGTAATGGACATGTGATGTTGAATAGATGCATTAAACACTGTTATCACATGCAGCCTAAGATCTTACAGCAGAGTCTCAGTAACCTATCAGGTGCTAAACTTGAAGTGTGTGTGTGTGTGTGTGGGGGGGGGTTGTTTGCAGATGTAGTTTCTACAGCTGCCAGTAGATGCTACTAAAGGGATTTTACTGATAGGACTTTAAAAGTTGAATACGTCATTTTTGTTTGTTTTTTGTGTGAGAACCTGTGTGTGCGCGCGTGTGTGTGTGTGTGTGTGTGTGCGCGTGCGGGTGTGTGTTTGTGTCTTCTCTGCTGTTATAATGTATACTGGTACAAACTGCTTGAACTAAACACAATATATTCTCCCTCACATTGCCTGCAACCTCAAAGTCTTACGTTGCAGTTACTATATATGCAGTACTACTGTACAGTAACTGCTTTGAAGTACTTGTAGTGTGAGCAGTAGAGATGAGGTATTGCAGGGGCCTTTTAATGATCAAATTCACCAAGTTTCTAAGGTGAAGATTACATAAGATATTTTTCTCCTGCTCAAACTTTATATCCAGAGCGAGTTAGAGCTGAGAGTGTTTGCTAACTGACCTTAAGTAAGAGAAAAATGCAGTTGACAATAGAAATGGACCTCTGGATAGACGAGGAAGCAACGCTTAATTACTCATCGGGTTAATGAAGTTATTAAATTACCTCCTGTGCCTCTTCTCCGGCTCATATGATGCAACTAGTTCGTTATAGAAAAGAGAAACCAGACATAAAACAACTCCTTCATCACTTTGATGCTCCTTTTTAGTGATGAACAAAAGGCTCAAGTGGAGCCACGTCAGCCTGAACTGACTTATAGAAAAGTAAATAATAGCACATGAATGCAACACACATCTATCAACATTTCAATGCCAATATAATAAAAATCCAGGCAAGTTGGTTCCCTTTTATTATGAAAGTAGTCTAGTGTAGTATAGCAGTATCAGTGAGAGAATTCAAACGTGTGGGGTGTAGACAACATAATATTATTATGTGTATTTGCTCTGTGATCAGGATGTGTCTCCATCCTCACAAACACTAACAGTATATGGCTTTTCACAGCTGAAGAATTGGCTGGCTCAAGTATCACAGGCTTGCAGTTTATATTTATTTATAAAGAGTACTCCACGAATTACCTTTAGAGAAAGCTGAAAGGCAGAATAATAACACGACCCCATGGTACTGTACTTATTTTAATATTACCTGTTTTCAAGGAAAATGGCAGAAAGGGCAGTCAGTACTGCTCTGAATTCCTCAGGGGTCAGAGCAGAGTCAGGCTTTTACAGACCCACAATGCAGCTCAGTGTTTCTGTGTGGCGTCCCAAGGCCTCAGTCTGCTAATGCACTTATGCAACTAAAGGGGTTCAATGCATCTTGCTGCACATCTCTCTTCTACCAGTTTTTCCTGTCTCTCTTTATACCTATAGATAGAGAGATAGATGCTAAGACTTTTACTAACGTACTGTGGCTGACCTGAGGAGGGTGGACTCTCCTCAAAGAGCTAAATAATAAATCTAACTGTGTTGCTTTTCCTCCCACCAAGACGCCTTGGGTCGTTCCCCCCAGTGTAGGAATTTGCTGCAGACAGGGCTGGGCTTACGTAACAGAGGGCTTCACTCTGACCCAAATGGAAAAGACAAAGCTTGCAGCCGCTCTGCCGTGGGTTACAGTAGCTAGCAAATTTAGAAGCTGATGAATGATTCAATACAACACCGGAGGCTCCCAGGCTGAACTGAACAGTTGAGATGGGAGATTATGTTCTCTCTCTTTGGTAACAAAACACTTCATAAAATCCGTTTTTTATCCAGGTGTTGTTTTTAATTGTGTTTTGTGGGAAATACGGAGGCCCAGAGGTTAGAGAGGCCACCCCTCACAGGAATCACATTACATATTATTGCAGCATAGCAGTCACTTTGGGTGTTGATATGGATCATCACTGTCAGTCCCCATCCCATTCATGACACAACAACTCCAAGGACGGTTAAAATAAAAAAAGGTAATCAGCAAGAAAACCTATTTAAAAGCGCTTCAGCAAGCCGTGAGCTACATTATCTGTCTCTCTCTTCACTGATGATAACGCTGGACTCATTTATCTCAGGGATCTTAAATTTCATCCACTTAATATGAAGCACTATCCTCAGCTCTCTGAGCCAAAGCATGTTTTGAACCTCACAGCGTGCAGCCATTAGAGGAAAATGGGTCTGTAGATACTTACTTTAATGATAACGTGATACCTTATCGATCCCACTATAGGGAAACTGTCTCTGTCTTATCTGTCTCACCACATCGCACTGATGTCACTGTTAAGGAATGGTTTGACATTTTGGGACCAGTTGCCAGGCAACCAGCAGACTCCAGACTCCAAGAAATAGTCCGCCACATACCCCCCCATAAAACGGCGAATAGTTGGTTTGACTTTTTATTTTTATTTTTGGGGGGGGGGGGTAGATTAAACAAATGACATATAACATGTTAATTAGTGAGCTGAAGAGGTGCTGCTAGGTGGATTTTGTTACCTTTAACAATGCTAGCTGTTTACCCCTGTTTCCAGTATTTGTTCTAAGCTAAGCTAACCGGCTGAAGGAAAACATTTTACCCTAAATGTCAAATTATTCCTTTTTTTTAAAAAGCATTTTTATTATGAATTATAGAGTCCGGAAGACTCCAATGTACGATATTGTAGCTTAGATATTTCCCAGGTTAACTGCTAAACAGTAAAGAAAACACAGGCAAGCGTTAGATTGTAGGTTTGCCAGTTTGACAGGAAAAATGTAGATGGAAGAAATGAACAGGAGCCTCCTTCTGCTCCGTCAGCAGCCGTGGTGGTCATCCATCTGAAGGGCGGTGGGTAAATTAGGGTGAATATGTAATGAGAAACTCTCTCGTGGCCGTAATTTGTAAACACAGAAATAATTGTCACATCGCTTGATGACAGATAACACACACGAGTCTAATTTAGCATCTGATTGCTGCTACACATGTTCAGCAGTGGCTTGTATGGTGTGTTTGTGTTGAACACTGTTTCCCAACACATCAGATAATCAGTTTACAGTCAAATATAGCACAGAAATCAATCATTTCTGTTTAGTTCTGGCAGCCAGTGGTGCATATATTACCTGGGAGCAATTTCTATGAAACTAAACCCCACAGTTTGATGTGTTCAGTGAGAAAAGTCAAACAGGCAGGGTAGAGATGGAAGCAGAAAGAAATACGAAGCAATTTAGAAGAGAGAGAGAAGGTTGTGTGCAGTACTCATCCATGTCACAGTGTCCTTCAGAGGGTCCTCCAATCCCCACATCACATGTTTTATTTAAAGTGCTGAGTCAGCCATCCTATAGTCATACACTACTATCACTAGTCCAAAGGTCGTCGCAGTGAAGAAGCGTGCATTTCAAGTGTTCTTCATCATGTAGGGACAGCCAACAGAAACAGGAACGTGGCCTGTTTTGAATAGTAATTCATAGTTAATTAACAACTAAATAAAGTTAACTGTTTCTTGTGTCTGTTTATGGGATGTCTGTAATGGGATGAGATTAATACAACATTTTGATTGTGTGATGATTGATTTTGGTTATTGTAAATTACGCCATCTTCAAGCCAACAAAAGAGTATTTTGTGGTTATATAAAATTATATTCTTCACAACATAACAAGCTTCTACACCTGTGGAATGTAAAGATATTAAAACGGAGTAAACTTGTGAATATTGGTAACTCCAACCAAAAAACATTGGTTGAATCTCACTCATAATGCTCTCTTCAGGGTAAACAGCACAACAGTGTTTTCTAACTGCTCAATCACAGCTCTGATGCTTAATAGCATCTTGCATAAATGCTGTTGGTGATTATTTTTGCCCATCCAATTGCCTACAAATGTAATTAAAGGCTTAGAGAGAGTTATGGATGATGAAACGGGAGAAAAGCCCAGTGGAGCGATCATCATAGTCCTATCCTCAAAGAACGACCCAACAAAACGATACATATGAAAGAAGGAGTCCTCTGATGCCTGAGGATATATATATAAATATAAATATATATACACTAAATCTAATACATCTACACTTGAATAAAACAGTTTGGGACATCATATTAGCAGGAAAACAACAATGTTCAATCAGAAAATGCACAGATTGAAATTCAGAAAATGAACTCACATCTCTCAGATGCATGAATCAACTCATGCAGAGAAAAGTATGTACTGTAAACAGTACATTTGCACGCAATATGTTTCTCTGTTGGGAAATACAGGTTTGTGTGTGTGGACCTAATGTCCTGCTGCTGGATTTAACCTCAGTGTGTCCTTAAAGCATCTCAGGAATAAAGGAAGTACAACCCTCCAGGTGCAGTTTTGACTTTCTAACATTTGTAGCTTTTTTAGCTCAACTTGAGTGGAGTCATTTTACGTCTTTTGCTACCCCTTTGCCTCTGTTTAATGTGAGGTAATTTAGTATATTGTGTTTTTATGATGCCGTCAGTCTGTCTGTGCGTGCGTAGCCACCTTCTTGTGAACATAATAGCTTAAACACCACATATAATAGAAACATCATCCTCACACTATCCCCCTGTGCAGCAGAAAATCTAATTATATTTTGTAGCACCTTTCTGCATACATTTAAATATTAATAAGGAAGAAAATTTTCATGTAAACTACTTCTTCTAACTTCTAAATGCTTTAGTCATTTAGGTCATTTTACCAAACCAGGCATGTGTTATCTGAAAACCATACGCTGACAATACAACATGTATTTGTGATGTTTATCAGTCTCTTTTTGTCCTCTCCCACACACGTCTCTGCTGCTCTCCACATGTTTTGTCTTTTTAACCAGCGATCCATCATTTTGTTCCCCACAGCTCTTTCACTCTGTTCCTCTTTCCTTTAACCCTGCCGTCTACCTCCTCATCTTTCTCATCCTCGTCGTTCTTTCAGTCTTTCCCCGTGCCCTCTCCATTTCTCTCTTTCTCTCTCCTGAGGCAGCTGACAGAACCAGGTGATTACACTTTGGCTTTCCCCTCATGGCCTCTCTACTGCAATAACACTCAGGGATGCTGAGTGTGTGTGTGTGTGTGTGTGTGTTATAGTGGAGTCATTCCAGCTTCTTTTTTTATCCTCTTTGTTAGGGGTGTGTATCTCTACCTCCCAGACGTTTTGATACAGATCTAGATACAGATACAGAAATGATCATAGACTGTATATAAAGATGGATGACGCGTCTCCTCTTCCTCCCACTGTGCAAAAATGAAGCCAAACTATCCCGGATACGGGAGCTGCCATCTTGCACTGGTGACAGAATTTGGAGCCGGAGTCTGTGCAGTAGTATCGAGGTCCCGCCCACACACCTGCCTGAACCAATCGCAAGCACACACACTTTTTATAGCATCAAAGAACTGATTAAAACCAAACTGATCAGAAAAACGAACACTTGAACAAACATCAGCATGATAAGAACTACCTAAAATGACAGAAACCATCTTTGGGAACATTTAATTTGACGTGTACTTTGATTTTTCAGTTTGGTCCATGTCCCATCCGCTAACATGGAGGGGGCGGGGCTTATGACCTGTACTGCAGCCAGCCACCAGGGGGCGATCCAGAGGTTCTGGCTTCACTTTTGGGGAGCTGTCAGGTTGTCCATCTTTATATACAGTCTGGAAATTATAGAGATATATTGGAAATGATACGATATGCCTCAATTCATAGCTGATTCCATTAGATTCAGCTGTGATTAGGACTTTTATTATTAAAAGTGCAAATCAAAAAATGATGTCCTCTCCTCACCAACAACAGTAAACACAGGCAGAGATTCACCTTTTTAGCCAGCACCTAAGGAGGATGAACTGTGATGGGATGAAATGCTTCTGACTGGGCGTTCTTTGTCAGTTGTTGAGTGTAACTTTACTGTCAGCGCACACGTCGCCCTCTTTAATGAGCAGCAAGGTGCCGCCGACATTTTTTCATGATACCGATACACATTTTCTGCGAAGACTGCACTGCAATGTAAGATTAAACAGGCAGTGCTGGACACGGTAGTCCCGACACGTCTTTCAGCTTGTGAACATTATGGATCACTTAAAGCACGTATGTGATTGAGGAACATAGATGAGGAGAAACCAACACACAGACTAGAGGCACAGGAGAGCAGACAGAGAGTTACTTGGAAAGTTCGGTTTATTACAGCTGTAAAGATTTCTTTTCTATATTTCATGCAGACTTTGGGTCAGATCTGTGCTTCTGTATCAATGTAGCCGAATCTCTAAGCCTTGTTTGGGTTTTCCAATATGCATCAGTTCATCTTTACACCCCTTATCCATCCATCTTTATGTCTCATTCTCTTTGTTTCAGTTGCTTTGTGTTTCACATTTTCCCTTCTCTCTCTCTTTCATTTTTTCAAGTGTAAGATATGTTTCCATCCGTCCATTTATTCCTCACTTCCTCCCCCTCCCTCTCTCTCTCTTCCTCCCCCCCTCTTCCTCCACCCCACCACCACCATCAATTCAATCCTCCGACTTTTATTTCCCAAAGTGGTCTCTTCTTCTTCTTCTTCGTCTTTTGTTTTTTTTGAGGGTTTTTTGTCTTTTTTTAGCCGACCAAATTTCATTAGAGTTGTTCTTCTTGCCAACAAAGACTGTGTGAATTGGGATTGACCTCGTGCTCTCCTGTCTTTGTCTGGCAGAGAGATTATGAAGCCATTTCATATTTCAATTTCACTCATCAAATCCCCTCCTCTCAGCTGGATGAAGCTCACACACACACACACACACACACACACACAAACTGTCATATCACTCACACAGAATCATACACACACACACACACACACACACTGCAGCTCCTGCTGGAGTCCTGTAGCCACAGCTGTGGGCTCACAGTATCACGGCAGACTGACCTCAAACATCAGGACAGGGTTTGATCCCTACTGAATTATATCAAACATCACATTCATTGGCTTGAATTGATAACAACATGGCAATCAAATGTGATTCTCAACATACATGTTGTCGCAGCAGTGTTTGCCTTAGATGGCTTGAAAAAATGGGGCAAACACTTATTTCAATGAATGACTTCATTTATATGTTGTTTTATTATTATAAATAGGCCCAGACACACGAACATGGAATATTTCACCAACTAGTTAGCGGTGGGCAAAACGTTGTGGCATTTTCTGGTGAAACATTTATAGATAAAATGACCACGTGTGAATGTTTTTCACTGATCCAGAGAATTAAATACACAACAAATGAAGGTACTTCATCACATTGTTTGTTGTTAATGCCAAAAAACAGTCCTGCTCAATGACCAATGACCACAGTGGACTTATTATATATTATATATCTTTATGGGATCTCACATACTTCACGTAAAAGTTTTAACATTTAAGCTAAGCTGGTCATTAATTTGGTCCTTGAATAGATTTTCCATGTACTTTAATAAATGCACATATGTGGAAAAACAATTCCCCCAAAATCCAGCAACAACATATCTCCCGTGAGTCACTGCAGATATAAGACATTCTTATATTGTTTGAGGCATTAGCGAACTGTACTGTAATGTACACAATGTACACAATGTACACAATGCATTAAAACTGCAAGAAGATGTTTTGGCTGCAGTCCTGTAGTGCAAAGAGTTTTTCATCAAGTGTTGAGGTTTCTGCTTTCACTGACTTTTCCCAACATCTGATATGAAATAAATCCTCTCCAGGTGGGGGTGGGGTGGGGGAAAGTCATTGATTACTTAATGCCCCTTCCTTTTACCTCTCCTCTTTGCTAAACCAAGAGAATGCCATTATTTATTTGCCCTCCTGGTGTTCTTGGCCATTTATTTATATTACTGATTTACACTCTTGCTGTTCCAGGAATCATTTTTAACTTGTATAGCTGTGTTGTGAAATCATATTAGTGTCACTGGTCAAGGGGGTGAGTTGCTAAAAAAGGGCCTTCATATAGTGTTGGCAAGCTGTGAAGTCCAGCCCACATATATATATATATATATATATATATATATATATATATAGTGGTGGTAATGTGCGTGTATAATGGGGCACACTGCTGAGGGCTTATAGTCCCTAACCCACTTTCAACACACACACATATGCACATACAGATTAACATGTGTCTGGGCTTTAGAAAATATGGTCGCTGATATGGGAGGGGGAGAGAAAGTTGTGAGAAAATTCAATTAGAGTTGGAGACGGACCACAGGATGAAGAAATGAATATTGAAATACAGCAGCGCTCTCTGTTTCTTTTTCCTGCTGTAATATTATACGCTGGTGTTATTTTATTACAGATTCCTCATCAGTGTACAGGAGACTGTATTTCCAGATAATGCTTGGACATAACAACATTCAGTGTGTCTCAGTGTAAGAAACTGTTAGGAATAAAGGCTCAAATAATTTTAAGAATTTCATTTTATCGGTTTTTGTTTGAATGTTTTGGAGCTGCTCTGGACAGACGCAGATCTCACTTCCTGTTGTCTCTAAATACTCTCCAGTCACTTTCTCTCCTCTCCTCCGAGTCACACAAGCCCCGCCCCCCTCTCATCAGTCGCTTCAATCACCATTTCAACCCATTAACCTTCAGCCTGTGATGCTATTCCCAACCCCAGCTGCAGTTATATTCAATTAACATCCGAATCCCAACAACGTGATGTTACCGGCTACAGAACTCATCCCCCGCTGCAGTTCAACTGCCTCTGCAAATCCAACCATGACCATTGATCTTTGTCCCAGTCCTAATCCTCATCCTAACCCCCCCACTCCACTGACCTAACCATGAACCCGATCTCCCCTAACCTTTCATTAATCCCAGCTCTTTCTTACTTGTTAGGGATCAGGGTTTATACTGTAGTCAGTTGGGATAATAATAATAATAATAATAACTATGTATATAGCACTTTTCAAAAACAAGATAAATTACCAGATAAATAGTAAATAAAAGTAGAATTGATACAGTAATAATGACAAGCGAGGTATGAATTACTAAAACACAGTAAAAACTTAAATAAAGACGGAAGAATAACCGATTCAAGAGAAAGCAATTCTGAAAAAGTGCATATTTAATAGAGATTTAAAAGAAGAAACAGAGCTAGCCTGACTGATCTCAGTAATAATCAATATATCAGTATAATCAACTGAAAATTCCATTTATATTACATTTCTGGTCAAACTGTAAAGGGGCTTAAAGTCTTTTACGACCTCTATTGTCAACCAGTATTGTTGTAAATGTGAATTATTCTGGAACCTCTCAGTTCATGCAGAGCAACGAAACGTGACGTAGATCTGACTGAACCCTGTCTGAAGTACGACAAACACGTCTTTCTTATCAACAGAAGCTTTAAGTGCAGCTGTTTGTTCTTCTTTTAGAGAAAATATACCGTCCAGTTCGTTTAATACTGACGAGCAGATTCAGAACGTTCCACAGCAGCAGCAGCCATCTTGGTTGTTTAAGAAAAAGCCTCAACGGCTCCTCTGTACAGTCATCGTATCAAACCCGCCCCATGTGAGATAAACGGCTGTGACTGGTCAGCTGGAAATCTGTCTGAATGGGAGGGGGACCAGACGTTCCTGCAGAGCAAATAAAACATGAGCTCGCAGGTTCGACTGGTTCCCAGGCTACCTAGCGCCATCCTCCTTCCACCAGCCTCCATGAATGTGAACAGGTGGAGTTGGTAACATCTTGGAGAAGGTGTAGAGCTTGTCTTTTCTGAAGCAGCGTGAAGGCTTGAAAACAACACGAATCACAGATCATTAAAGTGGCTCTTACGCCACGCGAGGCTGTCACAGCTCAGTGACGGATGGTACGAGGCTGTGGTTGTGCTTAGCGTCTGTCTCCCAGCAGGAAATGCGTGCCGCTGTATGAATATCAATTTCGAGGCATGCACTCTCAGCAAAATTCAAAAAAGGCAAGCTGTGCCTGACATGGATCAAAATAAATATGAAAACAACGAGAGCACAACTGATCTGAACCAAACAGTCTGACTCGGCTCGCTCTTTTCATTTATCTTCAGATGCCATGTTGTTCTTCTTCCTCTTCTTAGTGGAATTCATCTCTCACTATTTCACAATTCAAACCAGAAATGATTTTGAAACTAATTATTTTTTGCTACTGAGTTGATAATATAAATGTGTGCTTTAATATGAAGAAAATGGCCCGTTTATTGTTCCTTTGTCTCACTGACTCCAGTTGAATATCACTAGCTGTTGAGGGATTTAAGTTCATTTTCCCTGAAATCTAGTTTATTCTCCTTTTGAAGTCCCTGTCTGTTTTAACATTTGGGGATGCCAGTGGCCAGAAAGATTATCCCACATTCTGCTCTCTTTTCCACGATAGTTTGACCTCAGCTGCTTGCAATCAGGGAGTTTTCCCTTCTTATAAACCATCCAGTCAGTCAGTTTGGCCGTTTCACAGACACCCTCACTGTTGTGCAACTATCATGAAAAATGTCACCGAATCGTACTGTATAATAGGAGGTTTCTGTTGGCCGCTGTGGGCTCAGTCCAGATCAGTTATTGTACAAATCAGGAATGTTTTGAGCCGTGAGCGAGGCCTGGCATTTTGGTGGGAGGCTGTTTTGGCCGTCTGTTTCTGTTGAGAGGATTAACGTTTGTGCCATTCTTCCCTGTGGTGGCTGGTGTGTGTGTGTGTGGGGGGGTAACAGCAGGAGGTAGTCACAGTTGTTAGCGCTATTGTGGTTGTTTATTTCTGTCTCTGGTTTGGTAACACTGTACATTCCAATGGACTTTTATTATTTGCTTTTATCTGGTGGGATAGTTGTGTAAGTGCATACTTTCAGATAGATGGATACTTGATTTGTCCCCGTGGGGGAAACTGGTTTGCAGCACAATCACAAAGTATTTCATCACAACATACACATGCCTAAAAAGAAAATTACCTGTTTAAAAACTTTTAATGGCTTGTGGAACAAATGAAAGCCTGAATCTATTTTTTGTTAATAGTGGGGGAGGCAGTATCGTTGCCCAGATGGCATCAGTTCAGATGAGGAGGAAAAGGGGGTGCCTCTGCTCACACACACTGTTGTTTGCCTTCTTCCTCATTCTGTCTCTGTAGATGCATGTTTGGTAGCGTAATACCCAGCAGTCTGCCGGCCGTTGTTAGTCTTTTTCTGTGCCTCAGTAGCATTGCCAAACCAGCAGATGATGCAGAAGGTTAGAATACTTTGAATAAAAGCACAGTACAATATTTGGAGCGTTTTGTTGTGGACATTAAAGGATGTGTATGACTTCATGGCTACAAAGTCCAGCCTGTTTCCTTTGCTGCTAACTGAAGGGTTTGACTTACAGCACTGTTCCTATGTGTTTATATGGCTTCCTTCATTTTCTTTTCTGTTTCTCTTTTTCTCCATCTCTCTACTCTGTATCTCTCTCTTCATATCAGTGACCTTTCGGCCTAACGTTCATTTATATTCCCTCTCTGCTCTTCCACTTCTCTGACATATAGAGACTTCTATTTTGACCTCCGGGACGTTCAATTTGCTCAATTACTTCAACCAAAATACACATGTCTGTTTTAGCCTCCTCCCTCTGCCCCTCCCCTCTGTCTCCCCCTCCTCTTACCTCTATCTCTTTCTCCCCTCTGTCGTCGCTCAGCTGAAGTTTTGTGCCTGAGAGCAGCTGTTATTCTGCATCCTGAGTGACTTCTGACAGAGCGGGCGGGGGCCGAGCGATGGAGTGCTCTCAGGGAGAAGGGATAAAAGCATGGATGACCTTGTCCAAGATAGGCGGAGGATAAATGTCTCAGATGAAAGCAGCAGCAGCAGCAGCACTTCTCTACAGAATTATCCATCACAAAATACTTCTTTCTGCATTTCTCTCTTCCCTGCTTTTGTTTCTTACTTTTACTTAGTTTGACTTTAGTTAGCATATCCATCCCTCTCTGTCTTCCCTCCCTCTGCCATTACTATAGCGTCCTCTCTTTGCTTTATTTGTTGAGTCATTCCCTCTGAACAGAGACTTTGCGTATCTTTTATCCGATATCCCTCCATTCCTCTGATTTTCTTCTTTTCTTCCCTTTTAATTTCCCCCTCTCCTCATGACACTTCGTCCCTGATATATCCTCCCTCTCCCTCTCTCTCTCCCCTCTCCCATTCCCCTCCATCGCTCACTCTCTCGTCCCGATGGCATCTAATTCCCCAGCGATATTGTCACTGTATATCAAGTTTCATGGGCTTATTGCTCAGGCCTGCACACAAGTTTCTCCCTCCCTCCCCTCTTTTAGCCCTGAACTCCTCCATCATTTCATCACCCGATCCCTCTGTCCTCCTCCCTTGTTCCTCTCCCAGAACATCTAAATCCATCCATCAGCTCATTGTAAAGCCCAGGAAACATGTCTTTTCTCTCTTCAGTCCACTTCCTCCCTCACTCCCATGTATCTCGATTTCTTCTACTGTATACTAGTACAATTAGCTCAGTATTTGCCTTTTCTCTTTTTCACTCTTTGTCCCTCCATCTCTTTATCCCCCTTTATAATTTCATGCTGTACCAAGAATTAGTGACTAATTTCTCAGATTATTTAGTTCTTCTTAATCCCCCTTCTCTCCTATTTAATGTCTTTTTCATTTCTTTCCGTTCTGTTTCCGTATTTTATTAAGAGTCGTCCTTCCTGAAAACATGTCGCTCCCAGAACATCCCTCCTCTTCTCCTCTTTTGACATCTGTCCATCTGTCTTCTCTCCTCCTGTACCTGATATTTTTAATCCATCTGCTGTTTGCTATTAGATTTTTTTTTTCATCCCCGGTCCAGAGACGAGCAGAGTAGAGATTTGAATCCATCAGAAAATCTGTCTGTCAACTTTGGATTTTGGTGTTTGTATTCATGAGTAATGTGGCAGACCATAATAATCCCCCAGGACAGCAAACAACCTAGTTTATTGTTTATCTATTTCTCTGTCATTGTTTTGTCCCTTTGTTCTGTTCACGGTGACTTATGTCTTTGGGGGAGTGTGTGTGTGTGTGTGTGTGTGTGTGTGTGTGTGTGTGTGTGTGTGTGTGTGTGTGTGTTTACACACATTCAGAAAAAGACAAAACTCAGATGTAGATGCACAGAGACAGTTACAAAGAAAACAGAGAGCGAGAGAAAAATCTACATTACAGAAACAGAACAGATGCTCACACACACACACGATGATGCCCAATGCTGCAAGATTGCTGTTGAGCAGGATACACAGGCTGTGTGTGTGTGTGTGTGTGTGTGTGTGTGTGTGTGTGTGTGTGTGTGTGTGCGCCTGCAGCACTGCAGCAGGATCAGTGTCTGCGTGGGAGCGGAGGGTTTTTGTGCGCACGGATTAGCTGTATATAATCAAAGTTGATGGTTATAATGATCATTTACACGCGAGGTAATGCCCTAAGAGCATGGATTTCCTGTAAATGATTACAGATTAAACACTAATGACCCACTCATGTCCAATTCTCACATGTTGTGATATTCAATAAGAATAAAGTGCTTTATCTTCAGACTAGGAAGCCATGGGAGATATAACATATTTGATAAGTCTGTCTGAGTAGATTTGTCCATTGATATGATGATAATGTAATTTATTTTCAAACTCATTTCCCCACATTAGCTGCTGTTATCACCCCGTCTCTGATGGCTGCTTCCTGAAAACAGGGACACTGTGTGGCAGCAGCATCAACAACTGCAGGTTGTATGAAGCAGTGCTGAAGGCGAGCGCACTAATCGGAACAAGAACTGGGAAATGATCTTGACCAGTAGAGACCCCTATGGAAGAGCGCCACCTACAGAAAGTCACACAGCTGAACAGTAGTTGCAGTACTAAACAGTCTCTTGGAGGCACAGAGCAGAAACAACACAGCAGTTGTAAAAACTGATAATAAAATTGAAACTAAATTGAAAGTCTTGGAGTTTACAATTTAGAAGATGAAAACATTTTATGAAGCATTAATACTTTTGCTTAGTCCCAGGTGAGGAAACATTTTTACAGGTATATTGAAAGTGTTTAGCTAAAACAAAACAACAACATTGGTTATTTGTTAAATGGATTAATCCATATACATTACCTGACAAAAGAATTTTGGAGTACATTTGTCTGCAGGTATTCCTTTCAGGCTGCATACAGCAACAGCCAATCGGGTAGGGGAGCCTGAGAGGCGAAGCCCAGGGCCACAAGCACTCTGCGCACCACTTATTACTCTGAGTGCATGGTAATAATTGAAGGCTGCTCAGATAAGTGTATCACTTCCTCTCTCCTCTCATCTGGATGTGGTGGCAGGACAATAAGAGAGCAGTGTTTAGATTTTAATAAGAAAATCAACCCGAAACAATAAAAGAGAGGGGGACAATAATATGATTTTGAAAAATGAAGGGGACATGTCTCCCCATCCTCGTTGAAACTGATGCCCTTGCTGTCCTCCACAGCAAAGCAACACACTGAATATGGAAACAGCTAAGGACATCTGATTTTCATTCATAAGAAGGAAATGGAAGTGTGACTTCAAAAGATCAGAGAAACGCTCATAGAAGGCAATCCGTTAGTTAAATGATCTGTGCTTTTTCTGTCATTACTCCATGTTTTGTTGTATTCCACTGCTGTTTCAATGTGCTAGTTTATCAAACTCAGAAGACAGCAAACAAACTTAAACATCATGGAGGCTTCTGTTTCCAAGTTGTTGAGTGTGGGCAGAGGTTTGCACTCTGCTGAGCACTTTCCAGCCTAAAGGCAAACATGATGCCTTTTGCATGAGAGATCGATTCAGTTATCTGTTACAGGGTAAAAAGAGGACAACATGAGATGTAAGGTTTCTTTCAAATGCTGCTAACATCTGGGACGCAACACCGAGGACAGGAAGTGAGCTGTGTCGGTACCCAAAGTTGGTTTTTTTTGCAAAGCTGCAGTCTGTTGTGAATTAGTGAAAGTGGCTGGGCAGACATCGACATCTGTCTCTTGCAGCTAATTATATGAAGTGCAGAGGAGGAAGTGAACAGTAGCAGACTGCCTGGATGTTACATGGTCATTAAATTATTCAGTGTTGTTTAAACCACAAGTATCCTTAACCACTACACAAACACTCGACAGCTTTTTCAATCATTATTCACCCACTCCTGAGAGAGGCTGTAGTGACAGTTATACTCTGTATGTAGGTTATATGAGGCTGGTGTCTTTTTTAGCCTTTCCAAATCCATAAAGCTGCAAACGTTAGCATGTCCGGCTAACTAGCGTAACACTTCTACCTACAGTAGTAACTGAGCATTACTTCCAAGACCAAGCAGCACTTCGTACTAAATTATTTTCTTGGGTTACAGAGTACTTTTTAAATAAAGCCCCGTCCACTGTGAAGTATTTCCTCACCGTGGAAGCTGGTCCTGGATGCTAACAGAGTTTAGTTAACGTCAGCGGCTCTGTCCTGCTCTTCATTAGATTTAGGAAAGTTTATACTCCAGCAAACCCAGCCATGAGCCAATGTTACCCGAGAAAAGACTACTAGCCAGACTTACCAGTTAACATCTTCTCTTGAAACGTTAAATGTGAAACAAACAGTTTGAAAATGTAGACACTGAGGAATAAATCCTACTGTGTACACGTCTGTAAGCTAAGCAGCGAAACGCGGTTGTTGAATGAAGTAACGGTCTGATCCAACACTTTTCCTAATCGTACTTCTACGAGGACTAACTAGCTCTACACTGCAATACAAGAACAATGTTGTGTCTTTATTTCCACGTCTTCTACATGGATCAGCTGCTGAGGATGATGGCTTTTCACCTGACACATTCAGCTTTAACCTCAGTATTTTAGCACAATATCGTGCGTAGCCATCAAATGTAGATTTAAGATCTCTTACCGGGTTCTCATTTTAAAACGAGTCAGCTGGAAACATTAAAAAGTCAGCCAGAGACTGTTTTCACTGATGGAGCTAACCTTTGCTTAATTAACTATCTGATCAAATCTGCCAGTGACAGTTATCTTTACAGCTGGCTAGAAAAGAGAAGCTGATTTTGTTTGTGTGAAATCGAGGACCCATTGTTTCAAAAACCTTGATGGTAAATCTGCCACGTTATGTGTAAACTGGATAGTCAATTCAAAGACGCTTGTAAAGAGCACTTTAGAGGATCTGTCCGTTCACTACACAAGCCAAACGACCTGCGAGGTATCAGGTACAACAGAATATAACTTAGTTTTCCTTCCCTTTCTGCTGTTCTTTAGACGTCTTCTGTTATTATTTTGAGTAAATGAATTAATGCACATTTTCTTCTGGTAATTAGGCTTGCAGCAGGTCCAGTCTAGTGCATTATGATTAATAGTCATAATAGTAATTATGTATTGAACCTTTTAAAAAAACCTGTTGCAGCAATAATCTTGTCAAAGGAAACAGACAACAGTGTGTTTTAAAATCTGGTCACAGCGGTAATCTTGTCAAATGAACGACGTGTTTGTCCCCAAACATATAAATTAATAAAACAATACAGATCTCCAGGACTGAACTTTAATAGTCCTAGCTGGCTTTAGTCAAGTCCCCCAGCCAATCCACGATTTAATCATTTGGCCACACAGGAGGACACACAGGGATGGATGTTGTGTTGTTTCTGTCCCGAAATCACAAATCATCCTTCAGCCTTGAGATGATAGGTTTAATAAACTCTGATTTGAGAGCCAAAAAGGGGCTCAGATATATATCAGGTATACGGACTGTCTCCACATCACAAGAAGTACGCGATATATCATCAAGGCTTCAAAGATTTAGTGGAGGATCACTTTAACATTTGGGCTAGTTCGAAGAAGGTTTGATATTTGACTGTGTAATCTGACCCCCCTACCCTGAAATAACCTTCAGCCCAGTAGATCCTGCTGGTCAGGGTAAATGAAGCTGTCATTATTATCACAATAATAGGTCACCGTTGTTGTGCTGATTTCACTATAGGAGGGAGTTCGCATGTCCTGGCTTCACACTGGACTAATAGCTGTTACATACCGCTGGCATTGACTGGCTGTATAAATAAACTCTTAGTATTACTGTGAAATGACGTTGGCATTGTGGAGATAAGTGCGTCTGCCTGTGGCCTCATCTGTACAGGTCCTGACCTCAGCGAACATTTAGCCCTCGCTGCCGTTTTACAGAACACAGCTCTGCAGTAGGAAAGAGAAGTGGGCATATGACCAGAAGGTCAGAAGTTACATTTCCATGACCGCCTGGGAAAACCAGGGCAGGGAAATTGAAAGTAATGCTCCATCATCTGCTCCAGTAGAGCTGCTCAGTGGTCATTAGCTGAAGCCTGGTTGCTGTTACAACTCCTATGTGAATGTTAGCTACAGTAGGCAAGATTTTGGACTAAGATATATGTTTATTTGTTTTGAAGGTTTTGGAAAAAAATGGAATAGATGACACTGGTGAGTCAGCAGGGAAATGCCCCATGTAAGACTGTAATGTAGTTAACTAGCTCACTTATTACATAATTATACTCTCTAAAAGACTAGAGAGACCAAAAAAAGAAGTAAAACTTTTATAAAAAAAACTTAAAGAAGAACCTTAAATCCTCAAAACAGCTGACAGCAGCAGAAACAAGCTATGAAACACTGACATACGGTATTATCACCTTTTAAGTTGAGATGACGAACATTAACATTCCTATACAATGTTCACTCTGGTCTCCTCTAACTCCTAGAATGATGTCTGGCTCTGTAGCTGCTAAATGCTCCACTCTGTTCACCAGCTAGTCGCTAACTTTGTCTGCTGTTTGGCAGGAAGTGTACAGTTGGTTTATCGGAGCTTTTTCACTAAAAACACCTGATGCTGCCCAAAAACTAGGCTATGAGAGCGGTGAGAGTGAACCAAAACACCACCAACAACAAAACCCCCACCAAAGACCTGTGTCCTGTAACTTATAGTCCACACCATTAACAAGCTGATGAGGTGCTGTTTTACAATACAGAGCAGATGTAAACAGGAGAGTGTCCAAGCAGGGAAGATCATTGTTAGCGAATGTATGGGACCTTAATATTGGTCATTGTTTATTGAATAGTGGGTATCGGAAAAGTCACACAATTGTTATTCTCTTAGATTCCAGCACTATTGAGTATTTCTCTAATCACTTGCTGATAGAGTTTAGATAAGTTTGAAAGCACTGATATCTGTCCTTAAACTACCGCTAGACTTAATTCCCTGAAGGCTGTTAATGGCTTGAATAAATGCTGTTTCCTATAAGCCATTACCTCGATTGAACTCCCATCGTGAGCGTGATAGCGACTTCTGTTATGAGATAATAGGTGTGAGCTCTGCCGGCAGCTTCATCCAGCCAAACCTTTGCCTTTATCTTCAACGAGATAATTAAAATGATGCACTGACATTTAACATTTTAAATGTTTCTCTGTTAATGGACATCAGTGGCGTTCAACTGGAGACGTTTGTTACAGCTTAGACTGTCCCAGCTCAAGGTAATTACATTCAAGTTCCAACACACATTGTTCTACAGATTCTTACACACAAAAACACCAAAACTGATGTTGAATTCTTTGTAATTCTTAACTTGAATAACTTTTATTTAAATGATTACACTGTTTTAAGGATATTGGCCAATTGATCAATTTAGCTGTTCAGTTATGAGAGTATGTATGAGAACAGGGACAGCAAAAACATCCACATATCATTGATAGTAGTGCTCTGTGCTAAATGCTACTAAAGCATTTACTGATAGCAAGCAACTAGCATTATCCAGAGTTGGACGATTAATTATTAGCAAATGTAAGTGCATTTATCATATACCCAGTAAATAAATAAAATCTAATTAAGTCATAACTTCTATACTTCTACTGTCTGGAACTGTTTCAGGTAGACAACCATGTATTCATCTGCTAAGCATCTTATCAGATATTCTCCTGCTCCATAAAAAGGGCAAATACTCATTTGAGTTTTGCATTGTGGAACAACATTGTATCAACACCAAGCTCAAAAGTCAGTTCAGGATGCATACTGACGTCATAAAGTCTACTTCATTTTGTGACTTTTACCATGTGAAAGTACTCAATGAAAGCCCAGCTGCAATTGGTTTGACGTATTTTTGTAGTCCAACTTGAAGTTAGCATCGTCCTGGTTCCCTCAGTAAAAAGCCAACAGGACTTTTCCATTTATGATGTTTGATGCGTAAAGTCAACGTCCAGAAGTAAAAAGCTGACGTTAGGCTGTAAACCAGCTCCACCACGGTCACATGACTTCAGCGTCTCCACCACTGAGCTTCCAGCACTGACCTCTTCTACAAAAGCCTTTGGGAAAGTTTGAGTTGGAACAGTTTGCAGTATAAACCCAACGAGGCTGTAAAGGAGGACGAGTGAGTCGATGAGTTTCTGTGTTCGGCGTGATGACGTTTAATGTCCCCGACAGCCTCTGGAGTCTCATTTAGACTCTTGTTAGCAACCGACTTTTTTAAGACACGGAGAAGCTTCAGAACTCACCAGTGGAGTATTTACTGACGGAGTTTATGTCGTAGAACAAAACGCTTGTTAACCAGAGACCTTATTTCAGGCATCGAACCAAAAACCTATTCAAGAAACCCACTGACTTCCAGACGAGGGAACAGGAAGAGCTAACATGCTAACTCACTTCAGGGTTTTAGGACTCAGTCCTGCACCAATCTATTGAGACCCTGCTCAAATGTTGGAAATGGATGGGTGGACACAGCTAGGATGAGTAGAAGACTTTCTTTATGGTGGATTGTGATAGGCTGATACATCTGTCAATCAAAGACCCCCAGACCAACACCTCTCCAGTCTTTGAGTAACAGGTTTCAAGATGATCACCAAATTACAAATAAGAAGCTTGTGGGCTCGTTCGGTCATTTCAAAGTGAGTTTTCTTGGAGCCACTAGAGATACAACCTTTCTACAGAACTGGTTTCTAAATTCAGCTTCGGTAGTTGCTACTTGACTTAAACTCTTGTACCCTTGAGCATGCATGCTCCTTTTCAGCAGCCTCCTGATTCAAATTCATAACACACATCCTCTCCTGGGAGCTGCCCACTACCAACCACCCTAACCGTTGGTTATTAAGACAACTCTTCTGGAGCAGTTGGTGGTTAAAGTGCAAGCGAGTAGTTTTCCTGTTAGCCTTTTAATAGCAGGGAGCAGATCTCCAGGCTCGACATTACACACTGAGGTCTGCGGCCCATCTGTGCGTTACAGTTAATCTCAGCTGTATGTGGGTTGGTGTGTGCCGTCTGTGCTGTCCCAGTCACTACTGTCAGTTCAGGGAGGTGGCCTAGTTCTGCCGCTGCTGATGCTGAGAAAGACTTTTCTCTGCTCTTTCAGTCTTTTTTATTTTCAGCCCCCACCTCTTTATTCAGTGTTTCTGCCTTACATTTAATCTTACTGTAGGTTGTTATGTTGCTTAAAAGCTTACAGGAAATCTGCTTCATGTGCATGCACGCAGGCATACAATCACTGCACATGCATATGAATAAATAAATGAACTCGTGCAAAAGAAAAGCTGCGTGTCTGTCTCATCATCATCTTTAGCTCTCAGTCTCTTTTCCTCTCTTGCTCTCTGTTCCCTCTAATTTTTTTCTTTCTCATCGTCACTTACAAAACCTCATCCTCCCCATCAGCTGCAGCAGCAACTAGAGGGTCTCCTCTCTCTCTCTCTCACACACACACACACAGTCCCATACACTTGCACACAATCCATCTGCTGCAGTGATGAGTGCACTTGAGACTGAGGGCACTGTGGAGGATGTTAAAATGACAAGCTTCATGTCTTAATTAGGATGAGATCTGTTTGCGGGGCATGATGACACACACACACACACACACACACACACACACACACACACACAAATGCAGTACATACTATCATCTACATGGAAACTCATTTGTGGGCAATAAGTGTTAACAAACGTCTTCTGTTCATACACGATCCGAGTCGATGTGGGACTCAAAAAAACTAACGGTTCAAACGGAATAATAATAATAATAATAATAAAATTATTATGGGCTGTGGAGGCTACATTCAGAATGACAGCATTTTCAGATTCGATGTGGCGCAAATCCGACATACCAGTATGAATAAACTAGACGAGGGTGTCAGGCTCACAGAACGAAGGACCCACAATGCAGACATGGAGGAAAAGTCCAGATACTTTAATGGAAACAGTTCGGTACACGGGTAATCAGTCCAATCAAGCAGAGGTATCCAAAAACACAAGGTGAAAGACTCAGGTCCAAAAAACACAAGCGAGGGTCTCAAAAACACGGGAAACATGCACGAAGAAAAAACGCTGGAAAGCTCACACGAAGTAAAGACGATCTGGCACAGAAGGAAGGGAACACACACTGAGGGGGAGGAGACAACAAGACACAGGTGAATCACATTAGACAATCACACAGGCGGGAAACTTGACAGGACATGGGGAATGACACAAGAGACTGCCAAAATAAAGCAGGAAACCACATGACACAGACTACTTGACCTGACGGACCCTGACAGAGGGGGGTAAAGGGATCAGTTGGATCACCAGAATTTGTCTGAACTGGAGTCTACAGTGCAGATCCACACGCTAACAATAAATCAAATTGTAGGATAAATGATAAGGCATATAGGCATAAAATACTGTATGTAAATCACATGTTGTCCTAAATAGTCATATGGCCGGCAATCGTTCCTTTTTTTATTCAAATTAAAAGTAAATACTTTATTGGATTTCATTTTCAATTTCACATTCAATTTTCAGTCATTCCTTATAGAGGAGCAATATATTCAAAAGCTGACTTTTTCCTTGTGCAGACACTTTAAAGGCTGACATGAGCCTGACGTCCCGATGTGGGCGAGTCGAGTCAAAACAGATTGGAAAGCGACCTCTCGCAATCTCAAGTGCTCAGAAGCCAAAACAGCTGGAGAAGAGTGAGAGAGCAGAAATCTGACTGTGCTCTTTTGAATCCGTGCCTGTGGGCTCTCACAGGTTCAGACTGAGTAGCGCTCAGAATTTGTTCTGTGCTCTCTCGAATCTTTTGTCGTCAACATACTTCCATAATTCTTCTCCATTTGACTTAGCAAAATTGTCCTCGATCTACACCCCAAACTGGTTCTCTCACATGCGTGCACACACACACACACAAATACTCACACAAATACACACGTCTCCCTCTGGTTCAGCGCAGCTCCGGCTCACACTCAAGGGATTCCCATTTATTCCCTTTCATATGCTTATGGATGGAACAGTCAACTAAATGTGCGTGTAATTTGTTTCTGAGGCAGCCACATATTGCAGCACCAGGCAGATATGATGTATAATACATGAGCACAAGTTCCACAAAATGCAACATGATATGCATTAGTCTGTACACTGTTTACAGTAAGAGGGCAATCCATTAAGAGGCGTAAAGAGGGAATTATGTGTTTTTACTTGCTATATTTTCCTGCATGTCACATATTATCATAGTTTGGTTTGAAGTTGAAACAGTTGTTAATGTGGTTCATGGCTCCACGGACAAAGGCTCATGCAGAGTCTTCTGCATCCCTGAATTAAAGAAGATACTACTAGTGCAGATACTACACTACACTTTTTCAAGCTAGCCACTAACTGCAGCCTGGCAGTGCATCTGAAAAGCTTTGGCATGATGCTGCAGTTTGGTTTTCTGTTCTTATTCTAAGGTGAATGGGTATCTATGGCTGTAACAGCTCATCATTTTAGCAAAGATAAAAATGATGAGTATTATGTTAGTGTTCAACTACATTCCATGAGTTTTAGACAAAGCTGTGAAATAGCAATATCAAAACATCATATTGTTGTTTTGTCTTTGTTAAAATCATTGTATTATCCAGTACAATAGCAGATACCCATTTAACTTTAGAAGAAAATAATTAAAGAAACCCTCTGCAAGAGAATACATTAAGGCGAGTGGATCAGAGGTGAGCTTGAAAACACAGTGGACCCCCCGCGCTCTATATTTTCAATCTGTGCACTCAGTTATTTTATGTTATAATTGAGATTTTTGCGATGTTGTCTTTTTCTACTTCTGCTTTTTGGTGATGACGTACTTTTGGCAGAATACCTTTTTTTTTTAAAAACCTTCAGAGGACTGGAATGAGCTTGTTGCCTGTTCTGTAGGCTTCATGTGTGCTGAGGGAGAAATACCTATAGCAGCTAGCTGCTTTAGAGAACGTAAGATTCTTTCAAAACATCATGAGGCTTCATTGCATTCCCGTCTGATAGTTACAATGTCGGTAGATAATTTGATATCTGAACTGCTTTTCGTGGTGGATCTTTCCCTCCATGATTATGGAACATGAGATGGTCAATAAAGAAAAGTCAATAAAGAAACACTTCCTTTAGAACCTGATTTTTACTGTTTGCTATTTACAGTTTTTCCTATCAAGTGCCGTTGTAGCTGCGCTGGAAATATGTTGACTTGACGCCGTGTTGACCACATGTGGCCAGTCTTTGAGACAGTAATCTACGGTGGCTGACGAGGGCAGACGAGCTACAGCAGCCTGAAACATTCCCATTAGGAGAAACGTGCTGCAGCTTCAAAAACACACAAACAGAAAAACGCTGCTTACTCAGTCAATAAAATGGAAGTTCTCCAGGACTGTAGGGGGAAAAGACTAAGGCCAAATGTAATAATCACCACAAAGCAGCAAAATAGGAAAAATAGGTTACATCACCAACTAGCTAACTGTATGAAATACACATTAAGTACATTTAAATGGATGTGATATTTTTGATGATTGATGTTGACATTTACACAATCTAGAATTTAAATATTGTCTTTTGGTTTATCCAGAGTGCCTTCCGCTGCTGCAGTAGCATGTAAATACCGGTCTGTCTAGCACCTGCCAAGTGGGTTTTCATCAGTTTGCACGCATGCAACATAATTGGTGATGTAGCGAGGTTGTTTTGGGTTCATAAACCTACAGGTGGTCGTCACATTTGTTCCTCACTCCACCATCATTCCCCGACCGTCTCCACCTCTCTGTCAACCACGGAGTGAATCACAAATACACATTGTAGAGACATATGACTATTCTGTATTCACTAATATCTTCTATATATAATTCTTACTCATGTACAAATATTCAAGTACACACACGTAAACTGTCATAGAGACACTTTGTCTTAACCTCTAACCTCCTGAAAGATAAGGGAGGATTTGAATTTAAAACTTCAGCCGTCATACTGGACACGTATACCTGACATAAAAGTTCTCCATGTAAGTGTGTATACAGTAGTTTTAGTTGGTCACCACACTGCCTCATACAGATGAATCTAATAATAATGTAAGCATTACCATAATTATTACGTCTTTCTTCTTTAAAATTCAAAGTGAGGCTGGAAAAGCAGAGATCATCTCATTCTCCTAATTGAGACCCTGTGGACTGTTTTTAATACAGTTCTGGGCATTGAAATACAACATTTTCAAACCATTTCTTCCTGCTGCTGCTTGACAACAGCAACGTTGCCCTGTGTTGCATTTAATAAAAGATAGTGAGAATCGTGTTCAAACAATTTGGCTGCGGTTTCTATTATGAGTGCTGTGATCAAACGTGTGGGTTTGTGTTTTCCTGTTTGAGTCCACTTTGGTCAAATCACCTTGTTTTTGGTGTTAGTACACGGAGCAGATTACTCAAATGTACGTTTGAATTGTCTTGTAACTCCACAGTGGCACTAACACGTACAATCTCATGCTCAAGTACTGACCGCACTAACCGGCATTGCTAGGTGCTTTGGTTAAAAGCATTCACCAGACAACATCTTTTCTCCGTATATGCAATCTTTGTTCCTCCTTTAAATAATTCACAGCCATTAGATTTGTGTCAAATGTCGTCTTCAATTTGGGTTTTGCTGGAACTCTGGAGCAGAAATTAAATATTGAAACAAACTTCTGAAGTCGCACCCTAAATTGAATTATCCTGTCAGGGAAAATTACTCATTCAAGTGCCACACACACACACACACACACACACTTACAACTACACATCCATTTTATCTTTCTCTGCTGTTTCATCTCTCACAAACACATTCATACACGAACACACACACATAAAGGCCACAGGCTAAGTGGTGTGACTGGCCGAACAGATGTGAGTCATTTGTCCGACTATTGACCCAATCCGCTGGATAAACTAAATGCCAATACCAGCCAGACAGAGCAATGCTAATCCCTATGTGTTCGTGTGTTCGTGTGTGTGAGTGTGTGTGTGTATGTTTTTCCCTCCACGACTTCTCTCCTTCTCTGAAGTGCTCTCGGCTTTGTGAGCGTCTCGCTAGAGGTAGAAGAAAAGAAGAACCACAAGGTGAACCAACAAATCCAAAAGTTTGTGAAAGAGTGAAACTGTTCGGTTGCAGTTCAAAAAGAAGAATGGACAAATGGTAGATTTGTCTCTGAATCAGAAAGGTTTAGTTTATATTTATAGATGCACTTGATGCAATAAAAATAATCTAAATCTGATCTTTCCGGAATTACAGGGTGCTCCACACCTATATTAAGTTTGACTGGCTATGGATTAAACTTAATCTGGAAGATGTGACATATATATATATATTTACATATTATACATTTTCATCAATATTGACTCCTCTTAGGCAACATCATTTTCATCTTTAAGCTGGAAAGCCTTTGATTCACTCACTGCCATTAGGTAATGTGATGAGGAGATATCAGGGGTGCTGTAAATACAAATGCCTGTTATCTTAAATCTCCTTTGTTAACAGAGACCTCCATGTATTTCTCACTAATGAAGTTTTATGACAACCTTTTTCAGCTCTTGTCATGGCATCAGCCACAGTCTCTGATTGGGTACTTTAAATTCCTTTTATAGTCTTATACTGAGATAAGATAGATGAGTTTGCTTTATTAAATTTCTAAACAGAAATTGCTGGGTTTATTCACATTTCTTCCAGTTAATTGCAGTTATGGTAGTTCTGTCTCTCTCTCTCTCTCTCTCTCTCTCTCTCTCTCTCTCTCTCTGTGTGTGTGTGTGTTTCAGGTCTTTGTTAAAGTGTGAGACTGAAATAAATCGATGTACTATACGTTGTTAAAACCTGCTTTCATTAGAACCAGCTGCTCATTTACATTTGATGGTTTGATTTCAGACATTAAGATGACACTGCTGTCAGGAACAATGAGTCACATTCATGAATCACCACCACTGCATGTTGCTTAGCAGAATGCGTTTTTCACTTTAAAATAGAGTAATGTGCATAAAAAGCATTCATCATTCAGAAAGCACAGGGCCACTTTAATTACTCAACAGGATATAATGAAATTTGTAGAAAGAACAATATTATTAGTAATTCTCAACCACTGCAGCGAGTCATGAATATCTCTTCTCTATACACAACAGTAAGAACAAATAGCCACTGTGGGAATAATGTCCTTTTATCAGAACTGAACTTTACACATGCTTCTGGATAATAGGTGAGAGGAGGAGGACGGAGTCATTAACTGACTCAAAGTTCAGACATGACAAGACGGGACGATTGCTGTGTGTCTGTAATATATTAAGCTTCGTCATGGTTGTTCCCTTTCATAATAATGAAAACAAAACTCGGTGAAGAAAATATGAATGGAAACAGTTGTTGATTCAATTTAATACCTTAATACCTATTTTTAACTTCAGTCAACATTTTCAAAACTCACGAGATGGGTTTGAACTAATTATTCAACTTAAGTTCAGTTAACTCAGTTTTAAGGCAGCAGGGAAACCTAGGTTTTTAAGTTTAACCAGCTTATAATGTTTTACAGTGTACCAGCTAAAAAGAAAAGTTGAATAGTACTTTTGAACTTGGTATGAACACTGTGGTTGCATCCATCTTGCTCCATTTGCCTCCTTTCATGGACACAGCTTTAATTCATCCATTTTATTTTCCACATTTGGTCCGAGCACAGGGCAAGAGAGCAAGACAGAGTGAGAACAGGCAGGGTTTCTGACAGTTACATCAAACAAATGACAGACTGACAAGGCCAGTGACAATGACAGAGTGACAGTGATGACAGCAAGTTACACTGAACAAATTGGGGGGGGTGGATATGTCAATGACAGAATCCAAAACGGTGACAATCCCACACTGAATGGCGTTATTAATGGAGACCCAGAGCATGACAGTGACAGAGAGAGAGTGACGACGACAGAGAGACAGACGGTGACAATGAGAGAGAGAGAGAGAGAGAGTGGCATTGATGACAGAGACAGACGGTGACAGTGACAAAGAGACGATGGCAGACAGAGACAGATGCAAACGATCCCGCCGCCTTGAGGTGTGAGGTGTGTGTCCTCACTGCCAAAGTACCAGACTGCAATCAGCAGCTCAGAGCTACAGATTGCTATGTGTTTGTGTTGTGTGTGTGTGGGTGTGGGTGGCATACGTAAGGTGATGCTGCCTTGGTTTTTTCAAAGTGACAACAGTACAGTACGGACACAACAAGCTATTGGCAGGGCTGCATTCCAATTGGTGGACTGAGTTCACTAGGATTGATTTCTTTTTTTTTTAGCAGTTTCTTACAGTTTAATCCTTAAGATTTCAGTCCTGGTTGATTTGGCAACATCCTTTATTACTGGTGGAAACAGCAAGTGTGGTTTAACACTGCAACAAACAGTCCCTGAGCAGCTGCCAGTGAAGCCACTGGTGTATCCGTTTACAGTGCAGCCAAACAAACTCATGTTGTTTTTAATAAAGAA
Source organism: Macquaria australasica (assembly GCA_005408345.1). NCBI lineage: Eukaryota > Metazoa > Chordata > Actinopteri > Centrarchiformes > Percichthyidae > Macquaria > Macquaria australasica. The sequence goes on along the minus strand of SEMN01000527.1, from coordinate 126,520 downwards.
GTCAGACACACGGCGGGGGATGCAGTGAAAGGAGTTGGTTATTGTTGCTCAGGAGTTGGAGGAGGACTCACCTGATGCTCTTCATCTAACAGCTCACTGCTGCTGCTCCTGCCAGTGTTTCGCCAACACTTGTTGTTGGGTTAGCATTAGCAGTAGCTTAATATAGCGCTAATACAGCTGTAGGAGAGTGAACAGTAAACAGTGAGGCTGATGTCAATAAGATCAAATCCCAAACAGTAATGCTGCATCATTTCCTGTGAATCTCTCGTGCGTGAAGGCAATTTGAATCCTGTGCGTGAATGGCCGCCAACAATAATGGAAAATTACCATATAGAGAGGTAGTTACAATAAGTAAATACATCGAATGTCTATTGCAGAAAAATGCTGACCATAAATAATAAATGGGGTCAAAAATGGAGCATGAATTCATGAGAATCTTAAGGATTATAACTTTAAAGTGGTAATCTACACTGTCAATGTATTTAATATAGTCTGAAATAGCCAAGAAATATAGTCATTACTTAACATTCATTATATTACCTCAGCATTTTGCCTGCTTTTACATGCTTCTTTGAGTTTTCTTATGACTGTGGAATATATTTTGTCTTATATAACCTCGATAACATCGATGCTGAAACTGACTCATTCTGCATATTAGGAAAATAATTAAAATTAAGAAAGTGATACCAATGACATGTTCTAAACATCAAAGCCTGATAATACCGGGGGTTTATCTGGATTTGTAAACCATTAGACCAACAGTTGCAATAACACTATATATAGAGAGACAGTGACAAACAGAGAGTGGCACTGATGACAGACAGAGTGACTGTCATGAGGCCTTGAGGAGCGTGACCATGTCTTGTTCATAAAGTTGGCTTTGTCTTCAAGGTTGATTCACCAACAGACTGAATGAGAAAGTAGCATTAGGAATAGACCGCTGTGACCTCAGATGTATCTTTGAACACAAAGAGCCTTATTTGAAACAGCCAGTTAAACAGACAGAGACAGAACAGATAGAGAGTTAAGATCGTGTCCTGTCTTGATGCTTGTTCTACATTCAGAACAGACTGCAGTCGTGGCCCAATGTCACCTCTTCAGAGACTTCTGTTTCAAAAAAGGACACCAACACAGACGGATGAAAAGTGCTGGTTTGCCTTCGAGCTAGAGTTTTATCTCTGACTTCCTGCTAAGCAGTTTACATTTATTTTTATATGTTTTTATAGTGTGCAGTTGCTGTGTGTGTGTTTAATGGTAAACTTTTTTAAATACAATTTACAAATGTATTATGCAGGTTAATACTTTGTTGGGAGCATTATAGTGTTACTCTTTAAAAAACATTTTTTGAACTTAAATCGACCTCAAACTGCAGCATTGCATTTCATACGCAGAAAAGCTTCTGTCTTGGCTTTCAGGTAATTAAGCCATAATGACTTCATATTATTTACAACATGTCCATAATCACTTACTTGCTGAGTTGGGGTTGTATGAAGGTCCACGATTGGGTTGCAGCAGGCGAATGAGTGGATGTACATGAGTGGGGTGCATGTGATGTGCAATGCATTGACGCTTCTAACAGAATAACAAAAGTAGCTAGGCCTACTACAAGTTAGTTCAATGCATGCATCAAAACTATTCAAAAACAGATCTTTTGTTCAATATCAAAAAAGAAGAAACTCAAACGAAACTTAGTCCTTTTTACATATGACTTGCTAGCAAGCGGTTGAAAACAATTTCTTCTCTGCGCCATCTCTACACACTTCTGTTTCTAAATGAAGAAAGACGTGCAGTGTTTGCACCATTTTAACTCGAACTGTGACGCCTTGTAGTTCTTAAACAAAACAACAAAAATGGCTCCTACAGCTTCTTTTCTCTGGCCATCAAGATGGTGAACTCTGACCTCTATATCCTCGGCCTTCTCTTCCTACCTTCATCTGCACTACATGTGCACTAGTGACATATTTACACTTCTTTTTTTGTGCTTTCAACTTTTATCCTTAATATTTAATTTTTCCAATCCTTTTTTCACTATAGTCTTTCAGCACAACCTTAGAAGCACGATACATCGCATTTCACTTCACATATTTCTTGTGTATGTGACAAATAAACCTTTGAATATGTGACTTAATTGTATATGCAAATATACATTAGTGAATATAACAGTTTTATTCACAGTACTTTGAACATCTGGCATGAATGAATTCCCTGGTGATGATTACCTGATGCTTATTCTACTTTTCATTACAACAACAACCAATATCCAAAACCCAACATGGTTTGAATGTAACATTAATTTCTGGAGATGTACAAGGAAAGAAATGGCTACGGATAAAAGTATGGTCTTGACTGGTTTAAACTTTAAGGGTCGACCAGAAATGCATCCTATCTTAAGTGATGTTTCAATATTTTCCTTTTTGTCCTGTGCAGAGTGACTTACAGTGACTGCAACACTAGAATAAGCTCTGAGGTCTGTTGTTTTCTGTGTGCACTGGTGCAGTCATGAGGATTATTAACATCAGCACTGCCTGGTACAGCAAGGACTGTGGATGAGTTCGGTCAGGCTCTGGTGTTAACGTCACGCTGCTGTCAGGCAGACAGTGACGGTGGAAGAGATGAAAGCAGATGAGGGCACAGCTTTGGTCTTCATGTGGTTTGTGAACTTCGCTGTGAAACTAAATTGCTATTGAATTTTTCAAAGACTAAACAATGATGTCTAGATTTATCGATAATGAATATAAATAGTTGCTGCCCTGCAATTCAGAAGCCAAACTCTCACGTTGCAGCTGTTTCCTTTAGTCAGTATGTTCCACAAACGTCAGCACAGATTTTCCTGTTTTCACCTTCTCATCTTTTCCTCTCTCTCTCTTTCTGCACAGTGATCTGCAACTTCCGGGGCTCAGTGGGTCAGGGTTTGCCTCTGGAGGTTGGAGAGACGGTTCAGATTCTGGAAAAATGTGAAGGTAAGGCTTTTACCTGATGAACTGCTTCATGAGATACTGTGGGGGCGGATGTTTGATACAGCAATAATGTCCTTGATCGTTGTTACAACAGTGCTGGAACATCACTAAAGCACCAGAAATCACTGTAAACATTCAGGGTTAGAGATAACTGTCTTAAACGTTTTCAAAGACATTTGTGTACATAAAGTAAGAATAAAAATCATGAGGGAGGTGATGACGTAGGGAAAAATTGGACCTTGAGGCTAGACCAGTTAGCAACCACTGTTAAACAGATGAAACATGTATGTCATCAGAGTATAACTAAATTATGGTTTTATCAGTTTTATACTGTGCTGAGCAACAAAATGTCAAAATCCCATCATAAACAAGAAAAGGAAGAAAGAAAATTGGTTTAAAACTGCTATGAAGTGCTTCTTGCAGCGTGTAATTTTCCTTCCTATCCTTGTAGAAATTAACCACATTAAGACAGCTTACCTAAGTTGTAACCTGTCAAACTTAAGAGCCTTAAGAACTCTGACCTTGGGAACCTGTAATCAGATTTTCAATCCACTATAGTGTGAATGTGAATAACATTAATTAATGTCACAGAGCTGCTCTTATGGTACTGATGTAGGTATTCAATGATCCTCCCTGGAGCTTTTAAACTTCTGCTCAGATGGTCGTTCCAAGCAAGCAGGATTCTTCAGTTTAGCTGTTGTATTCATGGAACAAAAATGAAGCCTAACATTGTTGGATGTTGTTGGATTTTTCGGGGGCACCATGTTTTTTTTTTGTTTTGTTTTTTTCACACATTTCATTAGAAATTCCAGTCGATAAGATACCTACCTCCATGCTGCCCTCTTCATCTCTCTTCAACAAACTCTTCTTGGTGAATCCTAATAGTATTTTTTGAGAGTTTGATTTTGCCTTTAAGGTACCCTGTGGAGTTTTTCACCACTGCTATAGAGCAATATTTTCACCAGTGGGTCAGTGTTTGTGTCATGCACACAAGCACACGGATGATGCGATAGCGTTCCTGTCCATTGTTTTCACACTATTCCATTGATCAACAGTTGTTCGCAGTAAAGTGCCAAAAAAGGCAGTGTAGAAAAATACTGCTAGCAAGTAAACATGGATGTTAATGATGCACAATTTTAGTTTATGAATCCCCAGGGTGGAAACTAAAGTTAACTAATTTAAAATATTTGAGATATATCCTTAATCCATGCCTCTTTAATGTGGAGATAAATGGGTTGCCAGAGAAAAAAGACCAACAAACAGTGAAATTAAATGTTTGCAGGTATTTTAGTCCTAAGGTCATAAAAGCTGTGTTGTTTGGGCATCATATCAAAGTGAGGTAGAGTAAGGGAGATCAAATTCCACCTGAAGTTGAGCAAAAAATGCAAATAATAGTAGACAGGCCCTTATCTGTCCATCAAGCCTGGCTTAAAGCAGGATTCTGACATGTAGGAGCATAAATGGACAATCCTGAGAGACTCTTAAATGAGTTATGCAAAATAAAATCATCCCTCAGTTGTTTGATAGCTAGATTTGGTTTTTTCTTGTATAGCACCTGTATGGAAGTGGTGCCTCTTTTGCCACCAACAGTTCCTGCATCAATTCCTGAGTGCCTGTAAATACATACTGCTGAGTTACTTCATATGTAGCCTTATCTAAAATGTTGTAAAACTGTAATGAATCAAGGTCCATTTCCCCCGGATTTTCATGAGGGCACCACCAGAGAGAAAAGCTTCCACATTACTGCTGTGTTGTCACAAATGCACACACAGTAAAAACAAAGTAATACTCGTGCTCGTTGCTGCATCCACAGTTCTCTCGAATAATGAGTGCAAAGCCTGTAATAGCCGAGTGCAGGCCTGGACGAGAGCCCAAGTTATTAGCCGATGTTACTCCCATTGTTATTCCTAGTTTGACTCACAGAAATTAGCAACTCAAACCAGGATGTGTCTGAAGCCAGGAAGTGTTGTCTTTTGCAGATAATGAGTGGGTATGTGCTTCATTAGCCACAGCTGGGCAGGCCGCTACCATCGATGCAGTGCCAGAGGCTGATTGGGCCTTTCTTTACCCGGGGAGGGAGATGCCCATGAGAAAACGAGAGAGACAGTGAGGGGGAAATGTTTACTTGATGGAACGACATGGGTTTACTTTGCTTCTCTCTTCTGGCCTCCGCTTCCCCCCGTGTTGTCATCTCCCACAATCCTCTCCACTCCCTCTCCTCTCTTATTGTCTGCTTCTATTCACCAGCCTCATATTCAACTCTGAGCTAACTGCATGGCATCCAATCAGCATCTAATTTGCCCTTATTATGAAAGGCTATTATCTGAGCCCTTGTGGCATAAGCTGGCATCACATCTTTCCCTGTAACACACAGGGATTATCAGGGCAAGCCAGGGCTAACTTTTGTCCAAGATCTCCATGGCAATTTCAAGACCCCCCCGCCCCCCATCCCCCAGCTTCTATCATTATCTGAGCATGCAAATTCATTTTTGGAGAACACCCTCCAACCAATGGTGAGCTGGTAGCACAGACCAGATATTTGTGAATGAATGTTTTTGTGTAATTGGTAGTTTTTCTTAAGTATGTTTGTCCAGTGATGATGAATAAGAAATGTCATCCTTTCTCTTTTTCCTTAACTCTCATTTTTCTTCACTTTTGGATGAACATTAGAAAACCACTTAGGACTGTGTGTGTGTGTGTGTGTGTGTGTGTGTGTGTGTGTGTGTGTGTGTGTGTGTGTGTGTGTGTGTGTGTGTGTGTGTGTGTGTGTGTGTGTGTCATCGCTGTCAGTTCAACTGCTGCAGAAATACTGCAGAGCTTTTATCCAGAAAGTACACTAAGTGTTCAAGATGCTAGGGAAATCTTTCCTAAAATTGGCTTCCCCCCTGCCCTCTTGCACTGTGGCTAGCACTTCTCTGCCTGCACTAATGCCAAATGATCCTCCCCAGACAGAAACTCAATGACTATAATGACAGTGATATGGAGATGGCAGCCACACTGCAGGAATGCAATCCCCAAGTTCCATTCTTAAAATATAGATTGCAGTCATAACACTTGAGAAAGCATTAGACTTCGATTAAGGGCGTAGCAGCAATTTAAAGTATGAGATTTTGACTCTTTGTACTGTCAGCATTACTGAAGGGCCCATAGTCACAGACAGGAGAACAGCCTCTCATTATTTTGGAGAGGCTTTCCAGCTGTAACAAATCTCCTATAGCAAGCTGCTGCTATTGTGGATGTCCAGGAGCAAGCTGGCTGTCGGTAAATAACAGTTAAATATTAAACAACCAGGCTGTGAAGCGATAACCTGACATTAGTTTGTCATGTGGGTAACATGTAAGTGAACTGTGCTGCAATACATATAGGACTATATTGTGTTTTATTTAGTTTAGCATAGCACAGAAAACTGTCTTCAGCTATATTTTCTGTTTGAACACACAGTGAGCTTCTGCAGTCACTTCAGACTGATTTAGAATTATATGTGTTGCTGATTTAATTCCTGGACTTTACATCAAACTAAAGGAGGCATTTGAGAAAACAGAACCACTCTTTTATAAAGGAAGAACATAAAAACAACTATATCTATAGAAATCTGACTGTTGTTGCAATGCAGCAGTTTGCCTTAGCTGCAAATCATGTTTTCATTCTTTCATCATTTTACACAATTTTAATAAATGTTTGGAAATACCACAATCAGTCAAGGTATCATTCATCTCCTAGTTTTAATAACTGGGCCTACCAGCTAACTGCTCCATGACCATTTAGCTTTTTCTATACAGACAAAATAAAAAATGACTCTAAGAAAAAGGGCGTCAACAAATCATAAAAGGTTGCACCAACAGTTGACAACCACCGTCCAACAAGTTAGCATCTAATTACAAAAATGGTCAAGTTTAGGAAATGAGTGGTTCCCTCGGAACAAAAGGAACTCCCAGGTTCCTCGCTGTCCACAGTGTTGTCATGGTGATGGACAGCTCTCGGTGAGCGGAGGAGTCTTGTCCAGGTTGATCTTCAGGTGGTGCCTTGACATCCACTCCGGGATGCCAGCCAGGCGAGCAGCGAGCAGCGAGCAGCGATGCGCGTCAGAACCATCAGCCAAGTCGTACATTTCCAAAAACAGCTGAAAGGCAGAAAGATGGAGGCGTGGCTGGTTGTTAGGCGACAGTGTGGATGCTCCTGATCAAGCTTTTTTTATTTGTTGCTATGACAACCAATAAAGTAACCATGGTGCTAGTTAGTGATCTTCTCTTGGCCTGTTTTTTTTATTAATGTTTGCACAGTATACTGATTTGACATTAATCGATCGATACCTGGCAGTGTTGTGTAAACGGAGCATGCTGTGTTCAGTGAGTGAGTCGGTGGCTCAGCTGCAGCTCACTTCTATTGAATTATTATTATCATTACCGTAATTACAATGAAAAACGCCCTCTTGGGTGATATTACTGCATCATCAAGCAATTCCTTTTTTCATAAACTAGCTTGAGGTGTGCTCTGCAGGGACATGAAGCATCGTTTAAGACTCATATTTGGCTGATTTGAAAGCTTGATGGAAACCTGCATCTATTGTATAATGCTGTATTCATAATAAGTTGAGTCTGAACCTGCATTAACTCGACCAAAGTGGCTCCTTGAGTTCTGCCTTCCACTCGATGATTTACAGCGATTATTGTTGTGAATTATTTTGATAACGGAGCAAAATGATTATTCTGATAACTGCTCAGTGAGCCGTGTGGATAAGGGAGGCGAGATGATTACTCTTCTTCAGAGAAAGGCTGTATGACAACAGGCAAATTAGGCACATACACACACACACACACACACACCCCTGCTCTGTCAGCTCTGCCTTCACAAATGTAGAATAATCATATAAACACTCGCACATAATGTGTTTTAGACGTCTTTCTGTCTTCTTATGTTTTTCTTATCGCTTACAGAAACACACACACATGCGCGCGCGCGCACACACACACACACACACACACACACACACCCGTCCTCATTTCAACCCTTACAAATAGGCCCAGACATTGCTGGTCCAGCCCCAGTCTGATTTCCATATAGATGAGAGGCTAGGGAGTAAACACAGCCATCTTAACGAGAGTGATAAATGAATCTTGATTGGTTATTAATTAACTGGCCAATTAAGCCCCATCTCTATATTCATATCAGATTATGCAGAACTGCTGAGAAATGGAGTTCACAATTTTCCAGAATGATAAGATGAAAGTTAATATGCAGCATCCTGGCTGATGCAGCGTTAGTACTGGTGTCACTGGAACACTTTTTAATCAGGAACAGGTCATGTTTGATTATCAGGGAAATTACTGTTTCATGATCGGTGCCATTTAAACATTTTCTTTGCAGAACTGTCTTAAAACGTGTTTGTTATGGAGCACAAGATGGACATTGTGGTGATTCAGATAATGACAGAATATTGTCAACTCTGATAAAAGTATAATAAATTGGCTTTCTAGCAGTGTACACTGTGGTAGTCTAAGAAGGTCAAAGTAATAATATGCATCATTGGGACATAAATAAAAGTTTCTTTTGCTTCACTCTGTCACTGACAGACAGTGGTCACCCAAGCTGCACATTTCCAAAAGGACGGAGACACAATCATTTTTATTTCCGCTTGGATTGAGACAAATGATGTCCCCACAGTGTGAGAGGATGTGTGGGTGCTCCCCTGTACATATTTAGTCCCTTGATACACGTCATTTTCAGCTGTCAGGGTTTTACTTCAAGTTGAGTCAACTTTCATGACAGCTTCCTACTCTGCAGAGGCATCTGATGAAGTGGAAAGAACTGTTGTGCTCTCTGGGACTTGCAGGAGGATCATCACTTGCCCACACGCACACACACACACATACACACTCACAAAATGGTCATGTACTATAGGTCACACAGGGTAGTAGTGTAAACCCAGACCTTGATCTGGTCCTGACTCTGGACTTCAAACAGTGAGGGCTGAGCAGTGACAGATTTCTGATAATGACATTTGAGTTATCCCTGATGTCCATCGCAAATAAACCTCCATAAATCCGCTTAGAAATCATAAAATAAAGATGCCCTTCACAACTCCAGAACTGGCCTGAGAATTACCATGTTTTTAAGTTTTCTTCAGTATCAAAGTAATCCAGTGATAGTTGTCTGTTCATCCATGGATACATTGCAAACAGGAGCTGCTAATAGCTAATTCGGCACACTTTTAATAGGGCCAGTTTTCCAAAATGTAAAAAAAAAACATAGGCAACAGCTGTTGGGAGAGCACAGTTGTCTCAATTTTGTCTGAGGGGGAGTCCAGGGATCAGACTTTGAAAATCCTGCCTTAAACTAAACTTAATTCTCAGCTTAACCCTAAAATCAAATCTTAACTCTTTGAAGATATGACACTGGTCTAAATGTCATCACTTTCTAAAAATATGTCTGTTAGTGTGGCTCCATCTATTTCTTGAAACTAACATATAGATTCAGGCATAGTTGACCTGTGCTTTAACAAAACTCTGTTAAAACTCTGTTATTGGTCCTCACAAAGATAGAAGTACCGACTGACTTTGACTGCCTGACTTTGTCATGCACATTAATAAGCATCAACACAAGTGTACACACACCTCCGGCTGTGAACTAGTCCCACCCACACATCTACACACACCCAATGGAGTCCGGTATCCAACCTAACCTTTACTGACTAACTGTCCATGGCTGATAAATACTGATTGCTGACTGTCATCCTCTTCTGGGCAGCGTGACACTAAATGTTCAAAACATGTTCAAACATCTTCGAATGAAATATATTCATTTTACATTTCTATATTCTTAAAACTTTAACTATAAAACTAACTTTTTCTGCCAACATACATGTAGATTATATTTCAGGATTGTACTTCAAGTTAACTGTGATTTATATGAAATGAGTAGACAGAGTAACATATTATTTTATAGGGAGACATTTGTTTGTTGCAGAAATGAACCTGTGACCTTTTAGGTTATTGCTCTGTCCAGAAGATTTCTGATACAAATTGTATTATTGTTATTATTATTATTATTATTATTATTATTATTATTTAAAGAATAATTTTAGACTCATTTCAAGCTTTGTTGACTTGTAATAGGATCATACCAGTGTTTTAGCCTCAAATCATGGATACTTTAGACTGTAGTGTTACTGAATGCATGGTGGAATTTCAGGTTTTTGGATGTTTTTTCTCACTTTTTCAGGCAGCCATCAGTTTCCATTTACCGGTATGGTTCTTGCAAACAATGATCTTGTTGTTGGAGAATGTTAAAATGTCAAAGCTATCTTGCATATTCACTCACACTGCTGACTCATAACTGTTTTTATCTCTTCACTGAATCTCTGTTTGCTCGACTGTCTTAGTCACTCATGTTGGTGTTTTCTTTCAGGATGGTACAGAGGATTCTCAACGAGGAAGCCAAATGTCAAGGTAAGAGAGACTGTCAGCTTCAGACTCTTTGACTAATAACACTTTCTTCCTCTTAAACTTTTACTCTTGATTTCTCCATTACCTTTTTTTCTTTCCACATCTCCAATTCTCTTTTTCCCCATCTTTCTCTGTTGTGGTGAGAAAAGAGTTATTTATATTACCAACATCTCTGACTGCATTTGTAATGTAAAGGAGACTTACGTTAATAAATCGCAGTCTTTTTCTTTCTCTGCTTGGTTTTTCTCTCCATCTATTATCTTTACTCTCATTTTCTGGCTGAATTTAAACTTCACACAGTAGGAGATGATAGTGGACACTGATTAAGTGAAGATTCTTGCTTGAATTTTATACTGTAAAGTGTAAAATGAACTGTCACTCAACCATTGACGGACGTAACCGTTAGTTTCTGATAGTTGAAAACAGAGCAATATATGATTCCCAACAAACAAACAGCCATGGGAAGCTTGAGCTCTAAATAAAAATTAGATTTTTAAATAGTGTACTCAGGCAAAAACACTCTTCATCCCCAGAGGCTGCGTGTAGGAGTCATGACCTCAGTATTTTTAAAATTCTGCCTGTGGCACAGAAATTGCAGAAACGATTACAAATGCTTGAATTTAGCAGAGATGTTGCCTTGCATACTAACTTTAATTAGCTACTTGAGTAATCTAGAGTCCCAATGGGCCAACAATCTTATCCCCCACAATGCTGTAATTCCTTCATTAATGCATTTTGCGGTGTTAAATCAGTGACCTAATACAGTATGTTGTTGGTTCAGTTTTGTTGTGCTTCTTCTAACAGTAGAAAAACACTGGGCTGTATGTTTCAACCCTGGAGAGTAGTGCTCAGATTGGCTACTTTTTGGGGGGAGCATTTTATTCCTGTATTGATATTAGACAGCAGAGAGATGACGAGGAGAGAGAGAGAGGGAGAGATGTGGAATAACATGCAACAAAGGTCCACGGCAGGATGTGAACCGGGGACGTTGCAGGTTTGCTGCAGGGCGTCCCCACAACTACAACTTCTGACTAATCCTCCTTATTGTATTGATGAAGTGTGTTAAGGTCCTTCTGATTGTAAGCATGTTTTTTAGCTCAGGTTAACATGGATAGCAGAAGACCTATGGCATCTGGCTGACAGCAGATATTCTCAGTAACAGAAGTAACATGGTCTGATCTCTCAATGCAAAACAGCCTGTAGCAGTTCGTATCTTGTTCAGATGCACATCACAGTAGCTATGATAACAATGTGACATGATAAATACTGCAATGAAGCAGTCTTGTTTGTTGCAAACATGCCCTGTAGCTCCAGCTGATGATATCCCACTGTCGTCAGATGAAACCCAACATACCTTGAAAAAAAGTCTTTCAAGAATGAAGGAAATAATTACACCCTCAATGAATGTTCTTTTTTAAGGATGAAAAAGTGATTACATGGTTTTGACCCAACAGCAACTACAGAAAAGTTTTTGTCATGACCAGGCTCTGCAAAGCATATAGCATTTTATTAAACGTGCCTTCAAGGCCATGACAACATGATATGCTGTACAGTGAATTTAAGGCACCAGCATCCTCCAACAGAAGTGCTCCCCCCCCTCCCCCTTTTTGACGTGGGGGGGGCGGGGGGGGGGTACTTTTCTCGTGTCCAGCAGAGTGCAACACTATGAATGGCTTCCAAGAGAGAGGTCAGGTCAGACAACACGTCTTACAAACTACCAGTAGCTCTGTCTCTTATTATACCCTCAGAAAACAACAACTTCATTGGAGTCTATAAAATGTAATCAATACTTCCTGCTGCTTCATATTCAAAGCTACCAGTGCAGCTGTAACACAGATCACCAGGTTCACACAGTTCGGTCTGATAATAGGATAGTGCACAGGTAATCTCACTGTGAGATGAACTCTCAGGCTTATACATTTTAATGTCCACAGGTTGTAGATTATTATCATATATATAGTAGGATCTACAGTGTGTGTCCTATACAACAGATTGGTAGCTCATCCTGTGGACCGGCTTCATAAGCAGTGACTGGAAAATGCATTAGATGTACATTTCATGCTCATGAAGTTACCAAAAAATCTGTCTTTTTACATTGAGTCTGATTTAGGTTTGAAAAGTAGATTTGTAAAAAAAAACATTTGTCAAACTTTCTTCATTTCCACTTAATATTTTGTGCTGTTTAGAAGCAAAGTTAAAAAGCTTTAAGCACTGCAATAAGTATTATGTGAATCTGATGAGTGCAGTGTGATTAGGTAATCAACAGTCTCTTAACAGATTTTATTGGAGCAGCCTTCCTGACCCTCTGCTGGATATGAACAGCTTCATGTCCATGTCTCTTTTTAAGCACCATGTCTGGATCACAAGCTAACAGGCTTCTGCCTTTTTAGTCTTTAAAAAAAGAACCTCTTTTGTGTCCCATTGTCCTCTATGCTCCAGCCTTCTATTTTATTTTACTTTGCTCCATCCTGCTCTGTGTGTCTGTAAGAGGCTTTACTGTCTAGCTTTACTATATCTAGACAGCAGTGTTTAGCTCTTGTGGTTCTGTGCTGTAGATAGGAGAGGTATTAACATAAGAGCGATCATCTGCTTGGGTTTTTTGTATTCCATCTTAGAAATAAAACAGAAACTCCTCTGGTTTGGTTTGGAGATGGTTTTAAATTAGTTCATTATTGAAGTCAACGACCCCCAAAGTGTGAAGACGGTAAGAGACTTTTTTTCTTCTGACAAACATCAGCTGGTTATTAGATCAGATCTCCTGCAGCGCCGGGATCAGCCGGTCATCTTACTGTTATAATAGACATGATGACTGGACAGAATGTGTTGGTTTCTGTGTTTTATTATGTTTATAACAATATGAGATCATGACAGAATAAATTGTCAAAACACGTGTAAATCCAATATTTCTTCATCCAAAACACAGAGAGTTACACTATTACAGTGCACAGTCCAGTTTTCTATAACATGAGCTCAAAGTTATCAATTAAATGTATTATTATATATTACATAGTTGGATGAAAAGATGTGTTTTAATTCATGTTGATGAATCACATTCCAGACCAACAAAGTAAAAATCAGCTTGTTTAGTGATCATTTGTAATAATAATATTAATGACTTAATAACTTAATAAATCACTGATAAGTGAAGCAATTTTTCACCATAGAAACATTGAGCTGCTGCTACAACACAAAGTAAGCTAGTTGAGATAGTTGTAAGCTGGTTAACAGCGTACGTAACTTAACACCAATACTCGTCTTTTTAATCCAAAATCTGCGGTGGATGTTGATTTCAGGTCATTGCACTTGTGTTACTATAAATTAGACTTTAAATGAATTACTTTTCTAATTAGAAAGCGTTTTCCTGATTTATTAAGTTACGGCAGCCAATGGCTGGTCAACAATGACGCTGTATTCTTTGACATGATAGAGATTTGTCAACTGATAGAGCTTTTGCTGTGGTTGACTCTGTGAAAACACTCGCTTGCAATTGAAAATCCGATCTTGTTCAGAGCTTCCAAGGCTGCACCTCCAGAGAAAACCTTGACTTATAGTGGACCAACATAACAGCTTGGTTGTGGGCGGCACACTGCATTTCATTTCTGTAGGTTATAGCACGGGCAATGGTATGCAGCACAGCAGGGATAATAAGAAAGAAAAAGTTGAAGCTCAGGTTTCCTCATGCAAATCAAATATCAGGGATCTTGAGAGCACTGCAGTAGAGAGGTGTTTAACAAAGAGAGCTCGTTCTCTTCTGTGAAGAGCCACAGAAGCCCAGAAGAGCTAGACAGAACCAGACAGACAGACAGATTCAGAACCATGATCTTTTAAATCTCTATTCACATTATTACTCAACTTTAGATGGATCAAGTGGAGTAACAGAGCAGCAGGAGGCAAGGAACAGAGAAAGGTAGAAAATCCACAGAAAGGTGCTGTTCAGTGTTTGATTTGAGACACCTGTTGCATACCTCAAACATGATGTGTTACAGTCATTATTGGGCCAAAATCTGAACTATATTTTGTAAACTTTAAACTGAAGCATGCTTAACAAGAGTGACTTGCTTCATGAGAACTGGAGATTTACCAACACGGTTCAGGAAAATGTGTTTATTATGTCAGGACTCATCCTTCTGCCCATCTGATCGAACATCGAGAGATGGTACATGTGAGGTTTTAGTGCCAGATGATCTCAGTTTAGTCAGGTTTGTCTGCTTGTCTTTAATTATCCAATGATCCAAAATGTAAAATATTCCAAAGTAACAAACTACAACACATTGGATCTTTACTTTGCAGCTACAGTTAGTCGAATGCTGCCGGAGTGATCTGTGAGTGTGTGTGTTTAGTACACTATAAAGAGAGACAGGTGCAAATGTGTGCAAACAACCAACATATAATTATGCCCACATGCATGCTACAGTATGCATTCATATCTTCGCATGCCTCGTTGTGTGTTTGTGTGTGTGTAAATGTGAATGTGGACGTGCCTCTCTCTCCCAGCAGCAGCCTGATCCTGTTAGTTCCACCCTAATCACCTGGTTTCTCTATAGTAGGCTCGCTGGTTGAAACGAATCGCTGTGTCTCCCTCAGGAGAGGCCTTCCTGCATCCAGCAGCACTAGAGAGAACTTCACACTTTGAGGTTCATCAGCATTCAGATCAGTCCAGTACGACACTAACTACGGCTTCATAAGAAGCACACGTCTGACACAGTTAAACAAAACCTGAACATGATAAAGACAGGATTCATGGCAGGGTTGTTCTGTTGGATTGAATTAGCAGGTGAACCAAATAAAGAGAATACATAAATAGAAACCATGAAGTACCAACATGCTTCAACAAGAAAAGCCTTCATCAGAGTGTTGAAGTGTAAATGATGTGTTCAGTCTTTTTTCCCTAGTTTTAGATGTGCTACCGAGCTCCTTTCTGAATTTGTAGTGGATTTGTTTCTGTTAGCACACACGCAAAGTTGAAACAAAAAGGAAAGAGTTCTATTTATGTCTTAAGTATTGCAAAAATGTGTTAAAGTATTTTGTTGGAAATTTAGGAAAACCTCTGTTACTTGCTATATTAACTGCTAACATAAGAACGTTTTAAAACCAGGTTTTGTTTTTCTGGGTGTGTTTAACCGGTCTGTGTAAACTTCCTGACTGGTCCACACTGGCTGCTATGTTAACCTGTGCTCTGTCAACAACTGTTTAGGCTTTTTGTCAGACTTGTGATATTGTGTGATATTTTGCACACTGCACTCACTGAATCAGTGTGCAGGGCTCATTGTATTATGTGGCATATTGTCCATTTTCTGACATATACTTTGTGTCTGAATAACACAGCTGCCATGTAGAGTAACGCTGCTTTAAAGTAAAGACCCTTGACTGACATTTCTCATCAGCTCCACTCCAAACTGGTAAAGTTCAGCCAGCAAAGGTCTTCAGAGATGTTTGGTGTCTCTCCGCTCTGACCTTTAACTATAATGCACGAGTTTCTCTTTAGAATAAAAGCAGCAGCAGGGCTGGCTGCCCAGATAGTGAAGAATCCCTGAAGACAATGTGTGTGAAGTGTGCCTGTGTGTGTTTGTGTGTGTGCTGATACACTGTTGGCATTTAGGGACAATTAGTTGCGAGTTTTGTTGGCAGTAGTTAGGCAGTAAGATTTTTTTCCTGTAAGTTTATAATCTATAGCGTCTTTTTAGATCAGTGGAACGTTTTTAAAAAGTAAAATGTTTGTCAATTGTGTGTGTGTGTGCATGTGTGTTAAATGTGCCTGTGTGTGTGTGTGTGTGCGTGTGTGTGTGTGTGTGTGTGTGTGTGTGTGCATGTGTGTGTGTGTGCATGTGTGTGTGTGTATGTGTGTGTGTGTGTGTGTGTGTGGATAACCAGCTCTCTGGTGTCACTGAGGCACCTCCCACAGCAGGGCAGTGAAGGGCGTTCTGTTTGTGTGTGAGGTGACTGCTGATCCACGCTGCCAAAGTGAACACACACACACACACAGCAAGAAGTGACCATAGTCTTTCTTTCCCAGTGACATCGACTGCCTGTCCACTCACCTTCCAGCAGAGATTAGACCAATCAGAAACAAAGAACACAAATACACACACACACACACACACACACACACAGTCAGTGGGGCCTTTGGGACTGTGCTTGCTGTGCATTAGACACGGTCATCAGTCCATTTAAACACGGATCAGCTCAGTTTGGCTCATATCCTGCCCTCTGCTGCTCTCTGCAAAAACCAACTCTGATCTCCACATCAGCTGTGCACACTGCACACACCACGCATGCAGTAAAATATAGGCCACCACTTGTCACTTCATAAAAAAGATTCATCTTTGTTATTGCTCTGTCTGGTACTGCACTACTCTACTGATCATTTAAAAAGTAAAATCATTCAGAATCTAAATTCAAGTCCAATAATTCATAGAAACATCAGTTGATGAGCTCGAGAGCTT
This sequence comes from Macquaria australasica, assembly GCA_005408345.1. NCBI lineage: Eukaryota > Metazoa > Chordata > Actinopteri > Centrarchiformes > Percichthyidae > Macquaria > Macquaria australasica. The sequence continues at coordinate 109,678 of SEMN01000527.1, read as the reverse complement.
TCATGGTTTATCAGCATGCACTGATATAATCTAAACGATTTAAATAAAAAGTATGAAAGTATGGTTTTAAATGTCTTCAAGATATTTGAGCTGTGCTTGATATCTCAGCTGCTTGTATACTCAGCTTTCAAGACAGACATTAAAGTTTCAGTCAAACAGTTTTGAAATAAAATATCATCCATTTATTTGCAGGGAATTCATTCTGAAAATGAGCACATTTACACCTCACAGGTTTTGCACTTTATTTGTTTATAGTTTGTGAGAGATTAAGTATATTTTATTGTTTGAACATGACCACTTATGTGCCATCAAACACCCACTGTATTCACAGAGAGCATCAGCGGTCTTTATAAAAGTAGAGGCTAAGAGAACTGAAATGAACAAAAACAGTAACTTTATATTAACCATAGTTCACCATTTCTAATGCAGGTGTTTGTGATTTTACCCTTTTTACAGGTGAATAAGAGGCACAATTCTACAATCATTCTATATCAATATCTTTAGAAACAAATGTAAAGATATTTATAAGAAGAGTTTTACAGTAGTTTCCCTCTTAAGCCTACATTTGCTCTATACATAACTCATAAAATGTTTTCTGTAGTTTCTTGTATGATGTCTGGTTGAGCCAAGGGTGCCGAAACCCCAGTAGTCTGGAAAATGTTCCATTGGATAGGCTATCTTTCTGGCCTTACACCAAATGACATTTAAAGTGATTTTACTATCTCAGACAAATTTCAAGTGTTGGAATAAAATCATGAGAATTTTACCTCAGTTGGTGTGCACCCCCGTCACCCGAGTCGTTTGGTGTACGGCCAGAAAGACAGCCGATTCAGCACCGTGGACGGGCCGGCTGCAGGGAGAGTGTGGATTTTCAGAGCAATGGGTGTTTGTTTTCAGGGAACACATAAATGTCTAGTCCTCAAATAGAAGACGACCTCCACTTTTTCAAACGTAATTTCCAGAAAATAAATATAGTTTTATATTTGGGCCAACACTGTGACAATCACTAACAGCTAGCATGCTAGCTAGCTAACAAGAGTGTGAAGCACTCCTGATGTAATACGACTGTTCAGGCTGAGAGTGAAGGAGTCGCTCCCCTCATGTGTCACAGATCTGATGTTTTCTAATCCGAGTAAATATCAGAGAAGTGATAACTGTCAGGCTGCCTACATGTGACTTGTACTGGATTGATCACATTGGAGTTTGTCAGCGAGGACAAATGTAACGTTACTGTCCTTCACTGGAGACAACAGATATCGTTTTGGCATGGTAACTACTTAGCTGAGCCAATCTGGACGTGAAGATTAACCAGTTACCACAATGGAAGTCAAACAGCATCTCGACTGTTATTTTTCTGACATTTCAGTCCAAACTCAAAGGCTCAAACTGTAACCAAAATGTGCTGAAAACCATGAAAAACATGTTTGTGTTTATTGTAACACAGAGCATGTGTGTCTGTTGGACATTGCTGTCAGTTCAAATAAGTATGACTGGATGTGAACAAAAATATCAGCCAGGAGCCGCGATTTGAAATTCAGCAGGTCGGCCTGTATGCAACGTGAAAACAGCCTTACATAAAGAAAAACCAGAAAACTGAAAGTGCATACATGCATTATGGCTCTTCTTGCCTTTATGAAGCTAATAGCACAATCTCATTGCAGTGGAAATGTCTCAGACTATTTGGAAAGACGCTCATTGTTGAAGAATCAAACAGCAACAAAGGAGGAAGCTGTACAGTTCTGCAGTTGTGATGTAATCACTGTTATTTTATCATCCCAGCCGAGTCAGAACCACTGTGTGAAATTATAGACCAGACTCATTATGATGCTGTATTTGGGAATTACACAATCCTTTTTCTTGGCTTGCAACAAGGACAATGAACAGAGCAGAATACAACAAAAGAGCTCTGAATAGAGTAGAATAGCACAGAATAGACGGGAGGGTTAAGGCTGGAAGATAAAGTCCTCGAGGACAGTAGAAGGACGAAACAGAAGAAGAAAGCAAGGTAAAAGAGAAGTTAGGAGAGTGAAGCAGCTGCAGCTTTTTCTTCCTGCTTTCAGCATGTGACTGGAATACAATGACTGACAGTTTATCACAAGCTCATCAGCAGTGTGATAAGCATGAAACAAAAGAGAGTGTAATTACTGTACAGCAGTATAACGGGTGCAGGAGACCAGTGAAGTGGAAAGGATAGAGAAAGAATATATTATATGTGAAGGTGTTGCCTTGGGTGAAGCACTTTGTAACGTGGTTTTAGAAAAGTGCTTTACAAATAAAGATTATTATTATATGACTGACTACGTTTACATGCACAAAATATTCCAATTTTTTGAAGATGAATCTTCCTCTAATATTCCTGTTTCCATGCAGCTTGTTGGACCGTGTGAACTCAGCCTCCCTCTTTCACTCGTTCCTTCTTGAAAAGGTCGGCGTTGTGATATTTGCTCATATCCAGAAACCTGTTGATCTCCAGGTCTTTCATCATGTTTAACAGTAGCTGTGTTTCTCCTTGTCTTTTCTTCTGTGCCTGCACCTCAGCCCTGCAAACTGTTGGCTGGCTGGTTTGTTTCCAGCACAGAGCTGACCGGAAACAGGAAGAGGCCGTGAACCAGCTGTATACATGTCCAAAGAACGCTGCTAAAACCTGAATAATATCTGCACATCACACAAGTCTTAATCTGAAAATGCTGCATTCAGAATAAGGCCTAATTCAGAATATCCAAACGGAATATGCTGTTTACATGAGCCGTGTCAAATTCAGAATATTGTCATATTCTGAATGATAGTGGAAAGTTAGCGTGCATGTAAACATAGTAAGGGAGAGGAGGAAGAAAAGTGGGCTTAAAGGAGCGAAGGGGCAAAAGGCCATGATGACCTCTGACCTAACAGATTGATCATTAACAGGAGGAGAGAACACAGGGTTATATTTTAGTCATTTCCTCTGTAGCACTTACAGTAACACACCGACCTCCGTGTGTGTTAATAAGTGATGAGCCGGGAGATCTGGAGGTCATGTAGAGATGAGTTTGTTAAATGAGCTAAAAAAAGGTGAAATCAACACATTAAGCACGACGCAACCTGCTAATGTTTTTAACTACGACTTCTGAACTTTTGTGCAGTGTTTGATAGCTGTGTGCTCTACTGAATATGAGCTCATGAGTGCTTTAAACTCAATATGGTGATATTTAAAGTGTTTTTTAATATGAAATGGCCTCTACCATGACTAAGTGACGCCCACTGTCTTTATAAGTATGGATCAGCACGGACTCTCTCTCACTTCATGCTGTACTGTAACTTTTTGTTCCTCTCCCAGCTGATGCCCTGCTGCTGAACTGAAACAGGGTTTTTAATACCTCACTGTTAAGATTATATGCAGACCCTTTCTGTGCCTCCTGTGTGCAGAGAGTTAAGTATTTGAGTTCATTTCCAGCACCATGTGTTCCACCTGTCTGAGGTAAGACTGGACATGACAGTAACACTGAGTAAACGTTCTGTGACTAATCTGGAGTATTTGAGTGCTGCTGGTTCACTGAGACCACCGTGTCAAATTAAGGCAGCATTAACATCAAATCCGTCCGCGTCCTGAAACTGAAACCATCTTTTTTTTAGACAGATAATCTTGTGGAGATTTGATGTGGTTCGGCTGCCTGGTGAAAGCCAGATTTCAGTGAATTGACCCGCACTCTTCAGATTTGGTTGACTTGACTGTCTGTTATACACGTACAGTTAATCTCCAGATGTTAAACTAAGACTCCCGCTCATACTTTAGTATCCCTCTTTCAGAACATTTTCATTATCTAGACAAAGTTGACTGAGCATGCATATAAGCTTTTTGCACCATCTTATGTAACTTTAGCACATTAACACACTTTCAGTACATCAGTGACAGTCGACTGTCGACCTCAGTGTAGCTCCATTGAAACAGTATGAGTTTTGCTCAAAGGCTTTATGACAGTAGTAGCTGAAGAAGTGAACATCTTTGACTGTTTCTCTCTCAGCTGCTTCTATTCTAACTCTGCTTAGCGTCTCTCGCAATGTCATTTCTAGCATTTATAAGTATATTGATATAACTCACAACCGCCTACATCTGCCTGTACAAATGATCAGACCCTAAACTACCTTTACCTCCAACAGCTCTTTGACAACAAGTTGTGCTGGACATTTTGAAAATTCCATGTTTCAAGTCATAATGAAATGAAAGAGTATTTGTAAATAATCACTGTTCAGCTTCTTCTCCAACAACTGCTATTCATCACATTCTGTTAGTATAATTACACACAATTCCCTCGCTTTTTCTCACAGAGAAATATATATTAGCATCTTTTTTAGGGGGACTGTCTGCGTCACCTTCAGTTAAGAAGTTGCTCATCCTGTTAGAACCTTTTATTAAAACTGTCAGTCTGATGTGTACAGGGAATTTAGGACTTATTATGGTGCCTTTTCAGAGGTGAGGAATAAACGTGACAGCGCATCAAATAACTCTTTCCAGGGAAAGGATGTTTGTTTTCTAAAAATTGTACAGAAACATCCTAAAGAAAAGAAAAAGCTGCAACTCCCCATAAAACTTTTTGACAGTCATCAGGTCGAAATGTGAAGAAAGCTTGGTTTAAAGGATAAAAATAAAAGTATTTATAACCTGTTGTTGTTGATTTTGAGGAGTTCTTGCTTTTCGCTTTCAATGGATCTTTATAAATGTTGGTCTGTAAGGCGTTAAAGTGATCCCCTGATATATAAACTGATGTACTGAATTGAGGTGCTTTTATTCAGCAGTGAGCAGAAAAGATAAAGATAGATAGTGAGGAGCAGAGGTCCAAAGTGCTTTGCCATGAAGGTTAGAGGAGTCAGACTGTCCATTAAGACAGATGGACTGAATGCTGTAGATGGTGAGATGTTGAATAATTTACAGCGACAGTGAAAAGGAGCACCCACATTAAACATTAGGGACAGGACCGTTGTCTGCTCCGTGTCTCTCTAACCTCAGTTAAACATGATGGACTCGTCTGCGCTCTCGGCTGTAATTGACCTCATCTGGAGTTCATATTAGTTAAGAAGATGGAGAAACAGCTGAATATATGAGCATCGGTCCCCGCTGATCTCTGTGTGTCCTGCTCACTCTGCAAGACCACACACACTCAGCACCACATCCATATTACTTAGTAAAAAACAATCCTAAACAGTTTTTCATGTCCTATTTTATTTTTAAACGTACAACAAAGTTACACATTAGTGAATATCTAACTTTAGTGCAGTGAGTTTCTCCTCACACATCCAGCACTGATTGTAACTGACTGAAACTTCTGTCTCCAGTGTTTCCCAAACTGATCCCAGCAAGGTGCACCTTTTTTCTTTTTTTTCTTACATACAATACATTCTCAGGTTAGTGACGGGCAAAGCAGTTCTGTTCAGTGTACTGAATCATTAGAACGAGTGAATTAAAAGGATTCGTTCACCGAATCGTTCAGTGCTTGACTGGAGCTCAGACTGCGTACTCCCACTCACTGAACTGAAACACGGCCGAACATTCAGTTCAGCTCGCTAACTAAGAACTGAGTCGTTGGTGAAGGATGAGCCACTGAGCTGAGAATTGTTTGCAGAATGAAAGCTGCTGTAACAAAGTCCTACCCTATTATATATGTACAGCTTGTATATTTTCACGTCACCTATTATAAATCTGGATTGCAGTCTGAGACTGATGTTTTTGAATCATTGCAGCTAAATGTTAGCAGCCTGAATCAGCTGTATCCCTGCACGTTCGCTCGCAGCTGACTGAGAAATGAACGGATCATTTCAGGAAGTGATTCAGTTCAGTTTGTTCAGTTGTCCGTTGTCTGCAGAGTTTGAATGTCCTTTTTTCAGGGTTCGTACAAAGTCTTGAAAGTTTGTAAAAAGCTTAATTTGAACCGTTATGTTTTCAAGGTTAGGAATGTGCTTGAATTCAAATATACTCCTTGAAAAATGCTTGATTTTCGACATAATCTGGTGTTCAATTGTCGACACAATCACTCATGGAAACCAGAAATCTTTTTGAAATGAAACGATCCCATCCTCATATTTGTTTGTTGTCTCCTGCATTTATAGTAACAATTTAGATGTGATGATAAAGGCTTGGAGTCTGTAATTTTTACCTTGAAAGTGCTTGAATTTTACTCTTAAGAAGCTATACGAACCCTGCTGTTTGCTTTTGCTCAAACAAAAGGAAGGAAAGATTTTCTGAATCATATCAATCCATAAAATCCTCGTTATTTTTCACAGATGCCTGAGTCCTGGAAATCCTGGAAATGAGAGCCTTAAGCATTCTCTTTACACAGTTGGACATTGCATGATACAGTGTATCAGTGTATAAACGTGAATATAAGCCAATATTGTTTGCATGAACAGATGCACATTTACACCCAGTCACACACACACACATGGACAATAGAGCCTATCAGACACAGCGCTGCTTGGGGTATTTAGGTGGATAATAAACCATTATTTGTATTTGCTTGGATGTGTTTCCTGGACAATTGTGGGAAACAAACAATTGGCTGTTATGTGCCTTTGATAAACAGTAAACATCTATTAGGAGTTATAGGGCAGAAAGAAAGGGAGAAGGGAATGTAATTATGTGTCTCTGTATTGTAATCATCTCTCTGCCCCCATCTTCCTCTCTGTCTATCTGCCTCTTTCTGATTTTCTACTGTACATCTCGCTGTCTCTCTGTTTCCTTCTTTGCCTGTTTGCTGAGATGCTTCATATCTCAGATGTGCCACAATGATTGGCCCCTGGAAGGCACTTAAATCACAGGTCGAAACAAGGTGACATGCAGTATTTGCAGCCGACTGGTCCAGAGGGAGACTGTATTATTTGTGGGTGGATGACATTTTTTACTGCAGCCTTGTTCCTCTTTTGTTGTTCCTCGTGCCTCTGAATCCTTTCTCATGCTTCTGTCTCTTCCTCTCTCTTTGTCCGTCTGTGCATCCGTTGATTTTTTATCTCTTCTTGTCTCCGTCTCCCTCTTTTCTCTCTTCTTCTGTAACAAGATGACCTTTCTAAGTGAACCGGTGCTTCAACACCATCAGCTAAATTAGGAACAACACAGCACTCTGATGACCTCCTGCCCATCACACACACACACACACACACACACACACACACACACACACACACACACACACACACACACACACACACACACGTTTTGAGCCAGGTAGCATCAGAGAGGAGCCTGAGGTGTTCTGAATGCACTGACCTGTTAACAACCATCTATTGTCACAGCTAACTAGGCAGACAGGAACAAGATGTTCTCAACACACACACACACACACACTGTTTGTGTGGTTGTGTGTGTGTGACATCAAAATGGGGTAGACACAGTTCATCTCTGTTCATTATTGTACAAATAAAAGTAAATAGAATCCAAAACATAAAATATAAAAGAAGATAAAAACAGTACTTGAGTAAATGTACTCAAAAGTTAGATTTATGTTTGTTCTCTAGTGTCAACAAAAGCTAAATGGATTTATTAAAATTAACATCAGATGGCAGAAAAGTACAGAATCCCAGGAGCTTTAAAGAAGCAGCAGTGGAGCAGAGTTGTGAGGCCGGTATGAGTATGAAGAGGACATTTTCCAAAGCGTGTGTGTTTATGGCTCTGGGCTGACAGGTAATTGAGCGAGCTCTCTGGAGGCAGGGCCGGCACCTCTGAACCACTCCTGTCAAATGCATGGCTAACCAGTTGCTCTATTTCTCCTTAGCATTATTGTCCTCATTCCTTCCTGTCTTCATCGGTCTCTCTCCCTCCCCGACGCCCTCTTTGTCTTCCAAAAATACATTCACACTTGAATAACAGAGGAAGGTTGCTCCCCTGTGTTTTATTATGTGATGTTTGACCCTAAAAGGTCTTTTGACGGGCGCAGAAGAATACGTCTGTGTCGACACGAGAGGCAGCTGAAATGTTGCCTTAAAACACAGCAGGAGCTATTATGCATGATGGCACAGGGGGACTTTCTTTCCTGACTGCCAGAGGCTGCGCTTTCAGAGCACAGATAGGACATACATCTTCACACACACACACAAGCACAGACAGACAGACAGAATTGCTGGCACCGAAGCTAATACTGTACTGTACATTTTCTGCATCCGCATGCAGGCTGGCTGAGGACTGAGGGAACACATTAATAAGATACTTACACACACAAAAAAACATGTACAGTAGTGTACACAAGGATGTTTTCATACATGAACAAACAACCAAGCACACATAGACACACACACACACACATACACACAATCCTAAAATAGATTCCCTCCTCTGTACCTCTGCTCTTCTTCTCCTCACTGAAACATGTAACAGAATATGAATGAAATCCTTCCAGTGTGAAGGCTTTTCTCAGTAGACGGCTGCAGCACCAGCCACACTTTGTTAATTCTACTTTTTTTTCCCTACACTCACATTTTCCATAAAATATTTCCCCAGTCACATTCAAAGAGTTTATAACACAAAATACCTAATTACTTCTACATTTGAGGGGAAATACTGTGTGTAGCACTTATAGTGTGTAAAGATAAAGGAGGAGCTAATAGTTTAATTTCAAATAGAAACATCCAGCACCGCAAACAGTGACGCTTCCTCTCACAAAGCTCCACAGGGTGTCGGTGGGTCCTCACACCAGGGGCCACACATGCTGCAGAGACACTGATTGGCTTGTCAGAGACCTGGGGTGAAAACAGTGCCTTACAGCTGCTGTTCTGCAACATTACAAGGAGAATAAACTAATTTGAAAGTAGCATAGCTGAGCCAGTTGATGAGCACCAGCGTCTCTGTGAAACTCAGACTACAGTATGTCTAATGTTTATACAAACCAAAAATATTTTCATGATAAATTGAGAAATAATGCACAGAAGGAGGACAAATGTTGATCAGATCAGTACAGTACAGTGACTACTGGGTGCAATAACTGGTGCACATAAAGTAAGGGGGCATTGTACTAATTTAATGTACAAATGAGTGATTTTATAGTTAAGTTATAATCAATACCTTTATACACAGTGTACTAAATCTCTTGCAACACTATAGCCAATAGGTACCATGCCATACTCACCCGATGAGATGCTCCACCTGCTAATTATAAATTCACTGACCCAACAGATCGAGATGAAAGTGATGAGTTTTACTTTTACAGAACAGTGTGTTTGAAATAAATAAAGGAAATATAAAAAAATCATAGTCTGCATAGTGTGTGATGTCACTTTAAATCCCTTAAAGTCAAAGAACATACATTTTCAGAAAAGACTAAAAAAGGCATTTCTTTATGTCTACTGTGTCTGCAATGTGAGTGTTTATATTAAGCTCTCCAGTCATATTAAATATATATATATATAACCTTCACAGCACCCTACATGAATTATTGAACAGTTCACCTGTGAGACACAGTGCATGTTTTGTGGCAGTGCTGTACATGGAAGGTCGTCTTCATGTATTTAGCTTGTTCTGTCTGTGTTACAGGTTGGGGAGTAGTGGAAGGTACTTTACATTAAATTGAATATTCCTAAAGTAAGCTTTACTAACCCTTTTAGTCACTGTGGCTCTAGGGATGACAAGATCGATAGGTCAAATATAGGATGGATTGTCATGACATTTTGTACAAACATTCATGTCCCCAGAGGGTGAATCCTAATGATTCTGGTGTCCTTTACTATCCTGGCATGTTGGCAAAAAGCTTGTTAAGTTATTAAGTTTAGTTATGGAATCCATCCATCCATTTTCTGCCACTTACGCAGGTCCCTGCTGTGCTAGCATCAGGAGAAAGGCAGAAATATACAATGCATTATGGGAAGTGTTGAAGACATACACCGTATGTATGAATAAGGTGCAATATTTACCAAAATATACACCAACAATATATTGCTCCTCTGAGACCAACTGGCAACACCACTTGGAGCGCTCCCTAGCCTTCTGAAGGTGTGCTCGGTGCCTTACTTTAATGAAATGTTTGGGTTGCACGTGGCTACATACAGCATATCTTTATTAGTATAGTTATAGAAAGGAGGATTTTAATTGTCTGTCTTAACTATTTTTTCTGTCTGTCTCTCCAGGGAGTTTTCCCAGCCAGCTACATTCACTTGAAGAAAGCCATCGTCACCAACCGAGGGTAAGTTTACGACCTCTGAGACTATACCAATCACAGCTTACTGGAAACAGCTCCGTCTGCAGAAACTCTGGGACCATAGTGCATTTATTCCTACATAATATTTCAGTCTGCACCTTTGCTTTTTTGGGGCCAAAAGCAATGTTGCACATATTGGCAACAAAGCAATTACACCAACTTTTCCTTATTCTCTTTCCTTGTATATCCTGTCCTCTGTCAGTAGCAGCACATATTACCTGGTTTAAATCAAGATGAAGTGACTGTAGGTGAGCAGCAACAAGCTCACCTTTTGAGAGAGAAACAGAAGACCTGGTACTGTTTGTTTAATTAGTTAAATACAGGAGAAGTTGGTGAAACTGGTGCAAATAGATTCCTTTAAAAGTCTAAAGTCACGGCTGGTTGGGACAGAAATGTAGTCCCAGTTAAAAACGTCTTAGAAACTTAGAAATCTGAATGCCATTGATGGACAATATGACAGTTGACATGCTACTGGCACAAACAGCTTCATGTTTCATGAGTTAACTCTGATAGAGTCGCCATTGTTGAGAGGAAAAATGAGTTGCTGAGTTGTTTACTGTGACAGTGTCTTCCACACACACACACACACACACACACACACACACACACACACACACACACACACACACACACACACACACACACACACACACACACACACACAGTTATTATTAGACTGCCGGTCCTGAATCCCAAGAAGAATAAGCCCCTTCAGCTTGATCCTTTTATCAGGTTATCACTCAGTTCCTTCCTTTTCTTTTATTTTTTGCCTTGCTTTAGAAATGGAAAGAATCCAAATCAATTTTCACCTCTGAGGCCTCTGCAGCCCCCAAACACAACATGTTTTTCTCCGGTGTACTCTCGCTGACGTCAAGCAGTGAAAAAGAACTCAAAGTGCCTCGTACAGTAAACTATTTTTTTAATAGCAATAGAGTATGATCTGATTGTCTAAGACATTACAAAGTGAAGCTGCTCTCGTCTATCTGCGATGATGCCACAGCTGAGTATACTTTATTTGCCACAGTGCTGCGAGGCCTTTTCTTCCCCTTGTTAAAGCCATTTAAGGTGTAATTTGATGAAATCCTGTTTTCTGTTGGGGTCGGTTGTTTTGAGACCCATTCTCTCTAAATAAGGTATGAAGCGCCTTGTTTCTGATTCCCTTCCAAGTTCAAGAGTACATATTTTAATACATTTGCATAATGATTGGAAAAGCTTTTTTTTTCCTAAACTTCAGATTAATCAGAGTTACAGAGTGTGTCTGGATTTGCATAAGCGTTTTTAATTAAAGGCAGGGAGAGTAAATTAATTGAAATTAGTGAATCCTTTACTGTTTCCAGCAGACCTCCAGGGCAGAGAAGGAGAGAGCTGGAGTGTATTTTACTGAATCAGCTGCTGCATGATGACAAATATAGTTATGGACTATTGACCAAGTGAGTCTGAAAATAGCATATATATATATGTGTATGTGTGATGTACGTGTGTGTGTGTGACAGAGTAGAGAGAGAGAGAGAGAGAGAGACAGCGAGCATGAGCATACTTTCAGCTTTGGTTCCCAACTCTTAACTATAAAAACGAGGCTACACAGCACAGCAGGCGTCCGAGTATCAGAGAGGAAATGGAGCTGAATCAAAGGTGACTATTTAACAAATAAAGGATCCACATTCATTTAGAGGCTTTAGTCTAGTTTCAGTAAACAACTGAGCAGTGGAAGATAAATACATACTATAGAAGAAGTCCCTCTGCACTCTGAGACAAGTGACCATATAGGTCAAAGTCATCATACACTAACACACTAACGATAAATATGGGATTCTACGCACTGTCCAAGTTTTGCAGCTGTACCATTTTATTGATCAATTAAATGCTTATTAAAGATCAATAAATGTTTCTGCTTGTGAGATCCAGAGAGTCAGATCCCCAGTACTGCAGTCTACATTGCATTTTATATAACTAACTCTCTCAGACTGGACTCCAATCCTTTGGATTTCTTCATGGCACAAATAGAGATAACTTTACAGCTCTAAAGAAGAAGAGGTTACTCCTCTTCCAGAGCAAACAGAGCTGAAGCTTTCACAGTTTTTATTGACAACAGGAAGTGGAAGGAATGAAACACAAACTGAGAAACCACTGCAACACAAAAAAAATCCCAGAGTCCTCTATGTGAAAACAGAACTCATATGGTTTATTAGGAATGTGTCACCGAGTGATTTTCCTGAACAGGTTCTTCCTCACCATCGCAGCCAGTATGATACTGTGTTCAGACTCTGCTCACACTGCCGATCAGTATAGTGATTAGTGAAATGTTTATTATAGGTTCAAACTGATCAGAGTTAACTCTCATTTTCCGCCTTCATAACTCTCCAAGTTGTGTCTTTCATCTCTTTTATAGGCCTAATTGTTTCAGACAAAACAATGGAGTGATTTTCCATTCTTGACTTACTGACACACAACACAAAGAAGAACCTTTTTGCTCTGTCAGCAGGCAGCAGAGCTTCTCCCAAAAACACTAGAAGCATTAGCTAATCAACACAAACCTTCTCTTCTTCTCCCTCATTATTTTGAATAATAGAGCTCCTTCTCAATCTACATTTCCCATCAACATTTCCAGTCATAATATACTCAAAGTGTGCATTATTTAGAGAATGTTTGACCAATATATTTACCCCTTTTTAATAAATCTATCTTTTTTTTTTTTTTTCTTAGCTTATTGGTCTTTAAATATTGAGAAACACTTGCAGTCACAATACTCTGGCATGAGATAGAAGCTGCCAGTCATCTTCAGGGTCTCATTTGTTTAAGTCATCACATTGAGATTTGGATATCTATATTCATAAGTGCAAAGAGCAAAATGTGTTTTATTGATTTAAAATCGTTCTTGTGGAGTCAGCCCAGCCTGCACCGCTGAGTGAATCCAGGGGAAACAACGATGTGCTGCAGCCTCCAGCTTCAACGCTGCGTCAAGTTGTCAGGATGTTTGTGAAGAACGCTTTGCCAACTGTCTGCTTCTCTGCAGGATAAATACACTCTCAGAGCTGACGTTTCTAAATATGAGAAAGCAGAAGCCGCATAAACTTCAGGATCATACCCAGAGAGACAAATAAACCTGCAAACACACTCATGCTGCATTCATGCAGGCAGTAAGACGCACAGACTCAGACAAGATGCAGTTATATGCTGTGCAAACACATGTATATGAAAGGCATTTTCAAAAATACACATGCAGGTGTACACACCTCACAATTCTTCCTGTAAGTCCAGTGTCAGCTTTAGAGGCTTCAGTGAGCTCCATCACCTGGGATCAGTTTGACTTTGCTGTTTCAGTCGGACTCCTGGGGCGCTATTTCACCATGAGGCGAAGTGAAAAGGACTTTTTCTGCATTTACTCCTTTGTGGTATTATGGATTGCCAATCACGGCCCTTCATACAAAAATGACAGCACTGGTTGTTTTCATATAGCTTAAAATGACCCTTAAAGTGTTTTCAGTGGCAGGAGGGAGTGTGATGTTCTTGTGCATTGAAAAGTCACTTCTTACATCTAAACATCCACCCAAACCGTTTCCTGAATTTGAAAAAAAGTGCTGCTGGTGTGTTTTCATCGTACTGATGATCAGAAGATGCTCAGTGGGTCAGTTTGAAAATCTATTTAGTTGTTTAGATACAGTATGAGGACTTGTTGGAGATGTTGTCAATCATGTTTTAGAATCACTATTACACTGTTAGTTTTAAATTAATACAATATGAAATAATAATATCAGATATTCGCTCGAATACTATAGACTTTTGTTCCGATTTCTTTCAAATATGTTACTGACAGACAGAATGACGTGAAGATTTCAGTCTAAAGCAAGTTTAGAATAAATATTATAACAAGTATACAGATTAAAAAGAAATTGTTAAGGCCTGATGATTGTGTAAAATGAGAGATTCAGTTCATTCTGTCTGAAAATGTAGATTAAAACACATAACACCGATGGAGACCTCACTCTCGTTGCTTCCCTTAAACAAGTGGTTTTACTGTGAGAGCAGCCTGAGGGGGAAAATAATTTTAGAAGCAAAGTGTGTGTACATGTGTGTACTTGTTTACGCAGCGTTGCAGTGTTGTGGCAGTCAACTCCCATCAAGATCACTGTGGTCAAATGTCTGCTGTCCTGCTTTGACCCTTAGGTTAATGTTGGCATATGGAGTTTGATGATACTCGTCTCTGACACCATGTTTGTGTGAGCGTCTATGAAGGACAAGGCAAATAAAAAGGTGCAACAGAAACATGCTTCTTATCTACAGACATACATTCTCATGCTGCTTACTGCAGCTGGTCAGTATACTTTTCCATATTCTCTACAACCTTTGTGCACATCCTTAGTGTTTATATTCTAATATACATTTTTTAAGACATGGCAGCGATCATATTTTCCTTCAGACTTGAGGATACAGTTTTCTTGTCTTCTTTTTTCTTTCTCATCCTTCTCTCCTCTCTCCCTCCCTCTGTTGTGTTGCTCACCCGTTGTCTTTTTGTCCCTTCTTGTCTCCACCTTAACCGCTGCTACAACACAGCAAATGCATCACTGTGGGACGGAGGTCAGGAGTGTCTCTTCAGTGTGTGTTTGTAGTGATCATATAAGTAGCTTTGTCAGTTGTTCCCATGAATTTCCAATAAGTGCCATTCTGGGACAAAGACACTAAAACAGAAACTGTCCTCTCCACTGAGCCACTAAGTACCAAGGATTTGAGGACCAATTCTTTTTATTTATGATTTTAAAATATTGCCATAATAATTTCTCATAGCATTTTCCACTAAATGTGTACACAGCTTAAAGCTCTTCATATACACAAAGAAGCATATGTATGTGAATTCATGCATGTGTCGTAAATACTGTGTTAAGATAAGATAAGATAAGATAAGATAAGATAAGCCTTTATTGTCCCACAGCGGGGACATTTTTAGCGTTGCAGCAGCCAGCAAAAGTGTCATATATAGAAATACAATAAAATAAATAGAAAAATAGTCCTATACACAGTATAGACAGAAATAAATAATAGAGTGACTGAGTGCAGTTGTAAGTATGAACAAATAGATAAGATAAAAATATTGCACATATATAATATACATGTATATGAAAAATATTTCACAGCAACATATGAAGTAGATAACATCATGAATACAATATATGTATGAAGATAATGCACAGCAGCCATAAATGAGCATATCGTGGCTTATCTTCACTTACTTGGACAAAAATCAACAGAATATGTGTTTTCCACTCTACAGACTTCAGAGCTTGACACAATCTAACTGAGCTAATCAGACTGACATTCAGCACCCCCATACTGTAAGGATCCGAAGGACTCTATGTTGGACTTGTGTGTGTTTTGTGTGCTTCCTGTTTTATTTTGAAGTTCTCTGGTCTTGTCTCTTGTGTATTATTTACTTCCTGTCTTTGTTCTATTTCCCGCCTTTTTTGATTGTTTGCACCTGTGTCTAGTTCCCCACCTGTGTCTACTGCCCTCATTATCTCTGTTTTATGTATACCGGTCCCTTTTCCTTTGTTCCTCGTCGGGTCATTAGTTTGAGTTTGCCTGCCTTGTGTTCATGCGTTCTGTTCCTCGTCATGCCATGTTCCAGTGATTCCCTGAGTGTGTTCGTCTACGTTTTGTCAAGAGGATTTTTGTGAGTTTTTGTTGGACAATAAACCTTTGGACATCGTCAACTTTCCTGCCTGTCTGCATTTGGGTCCTCTCTCTGTTGCCAGGATGGCGAATCGTAACACATACAGCCCGAATGGAATCATCCTTTGTTTCATAACCACATTTTCCAGCCACTGCGACGATTAGACTGTGACATTCGCAGTCCAATCAGCCTCCTATTCGGGGTCACCCCTAGTAAATATCCAGTTTAGCAACTGAGTTACTTGTCCACATTCAGAGCTACATAACTGCTACGTCAATGGATGAATCACTGCTTGGTTTTCACCATCAAGTAGTGAGTGTTTGGGTTCATGTGGGGCCGACTGGGAATAAACAAGGAAGCTTTAAAAGTGACTTCCTTTGAGATTGTGATTGGTTGAGCCGAGGGCAGGAGACATTATAGCCAAGGCAGGCAGATAACCGCTGTCTTTGTTCTGACATCAGCTTCAGTGTCTCTCTTTGATGCTTTCTTTTCTCTAACGAGAGCAAACATATGAGCTCTTTTTGTGTTGGGAAGCGTGTTGGCATGCTGAGACCTCTAATGAGTGCTGTCCAACTGCAGACAGCAGCTGATCAGAGATTTAGATTCATTCTGTTTGTGAATCAGTTCAACTTATTCACTTTAAAGTGATGTTCAAATGAAAGATTGATGCATGAATCATCTCATAAGTAGTTTAGGAACTGGTTGGCAGACAAAAGAAAGAAGAACTTGAAGAACATTCAGGGTGTAAAAGCCAGACATGTGCATTCAAAAACTGCAAACAAATTTGTCATTGAGATAATTGTGTATTGTGTAATATTAGTACTAAATGACAAGTCTTTAGTATTTCAAGAAATATGTCATACTGGTAAAATCATGTGAAGGTCTGTAATGTAGACAAAATAATAAAAGATCATCAAATCACGCAGCTGGATTTGTGAAACAAAGTTAAAGTATCCAAGAGACAGAATAATAAATGGCTTTAAAGTTTTAAGCAGCCGTGGGCTTTAATTATTTTCAGACCCAAGTACAGACTAAAAGAAAGTCCCCAAAAGACAGAGAGCGTGTTTGTTATTCTCTATGCAAATATTTTATTCTCAGAGGGTCACACAGAAGAAGACACTGTTAGGGTTGAGGAGATGGAAATATTAGGATGGAGCAAAAGTGGCTTTAGACTGATGGAGGACAGAAATGTCAGCTTGGGGCACTTCAGAAAGAGAAGAGAGAAGAGGCTTGGTAAATGGGCATTTGCACACAAAAGGAAGAAAGACTAGATGAGAGAGAGGTCAGGTGAGGTGAGAGAGGAAGAAGAACGAAAGCTGGAGAGAAACGAGTGCAGAGGAGGAAAAGAAAGTGGTTAGATGAGGAAGGAGAAGGAGGAAACAAGGGTGGGGAGAGGTGGAGGAAATGAGAGAAGAAAGGGAAAGGGGTGAAAGAAGTAAGGAGGAAAAATGACTGAAAAGAGTAGATGTAAGAAGAGGAGAGGAAAGAAAGCCAAGAGAGAAAATAGAAAAGAGAGGAATAAAGGAAAGGGAACAATTGCAAAATAGGAGAAAAGGCTGGGATAAGAAAGAAGTGGAGAGAAGGAAGAGCACTGAGTAGAAACTGAGAGGAATGATGGAAATGAGCCAGAACAAAGAGAGACTTGTGGAGGAACAGAAGGAGGGAGGGGGAAAAGGAGGGAGAGATAAGATTGAGTGAAAAGTAGAACAGAGGAGAAGAGGAGGAGAAGCGTCTGAGATACAAGTGTAACTAATGTGGGTGAAATCACCAGGCGGCCGCCAGCCACGACTCCACTGGGAGATCAGCTAATCTAGCACACCGCTTTTATTAATTAATCAGTTATGAGACGGAGAGAGAGAGAGGAGAGAATATGTGAGGAAAAACCAGGAGGGAAGAGAAGAAATGAGTGTATGTGAGACAGAGAGAGGTACTCTAATATTCCTGACTCCAGGCAGCGCTGAGACAGTGACTCAGCTTTCAGTTTTAGTGAACAACTCCCCTACGTTCAAAATGATGTATAAGAGAGGTAGGAAAGGAAGGAGAGAGTTAGGCACAATGATGTTTGATGTCAGTGAGGTGAGTTGAGGTCTTTTTCTTCAGGTGGTGCAGCAGTTTGCACGTAACAGTGCAAACTCACTATGGAAGAGCTCTTGTAAGGTTATTTATTTTTATTGGTGCTGCTGTGTTTCTATGAACGTTATAATTTCAACACTGTTTCGTAGTCAACACAACATGAGATGAAAGCAACGTACTGTATGTTCTGTTAAAGGCTGGAAGTGTAGTAATGGGCTGAGTGCAGCAAAGTCTGAATATGGCACTGGTGGAAAGAAGTATTCAGATCCTTTACTCAAGTAAAAGTGTGAGTAACATAGTGTACATTTACTCTGTTTCACGTAAAGTTCCTGCATTCAGAGTGTTATGATATGTATTACATTATTGGATGATGATTATTATTATTACGGATGCATTAACATGTATATATAACATATTTACAACTTTTGGTCTCAGAAATAGGTGTATATGTTGAAGTCACAATAGTTAATGAGTGTGTAAATGTCCCAGTTACATCCAGTCCAGTATGATAGTTTTGTGAGTGTGAACATGTGTGTTCATTAATTACACGTCACACATATATGACATTTGTGTATAACAGACATTAGGCTGGTCTGTGCGTCTGCTGTTCTGGATTCTCTTTGCTCAACAAGCACATCAGCTGAGAACAGGCTGTTCTACTTCTGTGCTGCATTAGACTGTTACGCATGCCTAGAAACACCATTCACTGTAATTCACCATTGTTGAAGCCTAACTGTGTGTAACGCAACACAATAGACTGACGTCTTCAGCGACAAACAAGGTCAACGGTTTATTGGGTTCCTCTCGCTCTCTGCTTACTGTTAAATGTAGCTGTGTGGTGGGCACGTTGCTCTTGTGTCCTTAAATGTTCTTTACATGTGGACATCTGAATCCTGTGTAAATATAATACTAATTAAACTCAGTGGCTGTGGCTAAAGTGTGTGTGTGTGTGTGTGTGTGTGTGTGTGTGTGTGTGTGTGTGTGTGTGTGTGTGTGTGTGTGTGTGTGTGTGTGTGTGTGTGTTTTTCTATATCCCTGTACAGGCCACATGAGACTGTGGTGCCTCTCGAAGACCCCATTGTTACTGAGGTGACGTCAACGCTACAGGAATGGGCCTTACTATGGAAGCAGCTCTATGTGGTAAGCAGCACAGAATATTTTTGTCATGTCTCTGCACTTTGCTACGTCCTGCACTGAGGCAAGGGAGCCAAGCACAACCGAAGGCACTTGAAGTAGTCGTGCTAAACAGAGGTCATTAATTATGTTTATTAATGCTTTAATTAGCAAATCTGTCAACCTACTTGTCTCCACACGTCTGGTGTTATTACGAACTTTATCATAAAGAATGGAGGTACAGCAGGAGCATGGGAAAGCAGCACGGTGGCTCAGTGGTCGCCTCACAGCAAGAAGGTGAAGGTTGTGGGTTCAAACCCCGGCTGGTGCAGGGCCTTTCTGTGTGCATGTTCTCCCGGTTTCCTCTCGGTGCTCCGCTTTCCCCCGCCATCAAAACACCTATGCTAGGTTAATTCTCCTGTCAGTGCTGTTGACCAAGGCACTGGCTTAGAACTGTGAATGTACAATTATACTGAAGGAAATAAGGGTATATATATATTACCACATGTTCTGAGAGTTAGTTCAGTCGTAAAAATACAAACTAGAGACTGAGTTCAGTGGAAATGCTCTTTGAAACATTCAGACATTGTATACATGCCAGTTGCTGAAAGGCAGTCATCATTTCCTTCCACTTTGGAAGCACTGTTGTGGTAATCTGACAGTATATTCATGAGCCTTTACATCACTTCCTGTATCTACTTTATAGTATTATATGTATTATACTTTATACTTGGCCCCCCAGGACTTCAGCTTCATTGGTTCTTGCTGGCGTTTCACTCAGTTCTCATCGGTGAGATCCGGAGCAGCTGGTCTCTGTATGTTAACGGTGTGAAGCAGTGTTTGCAGTGATGGCAACTCTGAATGTCCACGTTGTGTCATTCACAGCAGCGTGTGGCGTTTTCACTCACATGCTGAGATTTAGACAGAGACATGTGACTGCACCAAAACGTTTTGCTCAAATGGAAGCAAACACTGATTCCTCAGCTCTCAGTCTTCCCTCAGATATGTAAAGTATCTCCCATTAGCTTGAAGCGTTCATTTCTTATGTTCATGCTGAGAAACCCGCAGCATTATGTCCTCACTCTGCACACTGAAAGTTTGTTTTAAGAGTTTTTACTTTGTACTTGAGACTTTTTCTGTCCTCCTCATAGTGTGTGTGCTTGTGTGTTTATGTGTGTCTGTGTGTTTTGTAGTTTAATCCAGTGTCAAAGGGGATTTTCAGACAGAATGGTAAAGAGCTGAAGATGTGCCACAGGTTGTGTCTTCTCTCTTTGTGTCTAGGTTTTGTTTTTAGGGTTTTTGCAACAGTTTGAACCTTCTGCTCTTTCCCCTCCTTTTCCCTTTTTCTTGTTTTGTTGAATCGAGCCATCAAAAAGAAAAAGTTGAGAAAGTTTAGTTTCCTTAACATCTCACCATTGGGGTTGGATTTATTTACATTCACAATATACTATATTATACGCTTACTGCAATTTAAACTTTATTAACTATAAAAACTTGTTGTTGTTTTTATGAGTTCTCTTAAGAAGAGATCAAATCTACATATTTGGGACTCAAGCTGAAAATGTTTGATTATAGCATCAGCATGCAAGTGATTATACTGTAGGTATGAGAGAAATGCACCTGGATGCACTGACGGCACAGTAAAGAACATTACAGAGGAACCTACAGCTTACAGTCAGACTGAAAGCAGTTACTGTGACCTGCCTGCCAGTCCCCGTCTTCTGTTGTCACTCTCTGTGTTTTTATTCAGACTTTTGTCTTTGCTGTCTGCCAGAGTTGAACAGATGAAAGACAAAACTGTCTTTGTGAGGTTCTGCATGACAGATTATCCATTTCCATCCTGACAGACCTCACATTCGTGTGTGTGGTGTGTCACTGAAAAAGCAAATGTCCTCTTATAGTTACTGTAAAGTACAAATGAGAAATGCTCTTGTTTTGTGTGGATTGACGAAGAGATAGAGGGGAAGCTGGAGGGATGTACAGTACATATAGGGATGGATAGTAAGCAATGACTGACTTACATATTTGAGTGCTTACAAGTAAGTATAAGATGAAGAGTGAAGGATGCTGACATAATAGAATCATAAACAGATGTTATGGGTACATTGTGGAGCCAGATAAACAGCACTGAGGTACCACCCCCAAGTGATCTTCTGGTTTGTTAGAGGGGACAACACAAGTTAAAAATGCAAAGGTTTGTAGGTTTAAGAGGAGGATGCATTCATGTGATAACAAGCGATTACCCATGCTTAAAGAGCGTATCATAATTATTTATATTTAAGTTATTATTTCTGTGTTGTTAACTGATGTAAATGCCAGAGAATGTGACTTAAATCAGAATCAAGTCAGTCATGGACCATTCATGTTTGTGATCTCACATAAATAAGATTTTTGTGTAGAAAAAGTGTTGAACGAGTAAAAAAAAGGGGAAATAAATAAAAATCTGATTGTGCACCTTGTTTATATAACAGACCCCTCCCTCACTTAGCTTGCTACACGTTGTATATCAGACTATTCAGTAATATTAACTTATTAGAACGAACAGTCAGTTTCTCCAATAGAAAACCCAGACTTTCCCTAAACATCACTCAGCACTTTTATAAAAAGTTAAACCTTTCTCAAATCTGAAGCAAAAGAAGGACATGCTGCTTTCTAAGCACCTTCTTAACATTTTCCCATTGATTTCATTTAAAAAAGACGAAAGTACTACTTATTACCACACCTTCTGACAGTGAATCATACAAATGCATGCATGGATGCACATAACATGCGCAACAAGAGTAAGATGCAGTCCAGACATCTGTGAATACATCTCTCCTGTTCTCACACACACACACACACACACACAGTATGTTAAACACATGTAACAATGCTCACACATGGCCATCTACAGTGTGTGCATCACGCAGTGACACATGGATGAACCTCAGTGTACAGACACACAGTGATGTGCTGAATTCTCAGAAGCCTGCAGAGGTGACACATGCAGCAGAGCAGAAAGGCAGAGTGACACACACACACACAGATGCACACAAACACACATGTACAGTACACGTGTCCTTCGCTGTGTTGTTGCAAGCTATTGATGTGGTTATATCTTATTTTATTTTTATTTGTCTTTCAGTGTCCTTCTGTTGTGTGCATGGCCTTTGCACACTGCCGTAGGGAATTCAGACATTGCTGGATGTGAGAGTGTGTAGGTGAGAGAGAGATGAACCCTGAGAGAGTGTGTAGACTTTCTGTTGTGTGTAGTATCTTTTCTCTATATCTTTATTTCCCTCTATCTCAGCCCATCTTTCATTTTCTGCTTCTGCCTCTTCCTTCTTTCTCTCACATTGTTATGTTTCTCATTCTCTAATTTTCTCCCTCACTGTTGTCTCTTACATGCTGATGTCAAAGTAGATAAGATTGCATGTGTATTTCTGTGTGTGTGTGTGTGTGTGTGTGTGTGTGTGTGTGTGTGTGTGTGTGTGTGTGTGTGTGTGTGTGTGTGTGTGTGTGTGTGTGTGTGTGTGTGTAGGCGGGATGGATGTGTGCACAGGGAGGAGGGAGGAGAAGGAGTGGTGACAACTGAACAATGATGGAGGGATGTGAAGACAGAGATAAACCTAGAGGGGAGACATTTCTTTGCTGTGAAATGTGCAGACACGTTTGTGTGGATGTGTGTGTGTGTGTGTGAGAGAGAGAGAGAGAGAGAAAGAGGGGAATAACAGGAAAGATATCCAGTAGGAGGAGGCCTCGTCCAGCTCCGTTAGCTTTACAATGCAGTGACATGTTCTGTAGCTGTAGAGAAGAATGGACTGTACACAAACAAAGCCCAGTGAATGCAAACAGACACACTATAGAGTTCATAGCTGAAATGCACAGTACGTACTAAGTTCATCAAGTTTGTGAAGTTTCAACGACCCTGGGAGTAAAGTTGTTTGACATTTTCATACAAAATATGAATGTGACCCTTGCTTCTATCATCATAATGATTGAATGCAACAGTGATTCAACCTTTGGCTATATCAGGTACACTTTACATGTTGATATTTAAAAAAATCTCATATGCCTCAGACACATATCAGGGTTGTATTTTATGTTTCTGACAGGAGAAAACTGTGTTTTTTTAATTTTTGAATACACAGAAAAAAGGAAGTATAGCTACAGCGAACATACAAAAAGAAACACCGTCAACAAAAATCCAAAGAAAAAGTGTCACAGTCCCACCCACAAGTGCACTGCAAGAACAAAAGAAGAGAAAAAACCCTCTAGCATCATCGCTTTCAAAGATAACTTACCAGTTATTAAACCAGCTCAAGGCTGCAGCACATCACTGATTCAGTCCGTCATTAATGGAGCTGCGTGGAAAGTGAACAGAAGATGCTGTCGCCGGTAAAAAGGAATAAACAACAAAAACAAGGCATTAAATTACAGTTACAGGTCACTGAAAATCTGTCACGAAACCTTTTAGAGCTGAGCTAAACACACACACACACACACACAGGCAAACATGAAACACTTAGTGTAGGCAGCAGGACATTATACAACTCACTGCTGCAGAGACAATACACAGACTTACATATACATGCAAACATTTTCACACACACATGTACATGCAGATGCCTCGATGACATACAGACATGTCATGAAAGAGGGATTTTACATTAGAAATAAGTATGTGCATGTATATGGGGCCCAATCACATTGTGCTTTTTAAGAAAAGAAAGTTTCTTTTGTGATGTTTATTAAAAAATGTGCATCGTGAGAACTCAACCAGGGCAGCTTCTTACAGTAAAGAAACGTGATCCTATAATCTCACTAAAATCACTGCAGCAGGGGACAGATGGTGAAAGACAGAGCAGTACAGAGAAACAGATATACAGAGATAAATTAGACATAAAGACAGGGACAGAGGAGACCTGAGCTCAATTAGAAAGGTAGATATGAATATAAAGAGAGTAAGGGTGAGAGATGCTGAACACTGAACCGAATTTCCGCTCAGAATCGTTGAACAATATTTAAATTAAATTGGGTTCAGAGAGACAGAAAGAGTTTAACTGAGAGGAGGAAATGGCTGACACAAAAAAGATACTGAATCCCTCAGTGCTTCAAAGTTTCCATAAGAAAAACATGAGTGAAAATCAATCAAAGGAAAATATCTGTAGATACTTTGCTATGCTCTTTGCGATGTGGCATCCAAAAAAATAAAAAATAAATAAAATAACACCTCGCCTTAAACCCACACTCAAATCCTGATGATTGAAATCAAATGAAAGATGCTCTTAGTTGGTTGCTTGTTCTGTGTTTTAATGGGGATTCTTCCTTTGCCTGCTTCAGTCCAGGCTGTAATGTCTGGAGATAATTGGTGTGTGGTGGTCGGCAGGGAGGTTTAAGGAGAGAGCTTTGTAGTGCGTCGTGTAACGGAAGACAGATGATAGAAACTTCAAAATGTCTTAGACGACTGTAACTGGACAAAAATTATGAATATTTAACTTTTCCTTTCTGTTCTTCATAGTGAGAGTTTGTGGGTAGGGAGGTAACCTGCCTCCTCTGCAGTCAGTAGAGGTCTGCTGTTAGCAACCCTGTCTCCCAGACGTTTATATACTGATAATAGACAGCAGACATTTTCACTCGTCATAGCAGGGAAAGCACAGGTGGAATTAATAACATTAATAATGATGGACAGTGGAACAACCAGAGTAACTGTGAAGAGGGAGAGTGATAGAGAAACAAGGAAAAACAAGAGTGAACCTCGGACTGGCGTTCACTCGATGGAGAGCTGCGGGACTTGAGAGGGATCCAAACCGACTACTGGTGATTTGCTCTGCCATCATCGCACTGAGACCAGGGATTCTTCGGCCTGGCTACTGTCCAAAACGCTACCGCTAGCAGCCAAAAAAAACTTTGTGGCAGTGGCGCCAACAATAATACCACTTGGAAAATCTAGGGGGGGTAAACGCTGAAAAGTTGTCTATTGCCACTTTAATATTATTAAATAGAACCTGTGCTTTTCCTACTATGACATGTCAAAATGTCTGCCATGAAAAAAGGTCTATTTGCAACAGTAAAAACACTCCGTGGCCACTTTATTATACAATTTAATGCAATTCAATACAACAAATCAGCCCCAAGAAGAAGATTGTAATGTTTTCGTTGACACTGTGTTAATTCAACTACATGCTTATTATTGTGGTCGTAGTTACTGTAGTGGTGGTGTTGTACTGGACTGCATTATATTAAAATGTGTTTCTAATATTCCTACCTCTTCATGTTTGAGAATAGGATGGGTTTTTCATTTTAAAATGGATATTTTGAATAAAAAATTATGTTGTGTCTCAAGAAGATATTAACAGTTCTAATCGATCTGAGATAAAAAGAAGGACTGTGATGGGACACAGATTCAGTCAGCGTTACTGTATATGTGCAGTATATGACAGTTTGCTGTCTGATCTGTCTTCTCTCCTCCAGGCCGCTGTTGTCATTTGCTGTATGGTTTGACTGACAGCTCTGTGTAGTAAAGCTAACAGCACAGTGTTAAAACGCTACCTCTGGTTCTGGCCTTTGACACACATCTCTCCGTGTCTGCCTTTCACACTGTGCGTCTGTTCCGTGTGATAAAATGTGGCGAGCGACGACTGTTGACAGGTGAATGCAGCACTGTCACTCCTGCAGCCTTCATGTCCTAAAAGCACATCAGTCTGGTTGGAAACACACGAGGTGCATAAGTACGTTGGCTCACAACCTCCCATCATCAACCTGATTATAGAGTTGATCTAGAAGCAGACAGCCAATCACATGGTCAGCTTCATGTCAGTTATCATGGAGCAGGTAATGGCAGCTGGCATGTTGTCAGAGTGACAGGAGGAAAAAAGGGTGAACGGGTGTCAGTCAGTGTCACTGTGGCCAGAGGGGGAGTAAAGGAAACGGTGAACTTTCCTTCAGCTATTCTCAAAGAGAAAAGTTGCCTGGTAGATTTGTAGGTATCTAGGATTTAGCTAACAACCTGTGATGGTACCAAGCTATTAGTTACAGTAGTAATACCTTCACTGTGTGACTCCAAAATCCATTTTTGGCCTGGTCACTATAATTGAGATAGTTTAAAGGAATAAAGAAGTGTATACTGTTACAATTAGCATCAATACATCTTCAGTTTTGTAGGTTTATTGCATGTGTGATGCAGTTGCACCTGCTCTGCTGGGTCTTGTTCTGCTTCAGTTGGTCATCTCAGATTTTGGCTGCTGGTTTTGTCCACACGTGAAATATCTTCCACAAATGGCTTTGTATTCTGGTCTATTGAGGCAGCTGCCGGTGAAGAACGTGTTCTGTACACAGTGTAAAAAAAAAAAGATTTCTTTCTGTATCTCAGCCCAATCTGACCACTTCCTCAAACTGAGGAGAAAAAGTTCCAGTGTGCGTTGCTCCAGGATGTTTTAGTATATTGTTTTTAACAACGTTTGATTGATTGAGGTCATCAAGCCTATTTTGCACACAGTGCTAGTTGCCTACAAACTGTGTTTGCGTATTTAAAGAATTTAATTTCCCTGTTTGTGTTACATAAAACGGGCTTTTGTACTAAACAGACTGTAAGTTTGGGAGAGACCCACTTGATTTGTCTAACTCAGACTGCTGAAGCCTCATATTAGTTTCAGATGAACTTTGGAATATATTTTTACACAGAACTAGAACCGTGGATTTTGTCCCCCACCTTTTCCATTGAAAGCATGTTAGAAGAGGTTCTTTTAAAGGCCAGTATAGTACTTACAGTATGGGCATGTGGATATTGTTTCTACCGGAACATCTTAGATGTGCCCCAAATGTAGAAATTTTTAAATCCAGGTTAAAAACGTTTCTCTTTTCATGTGCCTACGATTGAACTTGCAGTCTATTCTCATTGCACTTTAATTCTGGAAGCAGACTTCTAGTCAGCTCTAGCCCACCATGTTTTATTCTATTGTGCTTTTTAACTTCTTTTAATCTTTGTATTTTATTTCTTTTATTTTATTTATTAGCTTCTTTTAAGTATGAATTTTAAACATTTTGTATTTTTCCTGCTTTTTTATGTATGTAAAGCACATTGAATTGCTGCTATGTATGAATTGTGCTATATAAATAAACTTGCTTGCTTAAGACAGAAAAATGTGAACCTATCCTTTAAGCCTTTGGCCCGTTGCACGTCTTATAAGCCTGATGAAACATGTTGCATTTGTCAGTGTCAATAAAAGATTCTTGGTCATATTTTAACAGGCTGTGCAGTCTACCACAAACACTTGTGGTTTATTATAACTTTTCTAATTAACTTTAGTTAAAACGTGTTCTTTCACCACTTTCAGTTTGTAATACTAATCTAACACTGGTCTTTATCTGTCCACTCATTTTGACCTGATTTTGACCAGATTTGGGAGTTTGATGCCTGACACCATTCTGTTCTGGTACTGTCAAACTTTGACTGGTTGGCCAAGTGGGGGTTGCTTTAATTAACAAGGTGAAACGAGGTGTTGTTTTTTGTCCTGAGGGAATTCAGAGGATGACACACTGTTGGTTCTCTCCAGCTGACCCTCTATAACTGTCTCTGGTCTCTCTTTTCCCATCTTTCACGTACACACAAACATCACACATTTGATTTCAAGGCTCTCTGTGGGCAACAGCCTCAGGATATAAGCTCTGCTGTCAGACGTCTTCATCATCAACTGCGCTGTATATCTCTGTCTTTAGAGTACACACCTTGCTGTATCTTTCCTCAGCTTTTTGCACTTCCTCCAACATCGCAAAAGTGGAGAGGAGCTTACTGCTGCAGACTGGCCTGTGGGTGGATGGGTGGCTGAGAGAGGGGGGGGGGGGGGGGTGAGAGAGAGATAAAGAAAGATGAGAAAGATGGAGACTGGGAGCAGGTCAGAGGATGGGAGAGAGGCAGAGTAAGGCTTAGGTACACACACACACACACACACACAAGCAGAGAGGGAGAGGGGTAGTGTTGCTGGAGTACACTGTGAGTGGGTCTCAAGTCGTTTGACAGGCTATGATTTTCTTCTCGTCTGCCGGTTTGGATTGCTGTTTAGCGGCTCGGCAGTGATAGAATCAGAGAAACCGGAAGAGAGAGGAGACAGGCGAGGAGGGAAACGAGTGGATTTATCATCCTATCACACCTGTAAGTAGCTACAATCATCTCCTACATTCGGGCATACAGTGTGTGTGTTTCTAAATAGAGCTTCTGTCATTCAGTGTGTGTGCGTGTGAGAGAGAGAGTTTTCCACAGAGAGTGAAAGTGTTTTTTGTCCATACTCGTGGATTTGAGCTGCATGTAAGCGTGTATGTGTGTGTCTCACCAGGATCTATAGGCTGCAATAAGTGCAGTGTCATATATTTGTCATGGTGACTCATTCGTCGTTGCCACGGCGACGATGCCATTGTTGGCATACAGTAGATGTTGTTTTTTGTTTTTTTATTGCTTCAGTGGGAAGAGTATGAAAAGCTATTTATCTGCTGATGCCTCAATTATTTTAGTTTTATAAGCTCACGACACAAGTGTAACGTTCTAATCCTCCATGGCATCCAGAGATATACATAATGTTCAAAATATCCAAACCAGACTGGAAAAGCTGTCTTCATGTCATTATGTTGAGGGATAATTGATCAACTTTTACCATTGATTGCTTTTGTTATGCTGTGCCTTGATGTCACTTCTCTATAAACTATATTCTCTCTGTTTGGTCCAACACGTCTCCCTCACTGAGGCTTCTGAGCTCTTCTAATGTTTCATCCTCATCTGTTCCTAGTGTTTAAATTAAAACAGGGGTTTAAAGTAACCTGCATAAAGTCTCCTCTAAATATAATATATGTTCCTTTATGTGCCATTTCTTGCTCGTATTTTGATGTAATGTGCTTTACATCATATTAAAAGTGAAACCGCTACTTTCAGACTGCAGGCAAAGTATTCATACAAATGAATTAAATTAAAAAATAAAAATCAGGCTCTCTTTCTCCTCGTCCTCGTCATTCTTACGAATTCGCTGGCTTCCACTGCTCATCAACTTATAAATGAACTGACTTCAGTGGCCTCCATGTTTACGTCCGCACGACTGCGTGTGACGTCTTTCTTATTGTTCTTTTGCACATGCGCGTCAGTTCAGGACCGTGACCAGTTCACACTGGAATCTGATATTGGCCACATTTAAAAAATAATGTGAACAGCCAGACAAAAAAATACGATTTGAGCAATAAATCCGAATTGAGCACAAAGGCTTGCAGTGTGGACGTAGTGCAGCAAATCCGTGGCAGCAATTTTAAATTAACATCACACTCAGGAGAAAACCTTTCCTGCAAAACAACCACAGCACAGCTCTGTCATACAGAAACGTTGCTAAAATACAACTCATGCAAATGTCAGTCAACAAATATGAAACTTTAAATTGGCGAGGTTACAGGCTAGTTTGATAACTGTTACGTTAGCTAAAGTAAGTAATGTTATATTGGATAACATGGTAGTCTATCATGATAGGCAGAGTTTCCCATTAACTTTAATCCTAATGCCAAAATACCATCAAACAGGTAACTTGTTCCCAGTTTGTGTTGATGGTTTAATGTTCTCAGTGACTCGGTAGATTCACACTTTGTCACAGACTGAAGATGTAAAGGAAGCAGTCTGTTAAATGGAGACCGTCCTCCCAAGAAAAAACAGCATCAGTTGTTTCAGCAAGTGGCCAAAAACCACATAATGGTTACATTCAAGTGACAGTGCCATCTAGCGGTTCTGACTAGGTAGTTCTGACTCTTGTCTGCTGGGAGCAAAGGAGGAAATAGTGTGACGTTATTATAGAGACATGAGGTCAGCAGAGGGAGGAGGTCGGGTTGGATGGAGTTTAAGACGGTTTGTTTTCCTTCTGACAGTCAGCGTTGGTTTCTTTTAACCATGACAACGATTGTTCCTCGACATTAACCGCGTGGTTATTATTGTAGCCATGACGACAAAGGTCACCTGACCTTAACAAAGTCTTAATTTGAACCCAAACCACAATGTTTCCCCCACATTAACCAAGTAGCTGGCAGAGACAAACAATGTCTTTCTGCTGATACGAGCGTCAAATCAGAAACGCTTCTGTTTGTCTTTCTTTTGGAGGACTTGTTGGTTAAATGGGAGCACTCTTTTTATATTGCCTTTGTGACTACGGATCAATTGGCTGGCTTGTAGGTTGTTTTTTGTAGCCCTCTGAAGTTGCCCTTATCCCCGACCTCATCATCCTTTTTGCTCCTGTACGGCTACATAAGGAAACTGGCATTCCAGGCTCTTTTGTTTCTGAGCACTCCAATATCAGGAAGTATAATTTCCCTCTTAGACATCATCCCATTTGACCTCTCTGAGAGAGGGGGGGGTCTCCTTCCAAAGTGTCTATTTCTGCACTGTTAAGCTGTATGTGGAGGTTGTCCTTCTAAAATGTGTGCTCATGCAGTATATTGTCATTCAATACCATGTGTTTTCCCCCCACATTAATAATATGAGGGAAATGATGAGTTTCCCCTCAGTTCTTGCTGAAAATATCTATCTATATTTACACCTATCTGATGTTGTTTTGTTTCTTTAACATCTACTTTTTTATTTGTATATATCTACTTTTAAGGGTGAATTATATCAGATTCCTGTATTTACACTCAAATCATGAATACGCTGGAGACAGGAGTCATAAGAACAGCCAAATCACTGTCTAAATTTCTAAAAATGAGAGAAATAATAATTGTAGCTGGAAGGTGAGATGGAGTCAGCGTGAGGGAGTCCAGGTCTGGGGGTCAGAGGGTGGAGTTGCTTTCTGATGTTTAGAGTTAGTTAGGAGCCACAAAGAAGTTGAAAAAGTGAGGCACACAGTATTATACTGACCTGAAATCTCAGATCAGGGTGTTCAGATTAAAATGTCACAACAGTACAGGATGGTTCCTATCTTGTTTATTTCCACATGTTCTGTGGATCCAAACTGATCTGAAAATCCCTCATTCCATCTATGTTTCACATAACAAATATAAATACAACATTTGTGTTATCTGTGTCACGTCTGACGTGGGTCACTTGTACCAGGTGGTGTAAATGTATCTTACAGTCTAAGAGGAACCTGTCCTTCCTCTGTGCACCTCCTGAACTACAGTGACGGGCTGGCATCCCTGCCATCACACCCTGCCTCTGGCATCACTGTGTGTGTGTGTGTGTGTGTGTGTGTGTGTGTGTGTGTGTGTGTGTGTGTGTGTGTGTGTGTGTGTGTGTGTGTGTGTGTGTGTGTGTGTGTGTGTGTCACCAGGCAGGATTTACACAAGGTCAGGGGAGGATTTAGGATGGACACACACACAACACATATTGCACGCTGCATGGTGCCAAACTCCTGCTAGAAAAGGTTTCTTTTAACGAACTCTTTGACAGCTTGCAGTAGCTGGTGGCTTCGCACACAAGCACAGTGGTTTTTAAATTTCAATGAAGGGCATTTATTTTTATTTTGTTGATGTTGCCCATCAATGTACTTTAGTTAACAGAAGCTCTGCCAGAGTCGGGCAATTAATATTTATTTCCACCGACAGTTCAGAGTCTAGACTTGCCAGTGTTCCCATACAATCCTAGAAAAAAGGCAGAGGCATTTATTTTTGTTGTTCCTAAACTGGATTTTGTATTACGTATCCGTCGTATCTTGTCTGTGTTTGACCTGCTCTATTTGATCATTTTTGTAACTTTGTAATGGTGCACTATTTTGGTCAGGTCTCCCTCGAAAAAGAAATTTTAATCTCAAGGGATTTCCTGGTTAAATAAAAATAAAAATGTAAAAAACTTGTTTTACACAGTCCTTATATCTGTGAATGTGATCTGTGATGTGTTAACTTTAGGAAAAGTGCAATACAATAATAGACAATACTTAAAATACATATATACAATAATTAAAATGAATTATGTATTTGGGAGATTATATACTTTAAGCACATTTTGTATTTGTGAACACAGTCAGTCAGTCAGCTAAGTGATCCGGCTCTGTTTTTAGAAATGGACACTGTGTGCTAACCTTAAACCTCTATACCTGAAAAATTCTGTTAGGTGACAAAATGCACACATTACAATCAGAAGACACGCTACTGAAATCACAGTAAAGAAAATAAAATATTTTCACATTAAAGTCTGACCTTGGGGGTCTTTAATGTAATCTATTTGCATGCTTACATCCAAAGTACCATACTGATACTGTGGTAGCATGTTTGCAGAAGTTGTACCCATTCAGAGTCAAAACCTCGACTCCAATCTCAAAAACTGAGACAGGAAAATGAAAAATACGTGAGCTTTCTGTCTCAATGAAGTTCAGAGTCTCATTCTGTACAGACTGAACTCTTCTATCTGTTGCAGGTCCAGGATTTAGACCGAAAGATTTGATCAAAATCATGCCTTGTTCAGATATATCCTAAGAAAGCTGTGGCGGCGCGCTACAACAACAGCTGAGCAGCGGAGACCAGACAGATTCAGAGGCTCTTTGCTTGTGGTCCCCGGTGATTTGCCTCAGCGCTTTTGTTTTCAGTAACGCAGCAGCCAGTTTGACAGGTGTGAAAATGAAGCGGGACGTTTGCTAATGGATCAGAGGTGTTGTGAGTGTCCCCTCTGATTCGGGAGATGCCAGGCTGACTCACATCCTATTATCCTCAAACTGGTAACTCCCTGAAAGTAATCAGTTACACATTACAGATTACCTGATTAAATTTGCAGTTCAGCTTGTCAGAGCGAGTTACTATCCAGTATTATGAGGCAGCAACCAGAGAACTGTGGTACAGATGTGTGGATGTGCTGAGTCAACATACACTTCTTCAAAGAGTTTAAGTCCTGACAGCAGCCGTCGGCCCTGCTGAAGTGTCCTCGAGCAAAAGGCTATTCTTTGTTAGTGTCGTACTCTCTGCTTGTTACGTTGCATTGTGGTATAATCTGTGTCCAACATACAGAGAGCCACTTCTGTTCCACAAGCTTCCACCAGCAGTTCACAAACCATTTATTTTTGTAAATGTGATACCTCACTTGTCTATTCTTTGCACAATGCGAGGTAATGCAGTATTTACTACAGTACTGGCCAGAAAATATGAGCACCTTGTTATCTTATCAAAGATAAAACGAGAATTACTTGTTAACATTCAACAACTGCTGCTCCTGAGAGGGTTCAGTAGCTCACTTGTCTGAGGAATCAAAGAAAGACCAAAACAAGACACTTTTAAGTCAAACTGACTTTGTGAACCTCAACAAACCAAATACAAAATGCGTCGAAATATACTTTTAAACTCTGGTTTGGATTATAAAATAAATTAAGGTGTAATTTCATCTTAAAGCTGCACTAATCAAAATTGTTTTTAAGAGATTCAAGAGTTTTATTGTTACATGTTTACATACAAGTACAAAAGTCTTATGTTTTGCCCCTGCAGCACAATACACAATACTATGTATAAAAAAAGATTTTTTAATTATATATAAAAACAAGAGGGCAACATAGTTCAATATACTACAGTATATACAAAAAAGAAAAAATGAGAATAAAAATATAATACTATAAAAAAAGCTATAGCTATAACTGTAAAGACTATAAAAAACAAGAAGTACAATATGATACAAAGAAAATAAGAATAAAATTATAATAAAAATAAGAGTAAATAATGGGAAAGAACTGAAAGAACTCTGCAGCTCTACGGAGCAATTTAGCATCTTTCAGCTCCTTGTTTTGGTCTTTACGGACCGCGACTTTACTGCTTTGTTCAGTCTCACTGCTCTCATCTTCGTCGTTTCCAGCCAAGGCAGGCAGCTGTTCAGCAAACAAGCTCAGACAAACCCACTGCACACTTCCTCCCAAGCACCAAACAGCAGACTGATGAAGTTAGCATCTAGCTGGTGAACATAGTGGAGCATCTAACAAGCGGAAAATAGTTATATTTCTCATGAGTTGGTGACAAAAAACAGAGCTAATAAAAATAATAAAACCAAATTAAAACTTTAAAAATATATCTCAAAGGTGTGTGTGAACAGTTCTGCCTCCACATTGGCGAAAACATTTTTCTGTATATATGTTTTTTAAGATGCAGAAATATTGAATGAGTTTAATATGTTAATCCAACATTTAAACCTCGTCAGTTACACAACAGACCCCCAGTGAAACCAAATGAAACTTCCAAAACAGGCCTTTTGCTTTTCTCATTTGTCAGGTGTGAAAATGGAGCAGGATGTCACTAATGGAAAAGAGCTGTTGCAAATGTCCCATTAGATATTAGAGCTGTCAGGACGAATGAAATCCTATCATATATTAATGCCAAGCTGTGACAATCTCTTACTCGCTGGAGACCCGCCTTTGGTCCCTGACCCACAGCTTGAAAACCTGCTGATGTAGTTTTATGTTCTGGTAGAAAATGCGGGGGTGTTTGTTAATGGAGCGGAGACGTTATGGTGGGCCTTTCCAGTTTGTGGGCTGTCAGAGTGATTAAGATCTTTATATTATATCCTCCTAACTCTGAAAAGCAAAAGGCCAATGCAGCAATAAAGAGGAAAGTAAATGTTTGATTTAGTCCACTGTGGTGAGCGCTGCAGCCCCGCCGGAAGCTTCCCTGTAAGGCTACACGTGAGTAGTTGTTTTCTTTCTCTTGGTGCTCACTATTACACTTGGCTTTGCTGTGGCAAAGAAGCAACTATGCTGAAATTATGTGTCATTGTGTTTTCTTTTGCTTAGCTAATATCAAGGTGGTGTGAATATGAAGTCCAATGAAAGAGAAAAGCTTCTTTAAACAGCATCATTATCTGGGATTTGCTCAGCTGGGTTTCACGGTGCTGAGGTGGTAAAGACGTGTTAAACGGTGTTGGTGTGTGTGTTCGTGTATTCGTTCCCGCTGGATGTGAAGGTGTGATTACTCACTCCAGCTGGGGAAAGAGGGAGAGGAGGCAGTTAGAGAGGCAGAGGGGTAGGAGGGGAGGCTAAATCCACAAATAGTCGACACAAAAGAGATTTCTACTCTGCAGCTCAGTTTTACCTCTGAGGTTGTGCATTTTCTCTCAAAGGAAGACAAGTTTGGCAGTTTTATTATAAGTACCGTACACCTATCTGTGGTGTGGATGGGCATAGTTTGTGTGCCAGCTAGAGGTGGAGAGGAGCCTTGGTTCCCTCCTGTTCTGCCAGCTGGTGCACCTGTTCCGAGTCTAGTTGATTGACTCAGAAGAGGGTCAAAGGTCAGAGCACATCCACCCACTGACTGCGATGGCCAGATGTCCCAAATAAATCTACAGTCCTGGTTTTAAAGCAGGCAGACTGGCTGTTTGAGTAGAAGAAGTACAGATGGAGCACGGTTGCACTGCTTCCGCTCCCTGTTGCCTCGAAACCTGCCCTCCTGCTTTGATTTGATGCGTGCAGCCAGTCAGCTTTTCTACTCAGTTTTCTCATTGTGATTCTGTCCTGAAGAACTATTTTAGAGCTTGACGGAGCTCTGTGAAATAGTTGTGGAACATTTAGTAAATATTTGTTTTCCAAAATTCATCAGTAAACATTTCCAAAAATTAAAAAGTATTACCATTTTGTATTTTGGTCTTTAATGGTGGGGGGATGGGGGGGAATTGTTGTCTGCACCAGTCATTTAGAATGACATGATGTCAAATGCTTTGAGAGGTAACTAGCTCATTTTGCAAGTAAAACTAATGAATAATCTTTATTTATAGAGCACTTTTCTAAAACCACTTTACAAAGTGCTTCACACAAGGCAACAACTTCACAACCAGCAGATCATAACATTTTCCAATAAATTAATGACAAATAAAATAAAACAAATGAAACAAATAAAAACAAATAAAGCAAGAAAACAAATAAAAACCAGCAAAAACTGTAGTCAATAAAATCAATGAATGCCTTGAAACTCATCAATTTCCTGGAAAGTTTTGATTTCCAGTAGTTTAGCAGATGAATCGGTTATCATCCAGCAGACTACACATGGCAGCTTCATTATATTTAAGGACTCTATTATTCCTATGCTGAAATACTACCTTGCACCAGGTTGTCTGTGTGTCAGTTAGTTTGAGGCAACTGGATTAATATGCACCAATACAACAATATAAACTGAAATAAATCTCTAAACTAGATAGGACCTGTTGTTTCCTCTTCCACACATCACCTGTTTGGTATTCCAGCCTTCAATGGCTGCGATTCCTTCTGTTAATGTCTGTGAATTGAACACGAGTCTGTTGTGCCTCACACATTATGGTAACATGCAGTTCTGCACTAATCTCAATGAAACATGACTTCCACACTGGATCGGCTGAGTTAGCAGTTCCTCCATGTGCATCCCATATTGTTTGCTGGTTATTCATCTATCTAGTTGTCCAGTTTTTATCGCCCTGATGTCACCAGCACAGTGCGCCTTTACTCCAGGTTTTTTCCTTTGTGTTTCTGTAGCACTAAAGGAGAGTGACACACAAGCTCTCTTCTTCTATTGAGGTGAACCTGAGCCAAGCACATACTTGATGTTTCCCCCAGCGGCTGACAGCAGGCAGCCGGTGTCTGCAGCTCTCTGGTCTAAATGTGTTTGTGAACCTTGCTCCCGGTACAGCACCTCTCTCAGCCTGCTGCTGTAAATAAGAACTGGGTGCATTTTGTGTGTCCTGTATTTCAGTGATGTGTGTGCTGGGTTCTGGTCTGTATAGCACTTTGGGCTTTATTGCTGACTCCTGTGCTGCTGCTTTCTGTGAGGAGCACCCTCAGGAACAGAGTGTGTTCTAAGGTTTATAACCATTTATGCTATAAATGGACCCATATGAGCTTCCCCTGAGCACAATGCATGACACAAAAATTATGGGCCGGCTTTGGCTTTAGGAGACGACCTATAGCAGCACACAATGAATTAAAATAAAAGTGCACATGTTGATGCAGGCTGCTGGTGTTCTCAGGGCTGCTCTCATGTGTTTACAGTGATTGTAATGTCTCAAAGCAAAAGAAATGTAATTTTTTTCATTGTTAAAATACAAAAATCTAAATATTTTATACTAAATCATCCTGTATTGCAGAACTTTGCTGTTGGAGATCTTCAGTTTCTTCAGTGTGTAAAATGATCTAATCCTTGTCATGCAGTTCCCAAACTTTGCATGTGACAACTGACTGCTATCTGGGGACTTTGATTATTTTGGGTCAGCTTGGTGTGCAGGGAGCATGCTCAGTGTGAAGTGCCACATCCATCAATATTGGGCGGCATGATTCCTTTGCGTGTGTGTGTTATTGTATAAACTGCAAATTGTTTTTCATTCATTCATTTATTCATTGTAACCCTGTTTCCTCTGATGTTTGTTAAAATCTTCACTTGTGTAATGCTTTCTTTGAGTGTACTACTGACTAATTAATTGATTATAATTTTCATTAATAGTTGAAGCAGATGTGTGTTCATTTAATCAATTAAATCACCAACACAGCTTTACAAGACTTTTCTTACTTTTCTCTGTTTTACGTCGTCGTCAAATGAACTCTTTCATTTTAGTTTTTCACATTCTTTTTATCACCTCTGGTAACTTGTCTCTTGTTTTTCACTTTTATTAGATGAAAGAATGAATTGATTACTAAGAAAAAATATCCCATACATGTATTATTAATGAAAATAATTAAAGTGCACTTTTGTCCGTCCTTTAAGATGATGTGTAAAAGCTGGCACTCTGAAAGATGTTCCTGCATCATTAACGATCACATGCTCATGCAGAATTTTAATATGGACTCTCACAGGGTGTGTATCAAAGAGCATTAGCTTCTGTGTCCACTGGGCATCTCCTTAAAAACAAATGCTAAACAGATGCTGAGGGGAACTGCTGTGCGTGACTCATGTTGTTGCTAAGCAACTACTAAAAATCCATTTGAAATATGGCACTCTTTGCCTTAAAGTTGTAGGATTTTGAACCTCAAGTGCTACAAACATGCTAATCACTCAGCTCTGCAGCGATGGTGCAACAGGAACTCCAGAGAAATGGAAGCCAGTGCTGTGAAAAGGGATTCCCTGTGGACACACTGCCTCAGAGTTGTGAGTTGAACTGATATAAACGAGGTGTGGGAATCTCTGGAAATCTCACGATTCGATTCTTTGTGTCACATGTTGAGTCAGAATCCATTCTCGATTCAAAACCGAATCTTGATCAATAAATAGAAAAGGGGGCGCTATTTTCAGGCTCCTACTACTTCAGTGCACTGTGGGCAAACCACTGACTTGAGTTTTTGAATCACTAAATTGCAATATGAAGCATAACTGGCAGTTAAGCTACAGTAAATGGCCTAGATGAAGGTCACTATCTGACAAACAGAAAAAAGCAGAGAAGAGTGTGTGAGAGTGAGAACACTGTCTGCTGCAACGCTGCACTGAAACCCGTCGTTGTCCACAACTCTGTTCCAGCGCTGCTCTTTTCAAATGAAATAAACTATGGACTAAGTTATGTTCTTCACCCGACTGGAGTTTTGTGCTGCAGTGTGTGTTGGTTTAGGTGGCTCATTTTCGGTGCTCCACCTCACTAACGTTAGTCTCCAGGTGATGCCGTACATACACATACGTAATTCTTATGTAAATCTATTTCTCACCCCACGCCTTATAAACTATAGACATTATAGATGACAGGAGTGTGGACGACTGCGAAATCGAAGCCTTCAAAACCAAAATTTTGTCTGGAAGAAAGCATCAGTGAAATGCCTAAAATGTTTTGTCATCTTGTGCCAGTTTAGGCAGTTGAAAGTAGAGGTAGACGGGGACGTCTGGGGTAGTAAAAGGGAAATGATGTGTACAAACTCCCTGCACAGCATCAAACCAGGAGACCCAGACTGATACATGGTAAGGTATTAAGCTACAGATCCCCATCCACACCCTCAGAACTATTTTTAAAGATTAAGGAGTCTTGACTGCACTGTTCTTCCATCTAATCTCAGTACCCACTTGTTCCTGATCAGGGTTTAAGTCTGTCCCAGCATGCACTGGGAGAGCAGCAGAGAAAGCTCCCGGGCAAGTCACTGGTCGATATCGCCAAACTCTATGTTGTCCTATTTCCTAACTGAGTTTCCCAAAAACAGCTCCGCCTCCACTGCAGCCAGAGTTATGCAATGGTTCTGATGCCTCCTGTATGTCGGAGACACCCGACACAGAGACAGACTGAGAGTGAGACAGCAGAGTGAGACTGTCAGTGTTTCACCAGGTGGTTCACTGCTCTTTTCTTTTCTTCAGCCACGTGCACAGGCTTCCAAACCTCTGCTTATGTGTGTGTTTGCAATTATTTATGCATGCATGCACACCTATATGTATGTATGCAGGTGTGTGTGTGTTTGTGTGTGTGTGTATACAGTCTGTATGTGAATAGCAATATATTAATATCCCATGCATACAGTATAACAACATGTTACATACTGTATGTATGAGTGTAGTTTCGGTATAGACCTCACCCACTTACAATCTCAGAGGACAGTGTGTGTGTGTGTGTGTGTGTGTGTGTGTATTCATAGTACCTGCCGTTCCATTTCTGCCTATCTAGCCGTCCTGCCAAGAGCTGAATGGACATTTAACCCCACTGCCTGCTGCTGAAGGCCTGTAGGGTAAATTAGAGCGCTAATAATAGAACAAGCTATAGGAGGAAGTGTGTTCAGTTGAATCACCAAACTGTTGACCTACTGTAATCTAATCTGTGCTGCCTTTGTTCTCAGAGAGGAGTCTGTTAAACATGGCTGCATTCAAAGATGCTGAATATTCAGAGTATTTAGGGGTCATTAGACAGTGATCGTCTTTATATGTTCGTGAAAAACTTGCGTGAAAACAGCCCTATGATTAAGACAATCATAGGGCTGCAACCAACAATTATTTTCATGATCCATTTGTCGATCAATAGTTTAGTTAATAAAATGTAAGAAAAAAAAGTGACAAATGCTCATCACAAGTTCCCAGAGCTCAAGATGACATCTTTAAATTACTTATGTCCAACAGAGAGTCTAAAACCCAAAGAAATTCAGTGTACAATCATATTAAAAGGAGGAAAACTGCAGCTCCTCAAACTTGAGAAGCTGGAACCAGTGAGTTTTTGTTTGATAAATGACTAAAATGACTAATTGATTAAAAGAGCCGGACCCTTAACAATTAAGTGAATCAGGTTTGATTATTTTCGTCTGTAATCTGACCGTGATCCTGTAGTCAGAAAAGTTAGTTGTTGACTATTTGTTTTAGATGTCATTACATCTCCATGTTAGTGTCCTCTGTGTACCAACTGTCTCCCTCTACAGTGGCAAAGCAAATAGTGCAGCTCAAAACAAGCTTTGTGTTCTCACTAGATGTCCAGAACACTTGCAGGTGGATTTGACACTGTGAATGTGTTTGTTGATATAAACTCTGTGACAGACTGTGATCTGTTCAGTGTTTCTCTGCCTCCTGCCTCCAACTCTGCCTGTGAGGCTAGATAGGAATGAACTGCTAAAACAATGAAGGCATTCACTTTAACTGTACTACAGTGTGAGTTGCCACCACAGAAAAGGCCTCGTGTTACACGTGTGGCTGCCGAAGAATGACAGCTTACTCTGCTTCTTCACGAGCTGGACAATATGAATCTAGTGTGCTGAACAACCCTCTCTCTGTCTCTCTCTGTCTCTCTCTCTCTCTCTCTCTCTCCATCAGAAACACAAAGTGGATCTGTTCTACAAGGTTCGCCACGTGATGATGGAGCTGATCGACCTGAGGAGGCAGCTCCTGTCTGGTCACCTGACGCAGGACCAGAGCCGAGACGTCAAGAGACACATCACCGTCAGGCTGGACTGGGGCAACGAGTGAGAATACACACACACACACACAGTACACATATTTACACACACTGACACGCATGAACCGAGACACAAGAAATGTAAAGGACTAGTGCAGTGCCCTTTCGGAGCGGGCAGATTTCTTGCATTTTTTTGTAATATAAGCCCTGCCTACAGCATTTGAGCAAACTTTGAGGGCCAGCTACAGCAAAACAGTATGGAATATGAAAAATCCAAAAATGTCGATTTTTCTGACTTTGTCCAGAGATGTTCTCTATCAAATTTGGTGACGATTGCTCAAAATTTGTAGGAAGAGTTGCGAAAAAACAGATTTGGACAAAATTCAAAATGGTGGAAAATCGATCTAGACACAAATGGGTGTGGCTTATATGGATGGATTCGTCTGGACCCACAGAATCCAGGAAATCCAGAATTTTGTTTCTGAGACTTAAAAAGTTACAGGCCAAAACATATGTCTGTTGTTATAGCGCCACCATCTGGCCAAATTGCACCAAATGTGACACGGTTCTCAGCAATACACCTGCCAGGTGTGATCGGATGAACAGTTGTTGAAAATACAGACAGAGATTCCTTTATAGTTAGATGCAATTTCATCACAAGGTTCATTTATGTTTCTATCTTCAGCACTATAAATTATATAAAGTTATTATAAATGCACAAAAAAACACATTTACACCCACACTAACAGATATGGTTTACAGTGATAAAGCCGTCTTCTGCACTTGTATCGACTCTTTAAAAGAAAAATACTTCTAAGTCTATTCTGTATTAGTATGTTGCTTTCTGAGAACAGCGTATGATGGTTTGATTCTAAAAAGCTTAAATCAGTTCAGGAAAAAGCATTTTTTTAATATTGAAACATGTTGACTTGAAGTAAGTTCTACTGAAAAAAAACACAAATATCCTGCACGTGGATGTGTTGATGTTTGAGGAAGATCTGTGTGAGGAAGACGGCAGATCAGTGCGCCCCGCTGACGCCCACGCAGGGCAAATAAAAGTGTGATTGGAGGCAGGTGGATGAAGCCGTAGACGACTGGTTGAAAGACTCATGGGAGCTTGTCAACAGGCTGATGGAAAACAAATGAAATGGAGAGAAATTGTCCGCTGACTTGGGAGTTATTAACACTGGAGAAATGAAAGGTGGGCGACCCAACACTGAAACACAGCTTATTTAAAGCTCCAGTCTGCTGTCTGTGGGGAAGAGACTGACTGTGAGGTGTCTGCTCACAAGGAAGATGAGGATGATGATAATTATTATTATTATAATAAAAGTAGCAGTAATAGTACTTATAGTAATAGTTGTACTACAGTACTAGTAATATAAGGTATTACTGTTGCTGCTGTAAATATTAAAGTGAATATGTGTAATATTAATGCATGCGTACAAGCTGAGGCCACTGGTCCTGTACAACAGAAATATTCAGAGATAATGGACAAAAACTGACTGAGAACTAATTGAGCGAACAAACATTTGAAACCACAGCAGCTCTCAGAAACAAGCTAACTAGGTGCTGCTTGTCTCATCTAGCAGATCACTGTTAATTCAGCCCCCAGCTGGCGAGAGAAGCGACATGTCGGACAAAAACGAGCAGCATTAGTTAATTCACACTGAAAGGTGGCGTGATACGCAAACAAGCTCCACTGCATCTTCTTCTGTTGTGGATGATAGATGGTTCATGTTCTGGCAGCTCTTTCAAATTTAGAGAAAATGTTCTTATTAGTGTAGAGCTTACTGTAACCCCATTTTAGAGAAATAAAGGACACTAGTGTATTCTTGGCATTGTATGAAAAGCTAAGTAAAACGTCCCTCAGTCCTTAAACTTTATCAGCTAGGGAATGATGTGCTTCCTCTGCCTCTGGAGCCTTGGTTAAACAATATTTACTGGCCCTCCTCGACGACCAGTAATACAGAAACAGACATTTAGTTTTGCATTCACAGAAACCGTGTCTTCAGGACCAAGGTCACTGGTCTGTAGGTGAAAGATGTGGTTGTTGAGATTGAACAGAAAGTAATCCTCAGGAACAATATCCCTGGAGCCCACATCTAAAATGACTTTAATATGCTGTGTGTGTGTGTGTGTGAGTGGGGGGGGGGGGGGGTTGGTGGATAGGTTTCTGTACTGTATC
Source organism: Macquaria australasica (assembly GCA_005408345.1). Taxonomy (NCBI): domain Eukaryota; kingdom Metazoa; phylum Chordata; class Actinopteri; order Centrarchiformes; family Percichthyidae; genus Macquaria; species Macquaria australasica. The sequence continues at coordinate 66,797 of SEMN01000527.1, read as the reverse complement.
AGAAATAGTGTACAAGGTTTGTGTGAAGGTTATATAAAAGACACTGATGTTCTCTCTCCTTTTATATGTCTGTCTCTCTCTCTGTCTCTCTCTCTCTCTCTGTCTGTCTCTCTCTCTCTCTCTGTCTCTCTCTCTCTCTCTCTCTCTCTCTCTCTCTCTCTCTCTCTCAGACACCTGGGTCTGGACCTGGTGCCAAGAAAGGAGTTTGAGATGGTGGATGAAGACCAGATAAGCGTGTCAGATCTTTATAAGATGGTGAGACATCTATGTAACCTTAGGGGACTGAGTAATCCTGGCTGAGGTGAGGGTATCTCGCGTGAACAGATCTGAAACACCCAGTAATCCCGGATTACATCGCCATTATGAGTGCAGTATCAGATAAACAGAAAAACCTCATAACTTTGTACAAGTCTGAAGAGTAGGGTCTTTGCAAACATCTTTATCAGGGATTTTAAAGTCCATTCAGAAATCAATGCACCATTAAAAAGAGGTGGTATAGGGGTTCAATTTAAAATCCATTTCATTCTGATTAGAGATGGGTTCAGATAGCCTGTTCCATTTTGGATCCACCTAAAGACCCGGATTTGTTAAGCTGCCACAGTAACAGATCTTTTAGCAAACCATTTGTTTCTCCTTACTCTTTTTTTATTAGAAAAGATCAATGCATAACAGACTACAGGTGGCAGCTTCTCACTTTTAACCGACTGTCGCTGATTAAAATGACATACTAATAAGCTAATAGCTAATTAACACTAATTCTGTAACAGCTAAATAAAAAGTGTGTATGTCCTCGGGTTAATGTGCTCTCTGCAGCTGGTGTCTGTATTCAGACAAAGATTTTTGAGTGAAAAGACACATCACTCTGTAACACCACCGTACGATTGTTTTCGTAGATCAACAGGGACCAAACAGAGTGGTGACTCTTCTCTTGATACTTTCAAAATTAGAGGAAAGAATTTAGATCTAACAGAAACATCAAGTGAAAAGCTGATGTGTCACTGAGCCATTATATTTATTCTGAGAAAGAGGATTTTATCACATTTTCTGGATTAAACACTCCAGAAAATGCTGGTGCTGGTTCACTTTGGTGATTGCAGGTTGAGTTTGTAGACGTCTTGAAACCACAGTTGGTGTGGAGCTGTGGTTTCAAATCAGAGTGCAGGCTGGAGAGCGAGGTTTGAGGTTTGACAGCCAGAAGCCAGTAATCATGGAGTGATTGGTGCAGATCAACAGCCTCATCACCTTCCTTCACATATTGTACACAAACACAAATCTTACCTAATGCTCCTTGATGTCCTGCTTTTACAAAAATATTGAGAAATGGAAAAAATATAATCAGTTTGATTTATATCAGAATCAAAATCTGAGCTGTTTCTTCAGTATGTGAACCCTTACAAGGAATTTGACTCTGGTTTTAGGTTGCTCTCGATGTTACACACACAACAGTTTACAGGAAGATAGAAAGAGACAAACAGCTGAAACAAAGAGGCAAAAATAAACAGAACTATTATCTACAGTACTTCCACTTTGTATAAAAAGCAACAATGACCAACAACATACAGTGTCAAGTCAAGTGTTTCTGTAAATTGTAAATAAATACAAATAGTGCAAAAGAATGAATATTGTATAGGTAAAGTTGGAAATTCTTTATTAGGAACGACCCCTGATGTACCATCTCATTTTCAAGAGGGTCGACAATAATACAATATAAGCAGAATTAGACAAAACATTTAACAAAAAAACAGAAATAACAAGCCAATTAAACTATACCAAATGTGACAAGAACACAAAAAAAAAAAAAAAAAATTATAAGACAAACAAAATCAGGACATCATACTCCAAGCAGAGCATGAAAATGGATCATTCATTCATAGATTTTAGAAAAGTATTACTGTCAGTGAAAGCATTAAGAAATAAAGTTACAAAACGTAATTATAGAGTGGTAGATAAATTAATAATACATATATTAATAAAATAGAGTTGTGACTAAGTGAAGGTTTGTTGTGTCTGCTTCTGCTGTTTTGATTCTCTCTCCTTCTGGCCATCCCATCACTCCCCCTCAACCCCCTCCTCCCATCATCCCCCTCATCCCATCATCTCATATTTCTGTTGTTTTTCCTTTATTTTTGTTCATGTGTAAAATCCTACACACTTACACCTGAGAGCTGGCATGCCAAACTCTCTCTATATATATGAAGAATACCACTTTATTTCACTCCCATCACACATTTTAGCACATTCACATTCAGCACATGCAGTTTCTGTCCTGGGAGGTTCCCCGTACAGTCCCAGTCCTCTACTGGTGGCTTCATCAGGGAACTTCAGGCCGCTTAACAAGCAGTTCAGCAAATCAACACTCGTACATATCCGCTGATCTAAGGATCCGAACCAAACTACTATCCTGCTTTTGTAATGAGCCCTTAATGACTCTGCTCACAACAACACACTGCTGTTAATAATTTGAGCTATTATGCTGCATTTGAGTCCTGCATGAAATGTCAGAAATACAAGCTGAGAAATTATCTTAAAAAGGCTAAATGTCGGAGATACTTAGCATCTTTTTTCATCTCTAAATTACTAATGTGACATGTCAACGCACTAATGTCACCAACTAATGGTGAAAGAGTTTTTTTATATTCAGATGCCACCTCATATGCTCATTACTTGAAACATAGAACATATTATGTCTCTATTAATACTTTGTTCTTCTTATGTCCAATCTCCAGACATATTAAATGGGGGGAAAAACTGGAGCTACTTGATGTAGGTGTGAGCTGCTGCAGTGTGAGGAGTATTCCTGGTTGTTCATGGTCTCTTAGTAGTACTTGATGTTCTGTGTCTTACATCAGTCCTGCTTTAAATAGCTGAGCTGCGCCAGTCAAACACTGTAGTCGTGGTGATTCCCTCTTTGTTCTGTTGCCTAGAGACTGATCTGGAGACAGGATGAGAGAAAGAGGAAGACACAGAAATGGAGAGATGATGTGGGAAAGTTGATAGATGGAAGGTGAAGAGTGAACAGAACGAGACAGAAAGAGACAGAAAAACATGACAAACATCTGTGGAGTAGATTTCAGACCCAGAATGTTTTCTATACACAAGTGTACACTGATGAGAATAACAGAAACAAATAAAGACAAAATAAAAAGAAAGTTACAGATATGAAATTATAATTTACAATGCTTCCCGTTGGTAAATTGTTTATTTGGAATGGAAATGAGTATTTCCTTGTGTTTCGGTCTCAGTTGAAAAGGTCAAGATGAAGAAAACACAAGATAAGATGAAATTCAATTTCATTGATCCCTGTGGTGAATTTACATAACTGCAGCAACAGCAGAATCAGATTCAGGACTGGAGAAAGAAAAACGACTAGAACGCAAAGTAAGCAAAGAAACTTTCCAAAATAAAAAACAAACAGGAAAACAATCAATGGCAAGATTATTCACTGTGAATATTAAAAAAACAGTTGACGTACAAGAGGATATATTTGTTAGGTAGATAATAATAATGTGGATTATTTACAGGAATATGGTTGCTTAATGGAATCATGTAGTTATAGCAAAAACATGAATAGTAGTATTAATAGGGTATCCAATAGAAACCCCAAGAAGCAGGTGTATTTCCATAATGTGCAAACTTATGTTGTATTTGCATGAACAAGTCAAACGCATCAGAGCAGCAAAACATGTCTGATTGGTTACCTGGCAAACTTCAGGGTTAAGAAGGCAGTGAGAAAGCAGCCGCAGGCTGGTGTTAATTTTCTGCTCAGGTTGGAATATTTGCAGATGGCTTTCATTTGACAGTCATTACTTCAATTCATCAAACTGGTTTTCTCTTCTCGCTCCCTCTCGTCTCACGAAGCCACTAAGAGATTTAGAGAGACAAGTCGGAGTAATGAGTCTCTGGGGCAGTTAAGCATTTTCTGTCATCTGAGGGAGAAAATGAACTGAACAGAAAGGAATACAACAGAGCAGAGCAGCCAATAACAGAGGAGGAAAAGATCAGAGGAGGAGAGGAGACCAGGAGAGGAGAGGAGGAGAGGAGACCAGGAGAGGAGAGGAGACCAGGAGAGGAGAGGAGGAGAGGAGAGGGGACGAGGAGACAAGGGGAGGAGAGAAGGAGGGGAAACAAGCAGAGGAGGAGAGGAGACAAGGAGAGGAGAAAAGAGAATGGGAGGGAAGGAGGGGAGAGGGGACAGGGAGGGAAGGAGAGGAAACAAGGAGAGGAGAGAAGAAGGGGAGAAGATAGGAGGAGAGGAAACAAGCAGAGGAGAGAAGGGGGAGAGGAGAGAAGGGAAGGGAAGAAGGGGAGAGGGGACGAGGAGACAAGAAGAGGAGAGAAGGAGAGGAGGGAAGCAGGGGAGAGTAAACAAGGAGAGGAGAGAAGGAGGGGTCAGTAGAGGAGGACAGGGGACAATGAAATCAGAGAAGGGGAAGGAGGAGGAAGGACAGGAGAGGACCCAAAGAGAGGAGAGGGAAGGAGGGGAGAGGAAATTGGCAGAGGAGCGGAGATGAAACAAGAAGAGAAAACAAGGAGAGGAGAGGAAATGAGGAGAAGATAGGAGACAAGGAGAGAAGAGGAAACAAGGAGAAGATAGGAGACAAGGAGAGGAGATGAGAAGAAAGGACAGGAGAGAAGGCAATGAGAGGAGAGGAGAGGAAACAAGCAGAGGAGAGCAAATAAGGAAAGTGAGGAAATGAGGAGTGCAAATGAGGACAGGAGAGGAGAGGAAATGAGGAGAGGATATGACACAAGGAGAGGAGATGAGAACAGAGTAGAGGAATCAAGGAGAGGAGATGAGGAGAGAGGAGAGATTTGATAATTACCACCTGATGTAACGTTTTGTGTCTTTGTCTCTTCAGCATCTGTCCAGCAGACACAGCGTCCAGCAGAGCACCACACAGGTAATATACAAGATACTGCAGTCAAGTGTGTAATTCTACAGGTGTTAAATACTACGTACACTTACTCAAGTTCTCAAGTACTATACTGAAGTACAGTGTTGAGATTCTGGTACTTTGCATGTGCTTTTCCATTTTGTGAGACTCAACTGCATTTATCTGACACCAACAACATTAAGCTACTGCTAACACATCATCTATAACACACAATACTTCAACTCAAAGAGAATCACAGGTTGAACTTTTACTGTGTTGCTGAGGTGTTTTTTCACCACCTTTACTTCAGTAAACGTTTAACGTGAGGCACGTCACGAACCAACAGCTTTTTTTTTTATGTTTTCATCAATTCTAGAAATGCAACTGTAGCAAGTAGCTCACTATCACTATCCTCATTCATATTTTAAGACGCTACAAATTCTATCAAAAAAAGCTGAAGATAGTACAGAGAGTTGTTGCTATGGAAACTATACACCGTCTCGTCCTGTCACGTTGGTGTAAACTGGTTTCAGGTTTCAGAACGTTGCAGACCGGCGCTTTGCAAGTGGCTGCAAGTTTCAACTCGTCTCGTCGCGAATCTTTGGTCTGAACTGGCCTTTAGTCTGCAAATTCAAACTGGAAACAGTCCAGCACCAAAACACTGCACAATGAGTTAACACTAATGTTCCAGAGTTTATATGGTACCGGTACTTTATTACTAATGTTAAATGTCTGTAAAGGCTGCAAGGCCCACATAAAACTACCAATTTTCCCAGAATGCTTGTTGTGTCGTGGGTTTCCAGGGTGACGGTACCCGGCAGCGACACGGGGAGCCGTGCAGAGTTCCAGTACCACACCACCTACTGGTCAACCTGAAGAGCTTCACCTACAACAGCATTGGAGAAGACACTGACATATTCTTCTCCCTGTATGACCTGAGAGAGGGGAAGACGATCAGGTAGAAAGATGCACACACTACTACAAATCATGTGGGGGTTTTAATGACTTTGCTGGTGTGACTGTAAAGTAGGAGCGCACTTACGTGGTCACTGTTAAATTTAACACAGCAGCACAGAAATAGACAGACTACAGACAACTACAGAAATAGTTTACACAGTCAAACCTTAACAAGAAGTTGGTGAGATTAAATCACATGATAAAATAGTAAATGATATTTGGTTAGTAGGCTATAATAGTGTTAAACAATAGCAAAAACATGCAGTTCATTCAGACAGTAGTCTCTGCGTGTTTAAGAGATTTTTATCTTTTCTTTATCTTTTAAGTTCAAATTTCTCAAGTCAGCACCTGCTGTATTGGCATTACCATAGTTAAACCTGCAGTAACCAACTTTTTAGCCACTTGGGGGCAGCAGAAACAACCTTTTCAGTTGATATGTTGAACTTGTTAGCAAACAGTTGCTTATTTCCACCTCCAGCAGTCACAGAGCAACATGGTCCTTCATGTGGAGTCGTGTTTGTGTCACCTGATGGATCTAAGTCCAATATTTCCTCTCTGTTAGCTCTGTGTTTGGTCTCCACCAACTCCTGGGGGAAATCTCTGGCTCTTCAGCTGCTAAACGCTCCACTGTGTTCACCAGCTCGTCTCTAACTGTGTCTGTCTGCTGTCTGCTGCTGAGCAGGTAGTGGACAGGTGGCTTTTTACAGCTTCTTCTCTGAGAACGACGCTCTGAGAGGCTGAGAGGGAACCAGGACAGATAAACAAGGAGCTGAAACTCACTGTAAAGCTCCGTAAAGCCGAGAGGAGGTTGAAATCACATTGTCATTGATACATTGTTATTATAAAACTATGGATTACAGATGCTTTAATTACATTACTGCCAAAGCATGTATTCTTTTTCTCACTCTGCTCTCCATCACCTTTCACCCACTCTCTCTGTCTCTCTCTCTCTCTGTCTCTCTCTCTCTCTGTCTCTCTCTCTCTCTGTCTCTCTCTCTCTCTCTCTGTCTCTCTCTCTCTGTCTCTCTCTCTCTCTCTCTCTCTCTCTCTGTCTCTCTCTGTCTGTCTCTCTCTCTGACACATTGACTTCATAATAAGGAACACACAGTGGCAAGTGGCCACACAGAGCTGCTGTGAATAATACATGACCCCCCCCCCCACCACCACCACCACCATAATGAATGCACATTAATTATGCATTAGTGGAGTGATCACACTTGGTAGGAATTGCTAAAGTCAAAAATGAAGTTGATGTAGGCCAACTATGATGTGTGTGTGTGTGTGTGTGTGTGTGTGTGTGTGTGTGTGTGCGTTCAGTGTCGGGTCAATGAGAATATTATACACAAAAGTTGATGTTCAGCAGAAAGGAGAACTAATGCCTTTTGTGTACATGTGCTCTGTGTGTGTGTGTGTGTGTGTGTGTGTGTGTGTGTGTGTGTGTGTGTGTGTGTGAGTGAGAGAGAAATGGGTCCCTACAGGAAACAGAGAGGAGTTCAACAAACACTTCCTCATCTTTTTCTTAATTTTGTTTCTCTCTGTCTCTTCGTTGCAAACCAGCTAGAGGCTCTGTCCACACACACACACACACACACACACACACACACACACACACACACGGCCCACAAATACATTTGACCTTGGCAGCCTGTTTTCAATGTCTGACTCAGCAGTGGAGTCTAATGACAAGACCTGCTCCTCTGAGACGCTCAGATGGGAGAGAGAGGAGAGAGGAGTGGAGGAGAGAGGAGTGGAGGAGAGAGGAGGAGAGGGAGGAGAGGAGAGAGGAGTGGAGGAGAGAGGAGGAGGCAATTGAGATTAAATTCACCCATTGAGACTGTTTTCCCTCAGAGCAGCTCTGCCTCTGACAATTATTTGTGCAACTACAACTCCAGTCTGTGTGTGTGTGTGTGTGTGTGTGTGTGTGTGTGTGTGTGTGTGTGTGTTCAGACTGAATGAAGACTGAATGAACTGAAGACTCTTTTTGTCTTTGTTCGTGCAGGAGGAGCAACAGTTTAAGATACAGTTCTATTCCAATATTCTTGTAATTTCATATACTTTGTGTTGTTTGTAGAAGCAGAAGACTCATCTCAGATTCCCTACATTTAAGTTGTCTAGTTTCACACTGTCTCTTTTCTACAGACTCAGGTTGGTTTTGCACCAAAACTACCACTAGGTGCTGCCAAACTATTTCCACTGAAATAGCTGAAAACAATAGGATATTATAAGAACTTGCTAGAAATGGCTCTAACACCTAAAATAAATAAGAAACTTCATGAAATATAAGGCAGTCAGTTATTTAGCTCTTCCTGCCCGACATCAGCCTGGTGTCTGTTCCAACAGGACTTCCTCTACGAGTAGTAAAGACTTTTCCTCTCCACTCATGACAGCAGAGCACTCTCTTTAACCTCTCCTCTCTACAAAGTGTGAGTCACAGGAGTCTGTTCTCACTGAATCATTTCCCTTCTTCTTTTCACCATAACGTTGCTCTCATCACGGAAACATGAACCGTCTCTCCAGCTTTTGTTTTTTTCTCCTTCCCAACAACTTCCTTCTTTCATGATTTTACAGTTTCCACAGGAGTAAAGTCAGGGCGTTGCTCCAGTGAGTGCATGTTCCTTGTGTCACTTTGGTTAATAATAATGCTGTAAATCTGTGCAAGCTGTAAGTGAAAGGAAGGAAGGGTTTGTGCAGCATCATCAGCTGTAATGTAATGCAGTGAAATCAGCTGGTGAGTGTTGAATCAAGCTTAAACTGAAATGGCTTCACTGCTGAATTTGATAGAACTAACAGAAGACAATCCACCATCATGTGTTGATGAAAAAGTAATGTTTTGACTGGAAGGTCACATACTGTGTCTAAAATGTTTTATAGAAATGGTCCTTTTTTGTTAAGATGAATGTAAGGTAATGATATGCATAATGTTTTGATAATACTGCAACATATAATTAAGGAATATTTCAGTAGGCCTTGCAATTTCAGCCAGCAAAAAAAGTCAATGTTATGCACAAAATGAAACCAGATTTATTTTGCAGTTTTATTTGCAGAGCCCAATATCACATACAATGTCTCAATGGGCTTTACAGGTGTCCTGAATGAGCACAAGGTCCCTTAAAAGAGTAAAAAAGTCCTAAAAAGCTCCAGTTCATCAGGGGAAACAGAGGCTGCTCCTGCTCCGACTGCTGGAGGTGCAATAGGCGGGTTTACAGTCCGAGAGGTTATGATAATTGGCCCAAACCTTAAGTACTGTATGTAGATTGGGGGGTGACGAGGGAAGGTCAGTGGACGGGGAAGCTTGGAGGATGTGTGTGAAGGACAACATCAGGGTGGGCAGCATGGTTGCTGTTCCCCCAATCAGGTGGAAAATCTCTGCAGAGAAAGAGAGTTTCTTCCCTCCTCTTACGAACTAACACCCAGACTGCTGCATGTGGTGGATCTGCTCTGTGGCTGATCGTGGAGGGATGTAGTTGGTCTGGGCGGCTCCCATGTGTGGATTTTAATAACATGCATGTTTGGACAAATTCCTCTGAATCAATAAAGGTTGAAAAGCACCCGGTCATACTGACTGTGTGTGTGTGTGTGTGTGTGTGTGTGTGTGTGTGTGTGTGTGTGTGTGTGTGTGTGTGTGTGAGTGAGTGTGAGAGAGAGAGAGAGAGAGAGTAGGTGGCAGTGAGGGGGTGCAAAGATAGAGTGAGTTAGTGGTTTTCACATTCAGTCGTAACTCCTGTTTCGTTGCTGTTGGTACATTTTTTCTTGAGTCAAAGACACACACACACACACACACACACACACACACACACACACACACACACACACACACACACACAGGGAGGGATGGAGGGATGTAGTTGGTCTGGGCGGCTCCCATGTGTGGATTTTAATAACATGCATGTTTGGACAAATTCCTCTGAATCAATAAAGGTTGAAAAGCACCCGGTCATACTGACTGTGTGTGTGTGTGTGTGTGTGTGTGTGTGTGTGTGTGTGTGTGTGTGTGTGTGTGTGTGTGTGAGTGAGTGTGAGAGAGAGAGAGAGAGAGAGTAGGTGGCAGTGAGGGGGTGCAAAGATAGAGTGAGTTAGTGGTTTTCACATTCAGTCGTAACTCCTGTTTCGTTGCTGTTGGTACATTTTTTCTTGAGTCAAAGACACACACACACACACACACACACACACACACACACACACACACACACACACACACACACACACACACACACACACACACACACACACACTATATGCACACACATGCTGTCCAAAGCAATTTGCAGCAGACACAAATGTACAACACACACGTGCACATACATCATAGTACACTGTTTACCTACACACACACACACACACACACACACACACACACACACACAGATATTGACTAAATTAACAAAGAAATCACAAATAAGGAAACACCTTGGAACATCATATTTGTAGGATGCTATGCATGCTGGGATTTGTAGTAGTTTTTGCAGGTAACTTGAATCATCAGTGTAAGTTTTTATTCATACACACACTCATACATACACACATACACATATCAGTGTAAGTTTTACTCCTACATCTTAATGTTATTCTTTAATTTATTTCTGATGTTTGATACTTGTGTTGACTGTAATGTTTTTTTTTTCCTTTTTTAATGTGGACTGCAGGAAGACTAGCTGTGCTTTAGGGCAGCTAACAAATAAACAAACACACACACACACACACACACACAACCAGTGTTGAATTATTAACACTATTTTATGTCTACATCAATATGAAGGAGGCAACATAAACAACGTGGATGCCATCAGAAAATGTTCTGCTTAATACAAATGTGTTCAAACACAAACACACATATTCTAGCATGTATGCATAGATACACACATGCACATGTAGACACACACAGATGTACTGCAGATGGATACACTCAGTCATGTGCACATACGGTGTACACAGAGATGCACCAACAGGCACACACAAACACACACACACACACACACTCTGTGGAAATGTAGCACATCTGCAGCAGAACCTCAGCTCAGGCTCACACACACACACACACACACAGTCACACACACTCCTACTGTTTGGGGAGAAACATATTTATTCTCTTTTGTTGTGTGTGTTTGTTTGGGCCGCAGTATCTCGGGGGGATTAGAATAAATTGTTTAGTTTAAAGAGTCGGACGTGGTGTGTGTTGTGGGGATTTGTCGGCCCTCGCTGCTGCTGCTGTTTGCAGGAAATTGTGCAAATATTAGCAATAAAGTTGGTTATTATTGTGTGGTAGTTTATGCTGAATAATAAAGACTATATGAGGAGCAGTTTTTCTATAATGCAGAAACTTGTTTTCTAGGAAACACGTGAAATTCTAGTAGTTTGTAAATGATAGACGGCGAGGTCCAGTCCGTCACTGGTTTATGAAATGATCATGTTATTATAGATTATTAAAGATGAACTTCAAGTAGTGAAATATATATAATGATTTGGATTAGAATATACTGATGTATTAGTATGACTTGACATTTATCTGGATGAGTGTCCAAATAAACTTAATAAATGTATTTACTGATTAAATAACAACCTGCTCTCAAGCAAATCTGATGAGTGAACTTGAAGTGATTTGCAAAAAGCATTTTCTGCTCAAACATTTGATATTTTTATATTACTAAATAAAAAAATGAAGATTTAGATCTAAATACTCCTGGTGTGCACTGTAAATCTTTATTGAGTCTATATTGCCACTTTGTTCCTGCTCTTAGTACAGCTGTATACCAGGCTAGCAACTGTAGCCTCTCATTTAAAATGGCTTTGTTCCTCTGTGTTCACCAGTGATTAATCATCACACAGTATTTTTAATTTCTAATGTATGGTTTCAAAGAACAGACAGGCTGCAACACTCTGACCTGAATGAGAAACAATTTCCCATCTCTCTCGTGGATTTCAGAAATCTTGAATGAGGGACTCAATCCCGCTGTCCTGCTGTGGATTACATTTACATTCACATTTATTCATTTGGTGGACACTTGGAGTTACAATCCAAGCCACAGTAGAAACAGGACAAGCCAAGAAAGTAGGATTTGTTTTCTAGAGAGAAATAGATAGTAAAGGATGGCGAAGAGCGTGAGTAAGTACTCTCAGAAGAGGTAGGTCTTTAAGCTGACTGAATCAAGTTCGGTAACTCTTTCCACCAACGAGGGAACACACAGGAGAAGAGATTTCCTGGCTCGCACTACTGATGGCAGGACTAGTGGTCATTTATTGGCAGATTGTAGTGAACGAGGAGACTCATAAACCTGAATTAGAGGGTTCAGGTAGGTGGGTGCTTGTGGCCTCTTTAGGGGAGCATTATTGACTTAAACTGGATGCGAGCAGCAACAGTGATGGATGTGTCTAAATTCACTCTACACAGTGTTCACAGCCAAGCAGCAGCACTTTCACATCGAGCAGAGTCGTGGTGGTAGTTGGCCTGTATATGTTTGTCTCCCTCCATGATCCATGATCAATTCAAACATGACAGGTTTTAGTGAAGGTAGTCGTCCCTCTTTTCTTAGCTGTGCGTCTGTCAAGAACAAGCAACAAGAACTTTCAGTAGTCAATGAAAATGTAATTTCTAAAAGAGGAAGGAGTAAAATAAACACAGTATCACACTGACAATACAGAACTTCCCTTTATTGACACATTTTGTGCAGCACAAACCATGACTCCTGCAAGATGAATGGGCTCTTAAGGTTATTTTGGTATAGAAGCACTATCATAAGTACAGGTGGAGCGCAACACTGTTCATTTACTCTGTTTACAGATGCATCAGGTGGTGCTGTCTGTGCATCAAAGAGGATGAAAATCAGCAAATGTCAGTGGATTAGCGTGTGCCGCTAACTCTTTTCAGAGTCACTTATGATTAGAGAAATCTTCTAATGTGTCTGAGGCTCAACTGTATTAATGTCAAGCACGCCATTATTGAATAAAAGCACGTCAGTGTAGTCACATTCCCCTCGATAAATATGGGTTAAAGAACGGAGTCGCTGACACCAGCAGACAATATTTTCCTGTTCCCTGAAGCGAAAAAGGGCTGAGACACGCTGCTTCAGAGTTTCCTCACTGCCGGTACTCCAGGGGGAGAAGAGAGGAGGCATGAGGAGAAATCTGAGAGAATTTGATCTCTTTCAGAAATCCCCAGAGGCGATTCAGTGAGGGCACCAGGGCTAAATTGCAGAGTTTCTTAACCTTGGCGTCGGGCTGAGCAGGGTGTGCAGATCACAGCGATTTCTAAAACTGATATGATGATATTTGGTTGATACGCTGAACTTTTAACTCAAGTATGATTAAAAATACACTTTCACATGACAACTTGAGAACGATCTTACTATGGTTACTAGGATTGTGGGACATAAAGACTGAATCTTGGACCAGAAGAGGTTTAATCACAAGCTCGATCTCCAGAGCAGCCAGTGTGTCAGAGATGCCGCTTGCTCCTCTCAGGTCAAAGGTCAATGCAGGGGAGTCTCACTCACGGACATTAAGCCTTTGTTCTAAAGTTGAAGACAGTTGTTGTTGTTTTCCAGTGAGAAGTTCATGGTAAGACTGAACAAGAACGGAGGACCGAAGAATCCAGAGAAGGTGGACAGGCTGTGTGCCCTCTTCACGGTAAAACACACACACACACACACACACACACACACGCATATAAAATGTAAAACATGCTTAAAATGCAGGTGGTTGATGTAGTTTAAGGAGAGTACCTTTGAAGAACTGTGAGGAAGAATATAAAAGTAAGGATGCATTGCCCCCTGTTGCCCTGCTGTAGAATCAGCTCCATCATGACGCTCATCAAAACTCCACCAGGCACCAGCCATGACAAACATGTTTTATTTGCTATGTTGCTATGAGGCTTTTTGGACCAAAGATCCTCCAGTTGGCTCACACAAGCAATTATGGAAACTCAAGTATTATTTAATTAATACAGCATCTTAAATACAAGGCACACACCAGGTTTGTGTAAGGCTGATTCACGAGGTTCAGCAGACAGACAAACCAGGCTCTCTTTAAAAATCAGCCAGTTCAGACCCACGAGGTTCAGCGGTTAAGATACGACAGTTCGAGTCCATCTCTCTCCCTCATTCCCTGTCGGATCTCTACTGTATCTCATAAAGTTTTTTTGATTTTTAAAAACTGACAGCAGATGGTATGACGTCCATGACAACATCAGTTAATTTCAGTCAAACTTCACTGTTTTGGTGTTTGTGGCAAATATTTAAAAAGTACTGCAGGGGGAAATCCAGAGGGATCTCCTGATGTGCAGCAAGATTTATGTTCAAACCTACATCGTCTCCACCTTCCCTGCCTCCTCTCCTCTTACTGTGGTGTGATTCATTTCATTTAACAGAGCAAGAAAACATCAGTGCTGCATTTTCAGTTCCAGTGAGTTTCTTTCTTTCCCTCTGACTCTGCAGGACCTGAGCAACAAAGACATGAAGAGAGATCTCTACATCATCTCCCAGGTCATCCGAACAGGTAAGACTGTAGTCACTAAAATATATACAGTCAGTATGACATACAGGAGGGAGTGGACAAAAAATCAGCAACACCCACACAATGTCATAGATTCCAGCCCTGAACTAAAAGAGCAATTTTCGTTCAGTTTTTGTTGAGGCTGTCAGAGAAGTGTTGAGTCATTTCTGAGGCTGGATTTTGTACTGCCTCTACATCAGAGTGTGATTAATAATTTATAAAAGAAGGAAACCTGTTAAAGCTGAATTTCCTCACACAGTATATAGTTTCAGCTTTTTAAATCTGCTCCTCTTATTTGTAATTGTTTATTTCCAAAACAATTTAATGTTTGTATGCTGCTGAATGATTGAGAAAGGATCCTTGTCTGTGTCCAATATTTTTCACTATATAACAACCCCCCCCCCCACACACACACACACACACACACACACTTCCTGTTGCAGGTCGTATGCTGTTGAATGACAGTAAGAAGGGCCCTCCACATGTTCAGTACCGCCGGCCGTACGGCTGTGCTGTCCTGGCCATGAGCGACGTGCTGCAGACCATCGCAGAGCTCAAAGAGGAGAAAGACTTTGTCCTCAAAGTCTACACGTAAGTGGCTGCACACACACACACACACACACACACACACACACACACACACACAGAGACTGTCAACACACACACACACACACACAAGGATTTTCAGATTTTTCCATTAAGTAGTGAATAAAAGGAATCAGGTGCGACACAAGGGAAAAGCCAAACCAAGCAGAGTTTGAACACAATGAATTCCTTCTAAGATGTATCTGATAACAAATACATGAAGCAACTACACAAAGACATGATAAGCTATTACATTGTGTATATTTATTCACTTGACTGCTCAGACTGAAGATCTGCTGATTGAAACAGATTTTACACAATGCTAAAGTGAGTCTGTAGCAGCAGGCATGAACCAGACATCAAACCTTAACTGGGAGCAGGAACTCACAGAGAAATGGGTTCATAAAATCATAGCTCCATTCATTTTATATAGATCAGACTGTGGCATCACAAACGTAAGGGTCAGAGCACTGCAAGTTCACAAGCACTAACTGTTCTCTTCACCTTTTTATCCTCACCTCGCAAACATCACACACACTCACAGGACTCTATGATGATGTTTTCTTTGCAGAGGAAGATCTTTTAGTCCTAAACTGAACATTTTGGGGCAGAGAGGAAAAGTAGTTTGAAGTGAGACTTGATGACTGAATGTGATAGAAAGGGTCAGAGAGGGAGAATGAACAGAAGGTTAAAGAGAAGAGAGAGGGAGAGACAATAAAGAGGGTGGCATCTTTACTCTCGTTCACCACTGACCTTTTCTTTTCTCCCTTCCATTTGTCTCTTTATGCTTTACCTCATGTAACACGTCACCCTTTTATTCTCTCTCTCTCTCTCTGACAATGTATTATGTAAAGGAGAGAGAAGACAGGGTTCCCATAAGCTACAGACAGCCTCTTCTCTGTTCTGTCAGAGTAGTCTCTGCTGTCTTATAAGGCCATCAGCACTCTGCCATTCTTCTCAAACTCTCACACACACACACACACACACACACACACACACACACACACACACACACATACACACACACACACATGAGTGTGTTTGATGCCTCACAGCACCCTCAGCTGACCTGCTGACGATGCTTCATGCTTCATGTGTGGTTGCACATCGTCTCTGTGTACCTCGGGCCTCCTGCTCCTCAAGCTCCTTGTGATGTTGATGTGACTGAAAACGCCAACATGTTACTGACACCAGACGACCGTTCAGCTCTTCACATTGATCAGCAACATAATAATAATAATAATAATAATAATAATAATAATAATCATCATCCTGAGGAGCTGTGTTGTTCCCTCTGTTTGACTCCAGTGGGGCCCATAATGCTGTTTTAGTGTTTTTATAATATAATAGAAACTAGCCTTAAATACATTTTTTGTTATGTTATTTGTTTAAATAATATCGTTTTTATTAACTATTTCAGAACATTTCCTGGTGTGGAGTAAAAAGTTTTATTCTTTTGTCAACCAAAAACGACAATTTCAATCATGCAATATCAATATCTCCTATGTGCAATAACGTGAATTCAACCGTTGACTCTGATACTTGTTTATTTATTATATCTTGCTTCTTTTTTTTACTGATGTTTCATGCTATTGCTGTAACACTGCAAATTCCCCGCTGTGGGCTTTTTTTGTCGTTTTCCAGGTGTAACAATGAGAACGAATGGTACCAGATCCACGAGAACATCATCCGCAAGTCCAGCACCAAGTACACCGCTCCCAGCACCAACTACGGTAGGACGGGCAGAGTGTGTGGGTGGTTTTATCTTGAGTATAGCTGGAGTGTGCAGATCTGTGACTGTGTCCGTATGTGGTTCATTAATATGTGTCCAGATCAGATGCATTTATGCACACAAAATCTTGGTTTGCTAGAAAACAAGCAAACTGTGAACTCAAAATTGCATTACAGCGCAAAAATGAACCATTTCAATATTTTTTGGCTGCCTGTAGGTGTAGGTGCCTGTAGGTCAGAATGTGAATTCAAATGCTCTCAGCTGTTCACAATGACTGTAATCTTACTGTAAATTTACCCCAAAACATAAAAAAATGTTTTCTCCCAGAACATTAATAACTCGAGCTTTAAACGGTTCACCTGCTTCCAGTGTGTCTGCATCGCGTGTCTCTGTTTGCTGTCTGTAAAAGTCACCTTGTTAACTTGTGTTGAAGCACACGGCACAGAGGTTTGTTGATTTTAGCAAGTCCAGCAGCTACTGCATCAGTGCGGAGGGAGCGTGAGAGAGGAGGCACTCACACACACTTAATAAACTTAGTTAGACACATGAATACATAAAGTCTCATAAAGTCAGTTACAGAACAAACAGAGAGCTCCCAGGAGCGACTCGTCCAGTTTGGAGAGCAGCACGCGCTCTGACTGACACATGCATGTCATCACTTGACATCCGAAACAAAATCATCTTAATTAGTGTCACTGCAGGGAACTCAGCCTCTCCTGCCCTCTCGTCAAAGTCTGTGAACTCCTGTGGCCCCAAAAGTTTATCTTTTAGAAATGTAGCTGTAATTTATGTTCTCACTGAAAGGAGGTTGGAGCCAGTGTGTTTTTATTCACTTTGGTAAATTTGTTATTCTCACTTTTGGCTCTAAGTGTCCAACAGGAAGCTGCCTTTATTTTTTATTTTCAGGTGACAGGATGGAGGAAGATGTGTTTAACACAGTTAACGTCCCTCTGGAGAAACCAGATGACTTGCTGTATTCAACATACACTTCAATGTTTTGTTGTGGTTTTGGAATATAAAGACGTGTGGTGCTTTGCAGCTACAGAGCTCAGGCAGACGTCCAGCTTGTGAACAGTCAAGGCAGGCAACTGTTTGGGGCCCCCAGACCGTTAGGGGCCCCCCCGAGGGCTGACAAACTTTACTCCACAGCAATGTCTCAAAATGTGGCAACCGCAGTGTCCCTGGGAATTTTTGCCTAGAGCCCCAACAGACTCTGAGCTCAGGTATTCACTGTGTCTTCAGTTTAAGAGCTCAGGTCGGAGTTTCAAAGCAGCAAAGTCGTCATCACCTCAAAGGTTTCTGACACAACACATCACCCTAAACACAGGTAAAGAAAAGCCGGTGTTGGGAAAAAGCCTCTACCTTTGCGCTGCTCTCCTCCCTCTCTGTTTTATCCTTATCTCTCTCTACTTTCTCTTTTTCTCTTCTTTTGCTTATCAACAGTCTTCTGCTTCTCTCCCTTCCTCCTCCTTTCTCTATTCCTCCCTCTATCCCTGCAGGACTGATCATCTCTCTGCAGCTGCTGAGGGGGGACATGGAGCAGGTCCGCAGAGAGAACCCACTCATTTTCAGCAGGGGGGTGGCCATCACACGCAAACTGGGCTTCCCTGATGTCATCATGCCGGGTGAGTCACATGGTCAGCCTCAGTTCACACTCTGTGGGACGAGAGTGAGTCACAACATTCAGTCTGACTCAAAATACAGGTGTCCACTCAGTATGTGTGATAATCATTAATAATGATAAATACTTTAAATCTTAGAGAGGGAAATCCTCCTAATAACCAAAGGGATTAACATTTACCCTCAAACTGACCTCCAAAACAGGCAGAAACAGCAACTCTGCATTTTTACACCTACACACACACATAATGCCTTCACACCTCTCACATGCATTAAACATGCACATCACACACACACACATAGCCTCCCCTCGGGCAGTGATGGAGCGAGTATTTAACTCCCATCTTGATACATTACAGGTGACATCTCCTCTATAAGGACAAGCTGAAATGATAAATGAATCCACACACGTTAACGCAGGTGATTAGTCTTAGTGTGTGTCAGAGGTATTCAGCTTTAAATGTGTGTGAGACACAATGTGTGCCTCCATCGGTGTTTGCAGACATGTCTCTTTGTACAGAGAATATCCAGGTCTGTGTAAGAAGGTGTAAGAAGGTGTAAGTGGCAGAATGCAAGCTGTTGGGGAGGAAGTGTGTTTGTGCATCTGGACCTTGTACAGTCCATCACAGTTTAACATGACGTATATTTACATTTTAGCATTATAACATTTGTCAGGTGAACTGTGAAACAAACTGTAAGGTTATGTTTGTGTGTTTGTGTTAACGTGTCCATCCCGGTCCCAGGTGACATCCGTAACGACCTGTACCTGACCCTGGAGCGAGGGGACTTTGAGAGAGGAGGGAAGAGTGTTCAGAAGAACATTGAAGTCACCGTCTATGTGCTGTACGCCGACGGAGAGATCCTCAAGGTAGAGAGGCTGTGCTGCCATACAGCCCTCATGGCATAAACCTTTAAGACACTTCAAGCTTCACTGTGCTGCTTCTTGTCCATTTGTCCACAGTTGGCTTTTCTCGTGGTCAGTTTGCAGGGAATCATCGGTGAAAAGAAAGCAGCTGGTCTTCTCTGCTACACATTTAGCTTTGCTGTTGTTTTCTGCCAATGCTAACTCCATAGTCTTGTTCCCATTTTGTAAAAGTTACCAGCCAAAGTATCTTCTCAGGGCATGAAAAATATCTCAGACAGTATTTAGAGTTCAACCACTAATGAACCATTTCCATCCATATACAGCACATAAAGTGGCTGTCACAGACATACTGTATGATGCAACATCAGGCCAAGGGACAACAGTTGAAAGTTAGCCTTTTGGCTAACAATGGCACATTTACAGTGATGTCGATCAATGTGCATTGTTCCTGTAAATAAAAAAAATATAGTATTCAGCTGATTTAATCCTGCTCTGCACACAGTCACATGCAGCACATTCATGAGTCCTCACAAGCTGACAGGCAGCTACTAATCGACATGTCTTAGATTAAATAACTGTATAAAACATCATTTAATGACTTCCTTGATATAAACAATAATGATGTCAGATGCATTTACTTGTAGAGCCTTCTGCACCAAATCTAACCAATTTATCTGAATTTATAATGTCAAAATTCACTCAACCAGCCCAGCCTTCCAAGGCATTTGTATTTTCTCACATCTAGACCATTTATTTTCATATTTAACTAAAACTTTCCCAGCTGCTCTCTCTTCTTGGCATTCATAACACTTCCTCTCACTAAACAGTGCACAATGATACAGTGGCAAACATAAGGTGAATGTGTTCTCCTGTCACAGATGGTTAATGTTGGTGTGAAACATGCACTGTCTCGTGCAGTTAGGTTTTCTGGAGAGCTTCAAGTTCATGTGCCTCTCTCTGTCTGTCTCTCTGCCTCCCCCTGCAGGACTGCATCAGTCTGGGTTCAGGTGAGCCCAGCGTGCCAGAGCATCGCTCCTTCGTGCTCTACCACAACAACAGCCCTCGATGGAGTGAAGTCATCAAACTGCCGATTCCCATTGACCGCTTCAGAGGGTCCCACCTCCGCTTCGAGTTCAGACACTGCTCCAGTGAGTAGCTCACTGTTTCTGGTAGTGGTCGTGGTGATGGTGGAGTTTAATGATCATTTTTTAATACACAGAAGTGGCACATACATTATTTATGTCAGTAAAACGAAGATTAACAGTGTGAGATAGAAGCAACTTTGTTCTTCTTTGCTTGATTTGAGTATAAAAAGGTGAACATTAAGCTTCATAGTAGCAGGACGTCCTGACCAGTGGCATCTGTGCAAAGACAAGAGAAATGCAACCATGACAGCATAAACGATATGTTGCTGAAGTGGTTTTACATCCTCTGTTAACTATATTGTCTCATTTATCTTCACAGTAGTGAAAGAGTAAAATGTCACCCATGATCATTCATCTGTTTTCATGTTATTTCCAAACTTTCTTGTCCCAATTTCATACATTTCATACCCAAAGTCAAGCAATTAAAGCAAAGCCAGGAGAAAATGAGCCTCTCTCTAAACGTTTCCACTCTACAGCAAAGGACAAAGGAGAGAAGAAGCTGTTTGGTTTTGCCTTCACTCCTCTGATGAGGGAGGATGGGACCACTCTTTCAGACGAGAGCCACGAACTCTACGTTTACAAGGTCAGACATGATCATTACCGTTGCTCTGTCTGTCTCTCTGTCTGTATGTCTGTTTGCTCACTTCCTCTCAGACAGAGTCACATACCACCTCCGGTCCTAGCAGAGTATAAACGTGTTTTTACGGTGTTTGCAATTTTAAAAGCTAAATTTCTTGCTGATATTTATTTTGTGTTTCAGTGTAGATTCTGTGGCATTACTGTCATCATACCGAATGACTAGAAAAATGATTTGTCTTTCTGTACAAACTGTGTTAGTTACATTTTCTAAATTACTTAAAGAAACAGTGCATTTTTACATCCGCTCATATCCATTTATGGAACATTGTCCTTCTCTTCGACCAGCAGAGTCAGTTGGCCAAGTTACACCTCAATACAAAATACACTACGCAGCCTTCTTTACTAGATATTATTCTGCAGTGGAACATTGAAGGTGAAGATAGATGGTAGTGACGTGAAATGAAAAATCATCCAGTTCTTTGTGCATGCTCTTAAACTGTCAAAAGTCTGTATTATTTAAAATGAACTACTGCAACCACAGTGTATTAGTAAGGAAACATGGTTTGGAGCCATGAACCCACCAAAAATGTGCTAGTGTACTGTGTTACCAGTTGTGTTTTTTTAGATTTGTGAAGTTGTTACCTGTTGGAACAGAGAGAGAGAGCTTGTTTTAAAATCTTTGATAGTACAATGATCATACTTCGTCTTCCTCCTCCCTCCTGGCTCCTCCTGGCCTCAGTGTGATGAGAACACCACCTTCAGTAACCACGCCCTCTACCTGGGCCTGCCCTGCTGTAAAGAAGACTTCAACAGCTGTCCCAGCATCCCCTCCAGCCTCATCTTCCAGCGCAGCGCCAAGGAGACGTTCTGGATCTCCACGCAGCTCTCCTCCACAAAGCTCACTCAGAACGGTACACAGCTGGTCCGACATCACGTTCCCCTTTTCTATAAGTTTACTCTCCAGAGACGGCCAGTGTTCGAGTGTAAGGGCGACTTAAAGCCCTGTGTTTATTCAGGCGTGGGACCTGCATGCAGCACAGTCATGGATGATGTAAATATATGCTTAAATATGCATCTTAGTGATACAGTGAAATCCTACTCTTTATCATACAGGGGAATATGGTGAGGCCACAATGCTGTCACATTTCAAACCCTGGTGATAAGGACAAGGAAACCCCACATATATTGTGATTGTACAGTTAAGAAGCAAGTAAAGCTTTGTCATTAGCTTTGTTACGTTTTCTCATAGTGTCTCTATGTGTTTATTCATCCATCCTTTTCGTGTGAGGATTCTGGTCCCTGGTGTTGTTAATGCACCCCAGAAGGCCTGACCAGTTCTTTCCTGGTGTCATACCACATTGTAGTTTGTGTCTTTTCTGGTAGTTGACTTTGCTGTTGTCTTCCAGTGGACCTCCTGGCCCTCCTTAAGTGGAAAGCCCATCCGGACCGGGTCATGGACATTCTGGGCCGGCTACGACACGTCAGTGGAGAGGAGATAGTCAAGGTGAGGTTAAATACAGCCACATGTTGCCCCTGGGGTGAGGTGGATTCATAAGGAAGTTTTCTTTACTTGAATACTTTCATGGCTCATCATCATCACCTCTCCATCTATAAATGGCTAGAAAAGATTTCCACTCTACTCAATGTGAATGAAGAAAACAAACTTTTTCTTCCTTGACAGACTTTCTGTACTTCACTTTTGTCATTTATCTTGCTAGATTTGGGCTTTAGATGAAGCGACTTCTGTTTACATTTTACGTTTCACTGCACTCTTATTTAGACAAACGTGTCGCAAGGAAACAGAAGTGCAGTGTCTCACACCAAAGACAACAGGCTGTTTGTGTCAGTGTGTCAGGCAGCAGCCCAGAACAGTCTGTGTGTGTGTGTGTTCCAGTAAAACTACATAAGCAGGGTGACATAGTGATTAGATCAACTGGTCTGCAACCAACAGGTCACAGGTTAAATCCCCCATGTCCGTCAACAGCCATACCTGATGAGAGCAAAAGTACCTTAATGTAACCTTAACAACAGAACAAATGTAACTAACACGCTCTGTGTGTGTGTGTGTGTGTGTGTGTGTGTGTGTGTGTGTGTGTGTGTGTGTGTGTGTGTGTGTGTGTGTGTGTGTGACAGTTTCTCCAAGACATTCTGGACACCTTATTCTCCATCTTGGATGACAACACTGACAAATATGGACCACTGGTGTTCCAGTCATTGGTGAGTGTGTGTGTGTGTGTGTGTGTGTGTGTGTGTGTGTGTGTGTGTGTGTGTGTGTGTGTGTGTGTGTGTGTGTGTGTGTGTGTGTGTGTGTGTGTGCCTGAATGAGCAAAAGAGTTAAAAAGAAAAGACTGCAGAGAGCCAACATGAGACACTGTCAGTTTCAGTCAGTTTCATGTCAGTTATCTGTGAAGTATGGAGGCCCGGAGTGGCCACAGAGAGAGAAAAAAGGATTTGTGTGCACGAGATAAGTGTATATAGCCTACAGAGAGCCAGCACAACAGACCAGCCTTGTTTATCAGAGTGTTGCGTAATGGGAAACGTTAATCCTGAAGACAGTTAACAGTTTGTGAAGCTGTATTAAGGCTGTATCATGTGTAGCTGGTTGTGTCTGTGTTTGTCTTGCGGTTGCTTTGTAAAACAAACAGCCAGCGGGGGTGCTGAAACAGTGGACTGTGGGCTGTAGTTTCCTGTGTGAACACAGCGACCTCTTCAGCTGTCGCAGTCTCGTGCGCACAAATGAATCATAAAGTGGGAACACATTTCTTTTCTCTCTAAGCCCACTCCGGGGCCCCGTACAGTTCTATTTTTATCTTATTCTATTTTATTTCATATTTCTTCACATTTTTATTGCTAATTTCTCTATTTGATATTTGTATTCTTGACTTGCTTTTTACAGCACTTGCTTTTTAGTGGCTTTATTTTATATATCTGTATATATTTATGCTTATTTATGCACCTATACACCAAAGCAAATTCCTTGTATGTGAAAACCTACTTGGCAGTAAATCCGATTCTGATTCTGATAGAAACAGTTGGACAGTTTGCCTGTGAACAACAAGTCACTCTAAATGCAAAGTGACAATATCAAGTTCAAGTGTATTTGTCTTTGCAGCTAGTAAAAATATATAAAATATAATAAAAAGAATGTAGTCTCAGGGCAATATCACACTTGATCAAGTTTGTGGAAAATCCTGATCGGGTTTATTATATGATGGATTGTGCAAATCTAATCGATTGATTGGTAGTTTACCCTCTGAACCAAACAAACATAAAGTGAAACACAATCTGATCAAGGCCATCAAAAAGTCAGTTTTATATGCATATAAAGTTTAATGTGTCCCATTCATCTGTTATTGTAACATCTCTCTCTCTCAGGTGTTCATTATAAACCTGCTCAGGGACAGTAAATATTACCACTTCAGGCCGGTGATGGACACGTATATCCAGAAGCACTTTGCAGGCGCGTTGGCTTACAAGTGAGTGTTTAACTCTGACTGACTGTAACCTCACAGGCTGGTTCACTCGTCAGTGCACAGACACACTTGGCTCAAATACACTCTCTTTTAAAGGTATGCAGGTATGTGTGTGTGCACACTGCAGGGTACCACTCTTCTAAAAATGACATTAGTTGTCCCTTAATTTGATTTTCCTCGTCCTCCCAACACCCCTGATGTCAAAGTTTCTATCCTTTTTGAAGTGTTGCCTTTCAGTCTCTCAAGTACATTTACATGCATATAAATATCAACATTATTCAGATTAAGGAAAAACATTTAATTAAAATGTTAACATGGTTTGCTTTTTCCCAACTTCCTCAATAACCACCTGGTTTCTCATGTGTGGTACAGCTAACAGGAAATGGTAAAATAATAGAAGAGAAATGGAAGTTTTTTGTTATTTCCGGTCTGTAATGTTAATGAATTTGTGACCACTTCAATGCGAGTGTGCATCTTTTGCTTAATGTTTTCAAGTTTTACTGAATTCAGGCCCTTCTAAGAATACCAGTCAGTGCAGTGTGAACAGAGCTGGTCACAATATCACAGGTCCTGCCTGTGTTTTAAGCTGAAAACAAAAAGCAGGTCCAGAAAGTCAAAATCATGTTCTGTGTCATAATTTAACACTGTTTTACTGTTTGTTGTGTTTCAGAGAGCTGATCCGCTGTCTGAAGTGGTACATGGACCGCTCTGCAGAGGTGGTCAGACAGGACCACATACAGGAAGCGATGAGGGTAAGAACCACTGACTGAAGCTAAAGGTCCACCACAGAGTTCTGCTGACATTCACAGCCCAAGTTGTTGCTCGTGAATATTTTAACTCTAAGCAAAACAACAGGAGCTGTTACAAGTGAATGCTGCTAGTTAAAACATACTATTTGTGCTTGGTGTCCATTCATTAGTGTCCCATAACTAGTGTAGGAGAATATTTAATACCTACGCTGTCATTGTACTTTACATTATACAACCACAGGCTGCCAGAAAACTACATTTGAGATCAGTTACTCAGGTAAATGTCTGCATGTTACATTAGAGCCATTTCTATATTTGTATTGTGCTTTTTATGCAATTTTGTTTTCTAAATATGTTCACTTTTTGCAAATCTGGAGCTTCCATCCCTCTGGCTAAAGGCATCAGTAACATTCAGTAACATTCAAACAGCAACCATCTGACCTTCACTAGCTGAACAAAACACTGGTTTCCTCTTTATTCACAAACAAGAAGATTTTAAATCTTATTCCATCTGTTACTCTGCTGCTAATAATCTCTTCAGTGATTTATCTGCACAATGTTTTCATGTAAAAATCCTGAATCAACCTCAGAGCTTTATCAACAGTTTACACCTTTGTCATTCTTCCCACTGAAGGTCCTTGCTCAGTCTCCCAACAGAAAGCTGACTGCATGTATTCACCGCTGCATCAGTATTGTAGGCAGAGCTCAGAATAGATGCACCATCTCCAGCAGATGTACTGAATGTACCACATTTAGCAGACAAACGCTGCTCAGCACATTCAAATATTTATCGGACTCAAACATCCGTCTCAAATGGGTCACACTGTCTTATAAAAGTGGACGGTGTGAATTATTGAGGAGAGTTTTGACACACGCTGCAGCTGTGGGTTCAGATCGGAGTTTTTTTATTCATCTTTTACAAGCCTGTCCGTGTCCGCTGAGTTTCAGCCTCCTTCAGCACAAACTCTGCACTCACTCACCCTCTCAGGAAGTAGAGGACCGTGTGTTTTCTGCTCAATACCACCGGTTTATCCTGTGAAACTCAATACAAATGTCAAATGTATCTGAAGATTATCGGCATGTTCAGGCTTGTTTTCAGATAATTTAACTATACTAATCAGCTTCAATCATAAATAATAAAAAATCAAACGTCAAAGAAATCCATTTTGTGAAGAGCTTGTTGCATTGAATATGATCTCAATCAAAAATGTCAAATGGAAGTCTCCTTCAAAAACGATCCAAGGCGCACTGTAGGCCTTTATTTTACATGGCAATATGTATTTAATATAACCAATGCGTTGCGACCGACACAGGTCTTCATCAGGGTCATTGTCAGCAGTGGCTCACACATCTATACTGAGTGGGAGGATGGTTTCTGTATCAATGTACAAGCCTCAAAAACGAGGAAGTGGTACATCATCACTGGAAGGAGGAAGAGTGCCTGTATGTGATCATCACAAAGACCCAGCTGCACTTCTACTCCATTATCTTCAAATGCAAAAATCTGTTTGCACATTGAATTAACTCACAGTTAAATATTTCTACTTATACTGTTTGTCTAATGTTGATGCAGCAGTAGATTGACTTTTACTTAACTTAAAGCAACATGATTACGTCTCTTTCCAAAATTAAATATCCATATAACACCTTAATACTTAAATAGTGATGGTGTAGAATGAAAACAGAATAGTTCTTTCTCCTGTTTGTTTGATAACATTTGAACAATGCAAACTTGAACCTCTGTCTCTTTTCTATTATTGGGATATATTCAAATTGTCCGTAAAGTTTTTGAACTTTTCCTGGAATGAAATGATGAAAATGAAAATAAAACAGGTGAATAAGATAAGAAATACTCATGTTTTTATAATATTCTCTCTCTGATTCCTGCTTCCCTCTCCTTGTGTAACGTCTCCCCTCAGGCCCTGGAGTATCTGTTTAAGTTTATCGTCCAGTCTCGGATCCTTTACTCTCGGGCCACTTGCGGGATGGAAGAGGAGCAGTTTCGCACCAGCATCCAGGAACTCTTTCAGTCGATCCGCTTCGTCCTCAGCCTGGACAGCCGCAGCTCAGAGACCCTCGTCTTCACACAGGTGAGGGAGCAAACAACACGGATTCTACAGATTCTTCTAAATGTTTTGTTTTTACATCTTTTCTTTAATCGCTCTATTTTTTTAAAGAAGCATCAAATGTCAGAATGATTTCTGATGTGCTTTCTCTGTTTAAGTAATCTCCTTTTTTCAGAGCTGAAATGTAACTGCAACTTTAGTTTAGATGAGACTCTCATTTGCTTTTATAATAGCTAATCCCATGATTTCATTATATTTGTTTCTTCCTTAGCTTGTTTTCCATCTCCTTTTAGTTGCTTTAATCTGACTCTTATCTCCTTTATGCACCTCTTTCTACTTGTACCTCGGACCTTCCCTTCCTCCTCTCACCTTCTCTTACAATCTCCCACAATTCTTTGCTCCATCCTTCGGGTCCCTATTATTCCTCCTGGGCCTGTTCCCTCCACACCCGTACACCACAGGGCTCTCAGCCTTGTCCAGGCCCAACTCAGGCACAAGGCCCCAGCGTTGGGCCTACCGCCTCCTTAGCCCTAGCCCCTGTCCCGGGCCAAGCCCAGCCCTCTGCCCCAGGACAGGTTCCTGGCAGCGGGCAAGCCAACTGCACTCAGGCCTGGAGCTCCAGCGCTCTGCGGCCGTTTCCACTGTCAGTAAGTAGACGTCTGGATGAAAACCACAACAACCTGTTCCTTGTGTGAAGCCCAGAATCCTAATTCATCTGTTCAGTCGTCTGTGAGCCTAACCTCACACACAGTCCTGTGATCCTGCACACCCACACCCTGACTGCTTTCACATGCACAAGCACACACTCCTGACACGACCTGCACTGCCTGCTTCGTCACACCTTCGTCAAACCCATCGCAAATCCAGACTTTTATCAGGCTATTGAAAAGGCATTAACATCACACATCTGTTCAAAATATATTACAAAAGCCTCTATCAACCCATCATGGTCATAGATATTTATATTATATTTATTTTTAGGTGAAGTCATGCATATCCAGATTTCCCAATTCACTTACCTTAATAATGTACAGCTGAAATGATTAATCGATCAGTCTAATCAACAGAAATAATCAAATATTTTGATACTCGATTAATCGTTTTTCAAGCAAACATGATGTCACAGTAAACTGAATATGTTTTGGACTTTTGTTCAGACAAAACAAGTCATTTAATGACGTCACATTGAGCTTTAGGGAATAACGATGGGCGCTTTTCTCTGACAATTAACAGACAAAGTGATCAATTTATCAAGAAAATAATCAGCAGATGATCTGATAATGAAAACAATTGTTGTTTCGACCAGGCAGCCTGGTAGGTTCATCCTGTAGCTGAAACATGATGTTTGCACTTCATGCACTGCCCTTTTAATAGACATGTTTGTGCCAAAACTTTGTTCCACATCAATTCTGTGGTGAAGATAAAAACTGTGCTGTGAGCTGAAGCAACTAAAACCCACATTGCCCTTGAAAGACACTTGTTTCTGTGAATCTGGAGCTGAGTGTTCAGTCATAACCATCATCCTTCTGCCAGAATCAGAACAGTCCAGCTGCCGTAAACAGAAAACTGAAACCATTCTGTTCACCTGCTGCACCGTCCTCACAGCTGGACTCCTCCTCTGATCAGATTTGTTGCTCTGCTGTGAGGTTTCATTTCGTGTGCTTTTTCCATTCTTAACTTTTTTCACCTTTTTCCATGATCGTTCCCTTTTAATCTTGCTGTGATTTATTTTCTGCTAATGAATTAATTCACTTGAGTTTTTTCTTTGTTCGCTCTCCTGCATGTCTTTCAACTGGTGAACAGCTGTATTGCAAAACGCAGTATTTAAATTTAAGAACATAACAGATTTTACTTGATTCTGGCTCAAAAAAATAGAGCCTGCATAGTAAAATGCCCCAACATACTGTTACTTGCACCTCTGCTCTCCTTTGCTGTTTTACAGAATGAAGTCATGGTCACATTTCTCTCCACTACCGTCACAGAAGTTAACATTATTAACCTTGCAACCCACTTGCTCTCTTTCTCTTTAACTTTCTTTCCCCCCAACTTCCACTTGCCTCCCTTCCTATGTAAAAACTCCACCTCGTTGCTTACCGTCTTCTCTCCTCATCTTCCTCAGGCCGCTCTGCTGAACTCATTCCCAGCGATCTTCGATGAGCTGCTGCAGATGTTCACGGTGCAAGAAGTGGCAGAGTTTGTACGCGGCACTCTGGGCAGCATGCCGTCCACGGTGCACATAGGACAGTCCATGGATGTGGTCAAACTGCAGTCCATAGCCCGCACAGTGGACAGCAGGCTCTTCTCATTCCCAGGTAAAGGTTTTAGTTCAAACATAGACACATCGTATTCCAAGCTGCTACATCCAAGAAACCAGAGTAGATATTCTGAAAGCCATGCTGATTATTCCAATGTAGAAAATCTTTCTGTTATTACTACTTTACAATCTTTAAATGTAATGTCAGCTTATGTTTGGCAGATTATTTTTTAAAACCAATGTAAAGTACTTGTGAATGCTTGCCTCCTCTAAACAATTTATTTAGGTATTAACCTTAAACAGATAGTCATCAGAATATAATCAGCTCTGCAGCACTTAACTACAAATGCAAAACACTGGTAACTCGTTCAAACACAAATAATAAATGACTGTCATGTTAGTTTTGTTTCCTCTATGTTTTGCTTTTCTGTGATTTCGGAGGTTAACTGATTACAGGCTTTTCAGTCACAGAGCCCATCAACTGGCACAACTAACATCAAAACGAAATGCAAATAAACGTCTTTGTGTATCACTGCGTGTGTGTGTGTGTGTGTGTGTGTGTGTGTGTGTGTGTGTGTGTGTGTGTGTGTGTGTGTGTGTGTGTGTGTGTGTGTGTGTGTGTGTGTGTGCGTGTGTGTGTGTGCGTGTGCCCTCAGAGTCTCGGAGGATCCTGCTTCCTGTGGTCCTGCATCACATCCATCTCCATCTGAGGCAGCAGAAAGAGCTGCTCATCTGCTCTGGAATACTCAGCTCTATATTCTCCATTATCAAGACCAGCTCACTGGTAACACACACACACACACACACAAATATAAATACTGTGTTTCACTGCTACTCAGACCTTGGCTGTTAGGCTGTGATGGATTCACAAATCATGAATCCCAGAAAAAAGAAACCCAATCTGAAATGCAATGTTCATTACATCCCATAATATGAAAGTTCCTTGTTAGTCCTGATTCTGGCTTGGTCAGATTCCCCTGCAGAGCATGAATGTCATGGCAACCATCCTGTTATGTGCAAATCTCGGTGTATGTTTCAGGAAAGAGCTTGGAATCCATCAGACTGGTGACCAGTGTTGCCAAACGTTGTGTTGCCGACAAAAGTAGCCCAGTCTTAGTTTTCATTCAGGTTTTTGTTCATATGTCTACGTTATGTAGCTGAATCTGAGCAAAACAAAAAAAGAATTAGTCACAGGACACGCCTCTGGTCGTCTGTTTTATCAGTATTGTGCTAATTCAAACCAGGTTTACAATAAAGAAACATTTTTTCTACCACGTTTTTTGGATAGAGCTAAATCAAAAGTATTCACTATAATTAACACCTCTGAGCTTTTACAAGTCTGTGATCAGAGAAAAAAAAGTTTCAACCTAGTTGTAGTGGACTGAGATCAGTTATTGTGTGTCGAGCCGAGCCTACTGAGCAGCCCCACTTAGAACCCACCCCAAACTATTTTACCTGCTTAATTAAACAAAAAGTAGCGCAACTGGGCGGAAAACCACCCAACCTGGCAACACTGCTGGTGACCATGAATATCCAGACCAGACTTCATTTATTTAATGTTTATTTTTTTTATAGGGACAAGTATGTAGCATAAACCAACACCACAGCATTTCTAGCCTGAGCTAATTTGCAGTGCTCGTCCCTAGATGGGCCTTTAAAATACATAAAACTCAAGAGAGACAGAACAAAACACAAACTCAACAATAAGTACAGACATTACAAACACAGACCTCAACAAGAAAATACAGACAAAACAATCCAGGACATACTAACACAATAACGCAGCATAAAACAAGAAGCACCATCATTCATGGCGGTTCAGTTCTTGCTGAGAATAAAGTGATCTACAGACCAAATGACTGACAGTGTCCTTAGAAGCATATGCCTTTATTTTTTCTGTGATACTAAGAAGGTTAAACATTATCATTGTGTCATAACTTAGACACTTGGTAGCATCATGAAGCATGAATACTCTCAACCGTGTCACACTGTGATATATAAAGAAACATGTTTCACTGGAGCTTCCTGTTAACTTCTCCTTTTCTTCTTCCTCTTCCTATTTTTGCTTCCTGCTTTCCCCCCGTCTCACCGTTCCTTTCCATGCCATCCCTTCACTCCTCCTTTTTCTCTTCCTCCAGGACACGTCAGTACAGGAGGAGGTGGAGATGATGGTAGAGTCCTTATTGGACGTCCTCCTGCAGACCCTGCTGTCAATCATGAGCAAGAGCCAATCGCAGGAGGCGGTAAGGGGTCAACGCTGTCCGCAGTGCACCGCGGAGATCACTGTTAGTAACTAACAATACGACTACTTCAACTTCACCCCCCACTACCCTTATCCATCCTGTATCTCTGTATCCGTCCCAGGGCTGGGCAATATTTTAATACCACAATTTAATGTCCTTTTATATTATCATGTTGTTACAGAATCCTCATTCTCAGTTCTCACATTGACAACAAGAACCAAATCTGCTACAATGTGAGATTTAAAATAACTGAAGCACTTTTGGAAAAATACTTTTGTTCCAAGAAAACATTAGAAAAGCACGTGACTCGTTGGGATCAACAGGGTGGGATTTAAAATACTTTGGTCCATATTGCCCTCCCCAAATCCATCCATCCTGTCACTGACCCATCTGTCTACTCACATCTCTAGTTAGCTCTTTCATGAAACACCACTCAGTCTTCATCCTCATCCTTCTCCTCATCCTCCTCTCTGTTTGCATGCTTGCACTGCTTAATAATTCTTATTGAAGTTTGTGTTTTGCTCCTCCTTGCATCCGATCTTTGTCATATTTATTTCTGGAGAAGAACAGTATGTCTCTGAGTTCAGCTGTAGAGGTGTCATGTACAGTGTATTATACTACTCTCAGATAAAGTTCTTTCTCTCGGTTTAGGCAGCAGTTTCATATGCAAATTCCATACATTTTAGCGATTGACTCTGTTCTTCATTTACATTTCACTCCTTTCATCTTTGTTGATTGTTTCACATTTTACCTGATCATCATTTGGACCCTCCCCTCCCCAGACATAAGTGTGACTTCATACAGAGTGACACTCACGGCTTGAGGACAGGGATCAGTCTGTCTTATCCTGCTGTCATCATCCCTGATTGTTCACTTACTGCTGACTCTTCCACGTGATTGGCTCACATGCCTGTCCCCGGTTTCCTATTGGCAGGGGGAGTATGTGTCATGCCTCCTGTCCCTCCTCCGCCAGATGACAGACATCCACTTCCAACACCTGATGGAAAACTTTCAGAGCAAGGAGGAGCTCAAGGTACAGGAGTGCAGCTTCCAATGAAAACACATTACAGTCGTGTCACTGTGCAACATGACCACCAGGCTGAGGTGTGGTCAGCCTTCATGTCTGGTGATGTTAGAAAGCTCTAATGATGCACTTGTGAAGACGTACTGTAGCTGAAGGGAACACAAGTTATGGCAAAATTCCTAACCGAGAATCTGACAAACTCCTCTTCTCCTCTTCTCCATTTCTCTCTTCAGGAGTTCTTGCTGAAGATTTTGTGTGTGTTCAGAAACCTGATGAAGCTCAGTATTTTCCCCCGTGACTGGAACGTCATGAGGCTCCTCACCAGCAAGTAAGACACAAAATAATCTCCCAGACAGCTTTAGACACTCATCTAACAGTGTTTGCATGCACCCCTGACTCAAGTTTTAACTACCAACAACTGTCTGTGTGTGTTTCCTCTCTGCAGCATCATCCTGACCACAGCTCAGTACCTGTCGCCCGCTCTGCACAAGAACTTCACAGAAGCCGACTTTGACTTTAAGGTGCGTAACTTTAACACACGTTCAAAGCTGCACAGGAACCACAACTCATGCCTGGGGGTTATCACTGTGATGTAAATCAAACTGCAGCGGTGTCTGAGGTATTTCTGAGGTTCACCGACTTCTTCTCTGTTTTCTTCTCCACTTATGACAGACATTGGCTGTTAATCTACTATAGTTCCTTCAACATGATTCACTTTCACCATGAATGTATTCTTTCACATCATTGCTCCATATTAACTTTCAATGACAAAAAGCTTAGAGCATATCCTCACTCTGAACCACATAACACTGAACTAATAGCAGCTGATTTACTGAGACTGAAAAGCGTTTGAAGTTCAGTCAGAGAAGGCCGCAGGCTGCCGGCGGTCACACAGCAACACCAACTGTTGACTTCCTCAATAAGTGAAGCAGCTGAGTGCATAACAGTGAAAAAGAAAAATGTAATCTGAGGAGGCTCAAGGCCCTTTTTTACCACAAAGAGAGAGAAAACAGTGAATCATCACGGATCAGTGGAGCTGTAATGTTCTGCTGAACATTTACACACAAAAAACGTATTGATTAGTGGAAGCTCAATGTGTAAAGAAAGAAAACACAGTGTGAGAGGACGTAGTGTTGTAGTGTATGGATGTGCTGTAATGTCTGTGTGGGTGTGACACAAATCTGTTTACACAGTCACAGTGTAGGGTGAAGACTTGGTGTAAGTTTAGGTAGGGTAGGTCTACAGGAAATGAATGTGGTGATGAAAACATAACTGTGTGTGTGTGTGTGTGTGTGTGAGCAGGTGTGGAACTCCTACTTCAGTCTGGCGGTGCTGTACATCAACCAGCCCAGTTTACAATTGGAAAATCTGAGTCCTGCTAAGAGGAAGAAGGTCTTAGACAAGTAAGAACACACACACACACACACACAATGCACCAACAAGCAGAAGCCACTCTGTCTGACACATTCATTCTTTCTCTCACATTCCTCACTAGTACAGACCATTACACACACACACACACACAGTAATGCTTGTTTGTGTAGACGTATGTGGCAACACACACACACACACACACACACACACTCACACACACTTGGCTGCCAGCATCATTACCATAACTGTCGTCCTCAGAGTTGTGTGTCATCTGCAGCTAAAATGCTGAGAGTCAGAAGTTGAAAAAGCCCATTTCCCTCTTTGAAGTGAAGCAGCGCTACAAACTCTGCGACCTACTTTATCAATCCTGCAGGAACACTTCTTCACTCCAGGAAAGCTCATTTCCCTCTCTATTAGTCCCAGGAACGAGGGAGCACCACACACCAAACTCAGTACACCTCCTCAGGCACGAAGAGTTCCTCCAGCTTCTGTTGAGTGTCCACATCTCAAGAATTGTGAAAATGAGGCAGATTACAGCAACGTATGCGATGAAGCCACAAACTCGTGTTTGACTGTGATGTTTGAATAGATGTAGGAAAGAAATCATGCAGAGGTGGAAAGAAACATTAAAAACACCAAGACAAGACTCTGCGTGTCTCCAGAGAGGTAACAATCTGCAGAGTGTTTGTATTTCTGGTT
The DNA here is from genome assembly GCA_005408345.1 of Macquaria australasica. Classification (NCBI taxonomy): domain Eukaryota; kingdom Metazoa; phylum Chordata; class Actinopteri; order Centrarchiformes; family Percichthyidae; genus Macquaria; species Macquaria australasica. The sequence continues at coordinate 32,074 of SEMN01000527.1, read as the reverse complement.
ATTTTTCTGCTTTAATATCTAATCGAATGGAAACAAGTTCCGTGTTTCTTTCTTTGTCTCATTCACAGCGGCTGTGTCTGAAATCACTCCTTATTTACTACAGACTGGACTACATTTTCTGTCCGCCATTTTATTTAAGTGAACGAATTCTGACTGTGTAAATTAATGCACAATATTGTGCTCGCACAAATTCCACAATGAAATGAAAAAAGTAGTGTCCATGGTATGGACATTTGACAGTACTCTGTATAAACACTGTGACGTGTTTCACTGGAGTTTCCTGTTTACTTCTCACAATGCATCACGCTGCATTTTATAGCTGTGATGACACAAAATGATCATGATAACTAACATCACTCTTAAGTCAACCACAGAACAGCATATATTAACCTCCTTAGTCACTGACTGCACTGTGAAACAATGAGCATCAGTATTATTCCATCAGTATTATTATGTAATATTATTACTATGTAATAATACTAGTATTATTATTATGTCCATCTGCAGGTACGGTGACATGAGAGTGATGATGACCTACGAACTCTTCAGTATGTGGCAGAACCTTGGTAAGATTTTCTCTGCACCTTTCCACATATCTACTGCTCCACACTCCGCTCCAGTAGGTGGCAATAATGTGCCTATAAGATGGTGTGCATCACATTTCCAAAGAGTTTAGTTTAGTTGACATTACTTTATTTTAGCAGCACCTTAATTCTGTAGCTGCAGTCGTTTTCCACTCCAAAAAAAAAAACTCTATTCTAAGCATGAAATCCATTTATCTTGCACTAACTGATTGATTGGCTGATTGGTGCTGGTTGTAGGTGAGAATAAGATCAATTTCATCCCCGGGATGATCGGCCCGTTCCTGGGAGTGACGCTGGTTCCTCAGGTGGAGGTACGAAACATCATGATCCCCATCTTCCACGACATGATGGACTGGGAGCAACGCAAGAACGGAAACTTCAAACAGGTACAGACACACCTGTCACATGATCAACTTTAGCAATTTATTGTATTGTATTCATTTATTTGTGTGTGTGTGTGTGTGTGTGTGTGTGTGTGTGTGTGTGTGTGTGTGTGTGTGCGTGCAGGTGGAGGCTGAGCTGATTGACAAGCTGGACAGTTTGGTTTCTGAAGGGAAAGGTGATGAGAACTACAGAGAACTCTTCAGTTTGCTGTAAGGAACATGTTCCTTCCTCCCTGTGTTTGCCTCTATCTCCCGTCTCCTCGCCGTCTCTCTCCGGTAACACAATTAACTCTCACTTTTTCTGCTCTAACACTACTGTTGTGTGTTTGCTTTGCTCTGTGCTGCTGGACTAGAACCCAGCTGTTTGGGCCCTACCCCAGGTACGACGCCACTTACACACAGGGAGACACATGGTGCTGATATTTGCCTTCTAATAATCCTATAATGGCTATAGCCAGAGCTGTAACAGACCACACTGGATTTCTTGTATGATGTTCAAAAGAAGTCTTTCAGTGCTTAGTTATAAACAGACCCTCCATCCTCTTGTTAAAATACAACATGCATATTTAAGTTAACAGGACATTATTAAGAATTCAGGGGAAACTGAAGAAAATTTAACCTTTCTACCTTTTGAGCTAACCGACCCATGTTTACTCTCTGATTTCCGCCTAACTAACTTTATTTTAAAACCAGATTTATGTACTTGATGGAGGCTGCAGCACTTCCAAACCTTTGGTCTGGTTATTGCACAGGTTGCAGGGTTATGGCACTCATGGCTGAGGCTGTAAATGACACTGTTTTCTCATCTCATTCATAGCACAAGATAATATCTTTTGTCTGATTTCTGTCTGTCTTCCTTGAAGCCTGTTGGAGAAGATCGAGCAGGAGACGTGGAGAGAGACGGGGATCTCCTTTGTTACGTCGGTCACACGTCTGATGGAACGACTGCTGGACTACCGGTAACATACAGGACACACACACAGCATATATTGTATGTGTGCTTTTGTATTTGATTACATAACTCATTTTCTAGTAGTTTTCAGTTACTTAACATTTCGACACGTTATTTGTTGTTGACCACTTGTCATTTTGACAAAGATAAAACAGTTATTGTTTTGTTAACAACTACAGCTCCCATGAGGCTTTGACAGAGTGACTAATTCACGTGCTCCTCGGATGGTCCCATTTCATAGTCCCAGTTGTAATATGGAAACAACATGGACGCTGCAAAAAAGATGTGTTGTATTTTATTGCTCAGAGCATTTAAACAACATGTTGATGGCTGTTTCCAGTTTGTCCCAGACTTGTTGCTGCACCACTACATTCCCCAAACCACTAAAATATTGCTTTGCCTGACTTGTTATCAGGGTTGATGCTAATAAATAACTTTTCTAACTAATCTAAGTCACTCTACGAGGACAGCAACTAACGTTTACAACTAAAACCATATTACAGATTACATGTGAGAAAAACATTGATACGTGAACTAATAAAAAGTTTCTTACAATCAACCAAACATTTACTTTCGTCCGCCATGTTTCTGCGTATATGACGTCAACTTTCAGCAAGTCGTGTTCCAAAACTTTTGCCGACTTACCGAATCAACTTGATGGGACGTTCGTGTCAGGCACTAATTTTTCCGATTATTCTGACACCACATGAATGCCGGGTTTGAGTCGTGGGATATGCTGTTGTTAATAAATACAAACACAATAATCGTGCTGTTTAAAATAGAGAGGCACTAAAACTCTACTGTCCTGTACTGTTAGACACCACTTTAGTTTACAGTATGGCCAGACAACCTTAGGAACAGGTTTCAGCGTTTCAGAGACTAATGAAAGAAACCTTTCATTAGGAGGTGGATTTAAGTTGTTATTGTAAAGTTGTTGTTTATTAAATTGGTGCATCTTGTCTTTAGGGACTGCATGAAGGGAGATGAGACGGAGAACAAGAAGATTGGCTGCACTGTTAACCTCCTGGTAAGATTCATATTGATATCAGACTGTTAATTTAGTTACAACTGCAAACCTTTTAGTGTTTAGTATAAACACAGTGGATCATATTAACATTGTGTGTGTTTGTATCATCTCAGAATTTCTACAAGTCAGAGATCAACAAGGAGGAGATGTACATCCGCTACATCCACAAACTGTGTGATATGCATCTACAGGCTGAGAACTACACTGGTACAGCACAAACAGACAGACATGCTAGCACACACACACACACACACACACACTGTGTGAAAGATGCATGACTGCTGTCCTGATGTCCACAGAGGCTGCGTTCACTCTGCTGTTGTACTGGGAGCTGCTGCACTGGGACGAGCGGCCTCTGAAAGAGTTCCTGCATTATCCTGCGCAGACAGAGTGGCATCGCAAGGAGGGGCTCTGCCGCAAAGTCATCCACTACTTCAACAAGGGGAAGGTAAGAAGACGATGCCAACAAGTGCACACAGACAGCAATGTTACAGGTGCACAGGGAAGCGATAATACATGTCGAGTCCTAATATATGAGCGATAGAACGATACAATACAAAACAAGTCTGTAAATTATTTTCTATTTCAGGACAACTCACTTTTTTACACGTTGCAACAACTGATGTGTCAAGTGACAATGTGTTTTTAAATAGATGTAAGATTTGTCTTCAGGGAGGGAAAAGTCAAAGCAACAAAAACAAATTACAATGATTTACCTCCCTAACTAAAATAAACCAAAGAAAATTAGATTAACAAAATGGCAGCCCACCCAAACAGAGACACAAAGCCATGTGTGGCCTGTTGGGAGGAGGGAGGTGAGTTGTGTCCCGTGCAGCACTGCAGCCATCTGGGCTCATGAAGTATTCTGCTGCGGGTGCCAGTAGCCAGTAGACCAATCACATCCACAGTCTGGTACACACCTATTTTGCATACAGTCTCACTCACTGACACACCTGTCTCACATCATGCCTGAAACATGTTCACTGATGGAGGGAAACACATTAATAACACATCAGCTTAATCCATCCTGCAGATGGTTAAACTGTTGACTGGAACGATGTTTGAGGTGTTGTGTTATCTGCCAAATGAATATAATGCAGTGTAAACACAATAATACACACAGCACTGTGCATGATAGATCACAGGATCACACACACACACACACACACACACGTTGGACCACAGGAAGAATAGCCTCTGTTTAGATTAAGCTAATGGGACTCTTAATAGCTGTTACTGTAATTCAACACTTCAACACGGGTTAGTGCACAGGTCACATTAAACACTTACACATGAGCATAGTGAACATCATGAGCACCATTTTTGTTTAAAACCACACTAAGGAAGTCTGTTTCTGTGTGTGTGTGTGTGTGTGTGTGTGTGTGTGTGTGTGTGTGTCCACCAGTGTTGGGAGTTTGGTATTCCTCTGTGCAGGGAGCTGGCCTTCCAGTATGAATCTCTGTATGACTACCAGAGTCTCAGCTGGATACGGGTGAGCTGCGTGACACATCATAAACTGTGGTTTCTGTTCTATCAGTGACTCAGAAACCACAGCTGTTCTCCTATTTCTGTGAATTAGGGCACACACATAATGATCAAATAACAAGAAATATAACAGTAGAGCCTTTGTCTGTCCCTCACTGCCACTGGTTTATGTGCAACTAATATAAACTCCAGTTTATGTTGTTTAAGTTAGAGTTAAGTTAGGGGAAGGCAGTGTAAATATGACGTGTGTGTGTGTGTGTGTGTGTGTGTGTGTGTGTGTGTGTGTGTGTGTGTGTGTGTGTGTATAGAAAATGGAGGCAGCGTATTATGACAACATCATGGAGCAGCAGCGTCTGGAGCCGGAGTTCTTCAGGGTTGGATTCTACGGCAGGAAGTTTCCCTTCTTCCTCAGAGTGAGTTCAACCTTCATCTTTTTGATTTGTTATACAGGTTTAGCTTCTTTTAAATGTTTACCAGTGCAAGTGTACTGTTAAAAAAAGTTTTCTCTGAAGTAATTTGTTATTAATAAAACATATAAAAACCTTAAAGATGGCTTAGTAGCTTGCTGAAAAAGGAAAATATAGTATCTATGCTTTATGTTCTGGAAGTAAACTTATTATTACTTTATTTTCTCATAATAAAGTCGTCCGTTAATCCCAAGGTTGGCGGTTCGATCCCCGGCTCCTCCTGTCCACATGTCGAAGTGTCCTCAGGCGAGACACTGAACCCTAAGTTGCTCCTGATGGAGGCAGCGCCTTGCATGGCAGCTCCGTCACCATCAATGTGTGAATGAGACCGATCTGTAAAGCGCTTTAGGAACTGATAAGGTTGAAAAGCGCTTTATAAGTGAAGTCCATTTACCATACCTTTTATAAAAACTTGCACTACTTTACTCTGTTTTGTTGTGTTTTGATTTGTTCACACCAGAACAAAGAGTTTGTCTGTCGCGGCCACGACTACGAAAGGCTAGAGGCCTTCCAGCAAAGGATGCTGGGAGAATTCCCACAGGCCATTGCGATGCAGCACCCCAATCAGCCAGATGAGGCCATTCTGCAGTGTGATGCGCAGTGTATCCTTCAGCCAAAGAGAAAGCATCTGTGTGTCTGCGTTTGGATGTTCCTCCAGTGATTGGTTGATTTGAACAGTAATACATCACTCGCATGTTCATAAGGAAGAGAATGAGAAACCTCTCATATATCTCTTACAAATACCACCACTGCCATGCTGTTGTCTGCATATGTGTGAGTTTTTACTAAGTTAGTTTTTAGGGTTTTAAAGATCGGTGCATGGTGACCACCGGTCAGACCAAACCAGCCTGAGTCTAAATACTCCATTTATCCAGTTATTTCTTTGACCTCCCTCCTCCTCCACTTAGACCTGCAGATCTACGCAGTAACGCCGGTGCCGGACAGCGTCAGCGTCCTCCAGATGGACAGAGTCCCCGATCGCATCAAGAGCTTCTACCGGGTCAACAACGTTCGCCGTTTCCGATACGACCGACCGTTCCACAAAGGACCCAAAGACCGAGACAATGAGTTCAAGGTGAGCTGGGAAAAGTTCAAACATTCTTTCTCAAAGTTGGTTCTGCATGACACATGACTTCAGCGTCTCCACCACTGAGCTTCCAGCACTGACCTCTTCTACAAAAGCCTTTGGGAAAGTTTGAGTTAGAACAGTTTGCAGTATAAACCCAACGAGGCTGTAAAGGAGGACGAGTGAGTCGATGAGTTTCTGTGTTTAATGTCCCCGACAACCTCTGTAGTCTCATTTAGACTCTTGTTAGCAACCGACTTTTTTAAGACACGGAAAAGCTTCAAAACTCACAAGTGGGGTATTTACTGACTAACGCTTGTGTTAACCACAGACCTTATTTCAGGCAACAAACCAAAAACCCGTTCAAGAAACACACTGACTTCCAGACGAGGGAACAGGAAGAGCTAACATGCTAACTCACTTCAGGCGTTTAGGACTCAGTCCTGCAGTTGTTAAGCATTTTTCTCTCCAATCCATTCTGACGTTTTTATAACCTGCCAGCTCTTACTTTCATTCACTTTGCATGCAAGGCGAGACTCTGAGTCCAAAAGACCAAAGTTAAGAGCAACTACCATAAAACATTTCACAATTCTCAACTCCAACTTGTACAGTAGATTACAGTCTACAGTTTGTAACATTAGATTTAACGATAATTATATTATTATGTCAAAACGAACATGGTACTAATTTTTTGATGTACCACTTTACACACATTTTTCATGAGTGAGGTTTCAGAGGTTTGCTGACAGACCTCAGTGCTGCTGATGTCGGATCAAACGTGTCACCTTGTGGATTCAGTCAGTCTGTCTTAACTGTTTGTTGTGTGTTTCAGAGTCTTTGGATAGAGAGGACGACCCTGATCCTCACCCACCCTCTGCCCGGTATTTCACGCTGGTTTGAGGTGGACAAGAGAGAGCTGGTGAGTGAATGTTGGTTAGATCTTTCTTTGGAAAAACCCTGCAGCTTACAGGAAGTGATGTGTTTTATGTTCACGTCACCAGCAGCAGTTTGGGTTGAAGGAAGGGAAAGAAGAACCAGGTAGTTCTGGGCAGTGATAGGAAACAAGCACCACTTACAGATAGTCCATCAACAGGAAATCTTTCTCATTGTCTCTCACTCAGGTGGAGGTGAGTCCGTTAGAAAACGCCATCTCTGTGGTGGAGAATAAGAACCAGGAGCTGCGGACTCTGATCAGCCAGTACCAGCACAAGCAGCTGCACGGCAACATCAACCTGCTCAGCATGACGCTGAACGGAGTCATCGACGCCGCCGTTAACGGAGGCATCGCCCGATACCAAGAGGTCGGACAGAAAGTGTTACAAATAATGTTAAATGTCGGTCTCTGTGAGGCAGAGCCGCATCTGAAGCAGCTGTAAAACCCTGAAAATGCAAACCTGCAAACTCCTGTTGGTACATGAAGCATTTTACTGCCAGGTGGAGGAGTGTCGTTTAGATGTTTTTATTTTAGATAGATAATTAATCATACAGTAGGAGAATGTTTACTCGTGTGGACTCGAGTCACAAATTTGACTTCTGACTCGACTTGACAAAATCAAAGAAGACTTGCAACACGACTTGGACTTGGACCCACAACCACTTACAAACACGTTCATACAGTATAAAGAGTCAACAGCTACCGTTCATCATTTCTTTCATGATTTTGTAATCAAAAGACTGCAGACGTCTTTGGGTCAGTATGGGGAGAGTGAATATCTGTTCTGATAGGGAAGATGTTTCTGTTTGATGCTCTGACAGGGATCAATATACCTACAGGTTATTATTAAAGCTGCAGCTCAGCTGTCATCACTGTTCAAGCAGTCTAATAACTGTTTAACATGATACTTACATTTATTAGTGCTCTCACCACAATATTAAAGATGTATGACCTTTTGTAAAACAATATGAATGATTTGGTGATGTGATAATAATGTTTTACAAAGTTGTATGGTTTGTTTTTTCGTTTCCTTCAGGCTTTCTTTGATAAGGAGTACATCACCAGCCACCCTGAAGACACAGAGAAGATCACACAGCTCAAAGACCTGATGCAGGAGCAGGTGAGACATTATTTAACCACAGTGTTGACTCAGCATACTGAGCTAATGAACTATATATGAACTCAACTTATTCTCTTATTGTCTTCTGGTGATGCTGATGATCTTTAGTAAGAGTAAAATGCTTCGGCTGTGTCCACATCAAGATTATGGAATAACTTTCCCCAAACCATCAGACAAGACAAATCTGTCTGATGTGTCTAAATCGTATTGTGATTTTATTCTTTGGCCTTTAACTGTCTGACGTGTCTTTGTAGCTACGTTGCTCTCATGCTGCACACAGACAATGTGACCTTTTACCAGATCAACTTTGTCAGTTCAGCAGGGAGGCGTTCAGGTTCCCGACATTGAGGTTTTTGGGTGTGAACGTATTAAAAGATGAAACTGTAATTTAAATGTTGGATGGAACAAACAACATAGTGGCAATCTAATTATTTTACAGTTTTAGCAGGAATGAAACTAGATAATGTTTTGTATTGACGGTCTTTCTCGAGCAAAAGCAGTTAAAACACAATGTTTCATCCTCATGGGAGCATGAATGTGTTTAGCAAATTACTGCACGGAAATCTACTCATTAGATTCTGATATTTATCGTGTACAAAACTTTGGCCTGATAGCACGAGAGGAAACGTCAGGGCAGTCACCAAAAGTGTAGGATTACTGCTGTGAGGAATATCTACAGTGAAGTTCACCTACAGACACAAAAAGAACAAATACACCTACAGGAGGGATTTCTCTTGTGAAAGCGGGAACATCACTCTCTCTGCACAATAAAAGTGTTGCCCCACGATGTGCTGTTATTTTCCCACAGGTTCACGTCCTAGGAGTCGGCCTGGCCGTGCACGAGAAGCTGGTGCACCCAGAAATGCGTCCCCTGCACAAGAAGCTGATAGATCAGTTCCAGATGATGAGGAGCAGCCTCTGCCACGTGAGAAAAACACTCACACCAACAGCATTTCACTTTATTTTATTTGTCTTGTTTTGTTTTTATTTGGAAAAAGCAATATCGCAGAGTTGTACAAATCCTTTTCGGTATTTTTAATTAAAACCCTTTTCCAGTGTTTTAGATATAGGCATATATACAGTGTGTGTGTATATATATATATACACATTCACAGAAAGACGTATTTAAAAGCTGCAGTTCTTGTGGGCTGTAGCTCAGTCCTCCATCTTCACTTCACCAGGAGTATACTGTATATTTCCATGTATACCCTTCCACATGTACAGGTTTAACACATGTACACACACGCACACGCACATCCACATTCACCTGCATACCAACAAGTATACAACCTACATACCTATGCGTACTTCTACTTCAATCTGTCAACAATTTTCATGTTGAACTTTCTTACATATGCTCATCTTACACTCTATCAAAAATGTTACTATATATACATTCAATATACAAATTTGATGAATAAATTCGATCAATTTATTCGAAATTTGGTAAATTTGGATCCTCAAAGAATAAGTCAACTTTTCCATTTTAAATATTTCCAAAATTATTCCATACAATCTTCCAAAGTAGGTGGTCCTGGATTTAGCCACTTTTTTAAATTTTAAGCTGCAGCAGCTTTGTATCCCTCCTCTGTTTCAAACAGATAAAGAGTCTCCAAGTTCAGAGTAACTTGAGTCTTGAATAACATGCTGAATGTTTTGTGAATGTCGTTTGGGACAGTACCAGAATATATGGAAATGATTTACTTTATTATGTTTTGCGAGCAGGAGAGCTGCGCACGCTCAAAGCATTGTTTTCTCCTCGCAGGCTACAATATTGCTTGCGCGAGAAGAAATATTCTGCGTGCGAGTGCTGTGAAAGCGCTTGTAAAATTAATATGTGTGCGTGGCTGTTTGAGTTGCACGCGCAGATTTTGGCAGTGATATGCCGCCATAGCTAATTAGTAGCTTCTTCAAAGAGGATGTTCTCATGCTTCTAGCTAAGATAAGTGTGTCACTGCTAAGAATCTGAACTCTTTCAACTTTGAACATTTCACCTTTTTAATTTAATTCACTGGGACATTAAAATTGTAGCTCTCAGACAACATACAGCAGCTTCAACTGATTATTCCAACAATACTGTATGTGGACGTGTCTGAGCAGCACTTTTGTGTTGAATTTTGTCACAAACGATAAATGGATAAATGTGAGGGCAGTGTGAATATTCAGAGCAGTGTTTCTACGTGGCCTTGCAGGGTCTGCCTGGTTTAGAAAAGGCTGGTTCAGGAGCCAACACTCCCAGAGGGATCCTGGCCTCTCACAGCCCCATGAGCCCCGAGAGCTTCAAGCTCATGCACCGGCACAGGTCAGCAACACACACACACACACACACACTTTCACATTTCTGTATTCTGAACAGAAGACTTTGCACTTTGAGATTGTTCTGTTTTGTCTTCACTGAGCGACGGCCTGTTTACACTCACATGACATCCCATCGTCAACACACACATCTTCTCACCGTCTCCTCCATCTCTCTTCACAACGCTGATTTCATCTTCTGTGTCTCATTAATGATCTTTGCTAATTTCCTCGCTGCGTCTGTGTATCTTCTACAATCGACTGCACACATCACACGTCTGAAATTCTACCATTTCCCCTCTCTCTCTCTCTCTCTCTCTCTCTCTCTCTCTCTCTCTCTCTCCCTCTCTCTCTCTCTCCCCATCACTCCATCCCACATCTTGCTTCTTGCATGGTCTTGGCTGCAAACTGCTGCATCTCCTTCATTCCCACTAAATCACTTCATGCATGTTTTGGTTGTTGTTTGCCCTCTTTCTATTTTCGGTTGTACTCTGCATGGCTCCTCGCTCTGTCCTTTTTTTCCTCCCTCCCTTCCTCTCCTCCCTGTGCTTCTACCCTTTCTCTCTCCTCCTACCCTGCTTCGTTACCTCCTCTTCTCCCTCCACCCCTCGCCTCTTTTTCCCACCATCCATCCTTGGTTCCCTCCTCCCAGTCCCATAGCTGTTTTGACTCCAGTGCGCAACTCCTCCTCCTCTCTCTCCTCTCACAACTCCAGTGAGACGGGGAACATTGGCAGTCTGCTGATCCTGGCTGATGGCATGGTGGTGGAGCACCCCGAGGACTTCTACCGCATGCAGGTCAGTGGTTCTCGGCGCCGTCAGGATCAATGAAAGAGATAAAATAAGACTTTATTGATCCCCAGAGAGGAAATTCACGTTACAGCACAACAAACAAAATAAGAAATAAAGTAAATGACATTCAAAAGCCTTGTGCATTGTTTAGGAAGCTGTGCAAATATGCAGGTGCGTCCTGAAAGAGGCAAATCCACGAGCCGGACTACAGGGATTCATCGAGTGTGTTGGTGAAACTGTGCTTTTTTGGAAAAAAACTGACAGTAGTTTAAACTGAGATGTCTATTAGAGGTGGTTTAAATGTATGAAAAATCAACTGACACTTCCAACATCATCCAACACTAGGAATTAAAATGTGCAAAAGGCTGCAGTGGATTCACAGGAGCAGCTGTTGTTCTGACGGATAAGAACATGTCAGACTTCAACATATAACATTTATGAAAATATCAGTGACACATCTCTAAATACTAAAGACAGATCAATGACTTTTACATTGATATATTATCTTTTATTTTTTACATAACTGAACTTTCGCTGCTCTCATGGTGCTGCAGGGTTGTGTCATGTAAATATTGTAGTTTGTATTTACTCACCATGACGACGTTTCCTGCTGCAGGCCAGCCCCTCCTCCTCCAGCCTTAGCTCCACCCACTCTGCGCCCTCCCAGATGATAAACTCCGCCCCCTCGACCATCAGAGGTAAGCAGCTCAGATATAGTAACATGAAAACATATTTCATCAGGAGGTCACATGACACATACAGAGACACATGCATTGTATCTGCTGTGTGTCCCCCTGCAGTCGGCTCTCCTTCTCTGCCGGACAAATACAGACACAACAGAGAGATGCTGATGCTGCTGCCGCCGCACAGAGAGCGGCCGAGCAGCGCCATGTACACCAACATCTCAGAGAACGGACAGGTATGGAGGGCTGGAGGTGATTTATTAATGACACTTTTAAGTTCTGAACCTGTATTTGTTTGTTTATCTGATCCAGAATTGTGACGGTCGATGATTTGGTCACGTAACTGTAATTATCAGTTCAGTGAGAGAAAAAGACACTTTCAGTTGCAGTGCAAACAGTTAACACGTTACCTATTAATTCATCTCGAGCTGGTCAGATTGCTGTTACAGAAATGATCCAAGAACCAAGATGCATTAAAGTGTAATTGCTGATAAACACCAGGTTATTCAGGTTTAAATGGAACCCTGTGGTTCTCACGTCTCACCGTGCCAGCAGGAACATAACGGTTCATGTCTGACATTTCTCTCTTCAGCCAACGAACTTCCAGCGAGCGTTGTTCCATCAGGTGATTGGTCCGTGTAAACCCTGCAGCGACCCCAACCTGTCTGTGGCTGAGAAAGGTAGGCCCGCTCACACACTCATACACACTTGCAGTACATAGTGTGGTACATTATATGTAACAACAATACAGTCCATTTATCTTCTCTCCTCCCTTCTTCTTCTCTCCTGTTTCCTCCTCTCCTTAACTTTCCTCATCTCCTCTCTCCTCCCCTCTCCTCCTGTCTTCTCTCCTCTCCTCTCCTCTTCTCTCCTCCCCTCTCCTTCCCTCTCTCCTCTCCTCTCCACTCCTCTCCTCCCCTCTCATCCCCTTTCCTCTCTCCTCCCCTCTCCTCCTCTCCTCTCTCCTCCTCCAGTCCTCACCACTCCCAGTAGTTGGAGTTTGGACAGTGGTACCAGAGAAGCCCTCCCCTTCCTCTCTGCCCATGTTGGCAGTGTCCTGGCGCCTCCTGTTCCCCCGCGCAACCTGCCTCATGGTATGACACTACTGTTAACTGTGTGTGTGTGTGTGTGTGTGTGTGTGTGTGTGTGTGTGTTTTCTGTCTCTGGATCATGTGACTCAACCCTGTGTTCTGTTTGTTGTGTGTGTGTGTGTGTGTGTGTGTGTTTGTGTGTTTTGAGGCTATGTATGTCTATGACTGCATGTGTGTGTGTCTTTTTGTTTGTGCACTGTGTTTATGTGTGTGGCCTCAGCTGTGCAGTGTGTGTGTGTGTGTTTGGATGCTGGAGTGTGTAGTTCCTTTGTTCCGGTGAGATGTTGCTGTTGATTTCCTGTTGGTCTGCACATGCTCAGGGCGTTTCCTCTGTGTCGTGGTATTGTTCTTGAGCGTCTGTCTGTAAATCTGTTGATCAGTGATTCGCAGCGCACCGGTACCGGCCCGCAAAAAGTCTTATCAGACAAGAACAGACTCTTCACGCTCCTGCCAGAGCAGCAACACATGAAAACCTCACAGCTCTTCACACACACCTGCTCAGAAACAAAAACATTTCTGAAAAGACAAGAAACAACTTCTGCTAATGATTATTCTTGTTCATATTACTCACTAAGTGGTGAGTTATATTTTATATAGTAGCTCAGACATTGTCTCTGCTTCTGAGTTGTTGAAATGTAACTTTTCAAAAGCTCCATAAATAATATTCCCTTCACACATTCGTAAAGTGGGCTGGTGTCAACATGTTTAAAGCCTCAGCACATGGAAATGTTTCTGTTCCTTTAACTTTTCTGTTAAATTATCTAGAATCAAAACCAGTTCAGCAGCGCAGCAGCTCCCATTTTAAGAACAAGCGTCCCCAAAACTTCAGAGGCTTCACACACCTCCCCTCCCACACACTCCTCCACCTCCTCTCTGCTCCAACTCCCCCCCCCCCCAGTCCTCCTACTACCCACTTCTACTTCCTTCTCTCTTCCCTTCTTTCCTTCCTCTTACTCTTCTTCCTCCTCGCCCTTCCTCCTCCTCCTCCTCTTCTTCTCTGGTCTGAGGTGTGTGTGTGCATCTCTCTCAGTCAGTCCTGCTGTGTCTCCCCCTGTAGGGCAACACCTGTCGATGCACTTTGATGCTTTCCACCACCAGGTCAGCGACCTCCCTCCAGCTCTCCCTGCGCGCTCCTTAAGAAAGGTACCCTCCTGCTCCTCCTCCTCCTCCTCCTCCTGCTGTTGGTCTGGATGATTGTCTGTCTGTCTGTCTGTCTGTCTGTCTGTCTGTCTGTCTGAACTCCCCAAGAAAGGCACATTACCATCTGTGTGCATTATGTTTGTACTGATTAGGATAGTTTACAACCTCACTAAATGTCATCACATCGTATGTTTTCATCTCTGCACCACTCTGGCACCGTGACTTTACATGAAACTTAGATTTTGTATAAGAAAATCATTTAAAATTATATCACAAACTACAACTTTCAGGATTAAAATAACAGATTATACATATCACATAACAAATGTGATTCACAGCTGGAGGAGAAAGACTTCATTTGGAATCAGTTAATCTCTCTGTGCTTCTCCAAATCCTAAATGTCAAAATAGCTTATTTTAAATGTTGTGATGCTCACACACAGTTCACAGCTGAGCAGCTTTGAGTTGTAGATGGTCTGTGAGACTTCAGGGCGTCGTGTGTCACTAACAAAAGCAGGAAGTGCTAAAGATCAACACAAACAAGTCAGCACAGGAAATCTTTCTTTTCTCTTTCCAAGTTTCCACTTTCCACTGTTCTCCTGTTCTCTGCCCCTTTTTTCAGCTTCATTTAGTTTTACAGTTGAATGTATTTCTCTAACCTCCTGTTGATTCCTAACACAACAAAACCATTTGACTTTTTCTCTCCTTTTCCTGTTCTCCTTTTCAAACACTGTTAAAGAAAAAAGTTCTACCAAATAATTGTATTCTTCTAGTTTATTTGACTGTTTTTTAGTTTGGAGTGCAGAGAGAGGTCGTCCTGTGTTGGCCACCTGGCCTGAGCGACATGTTCTGTGTTTGCTGTTTACGTTTTAAATGCACTTCTTAAATCAGAAATAGATAAATGAATAAAATAAAATGCAGAGATGGAAGAATGGATGTTGGATGGAGCGAGCTTTCTACCATCAGCTGCTTATAGCAAATAAATTATATTATTAGTATTAGGCAAGGTATTATTAATGCTATTGATGACCATATGTTGCCTTATTTCAGTATTGTTTTCATCAGTTAAATAAATGAAACTGTTTAGTTTTTCCATCAGATCATCACATTAAAAATACTAAACTAAATAAAACAGCAGGTGATGAGTCTAAACAGTTGTCATGGTTACATAAATGTGTCTAACAGTGAACATACTGGCTGTCTCTTTTAACTCCCCCCCTCTGTATCTGCCTCTCTGCCCCCCCCCCAGTCTCCCCTGCACCCTATACCTGCCTCGCCCACCAGTCCACAGTCCATCCTGGATGGCAGTAACTCCACCTTGTCGGGCAGCGCCAGCTCTGGAGTCTCCTCCCTCAGTGAGAGCAACTTCGGCGGCCCCGCCTCCTCCTCCGACCCCCCGGCCAGTCGCACAGACACCCTGGAGTCCGTCCCCAGCAGCCAGGCCTGGACCACCGACCAGGAAGACCTGGACTCGCCTTACCAGCCCGTCAGGTACAGCATCTCCGAGCCTGAAGTCCTGGACGGAGTCAAACTCCCGCCCTGCCGCAGCCACTCCGCCCCGGGAGGCGTCACCCCGGCCCAGGCGGTGGGCCAAATCCAGCCCCGGGCTCCGGGTTCGGCCTCCACTGGAGCTCCACAACAACCACAGCAGCAGGATGGGCTGCCGCACCCCCAACACCACTACAACCACCACCATTTCCACCCACACTACATCCCCCACCTCCCGCCTCTTTACCACCTCCACGAGCCTCCTCCAGCCCTGCCCCCCAAACCCTACCTCAGAGAGGGGTGTATCCCTGAAGAAGACCCCCTGAACACCCAGTCCGCACCACCTCCTCCTGCACCCCGGCCCATGCCACGCAAGATCTCCCAGCCCATAATCGCAGCAACCAAGGATGAGCAGGCTAAAGTGGCCTGGGAGCACGGCATCAGTGAGTAAGACGTCGGCTGATGATGAAGAAACTTGCAGGACTGAAATGAACCGAATTTAAACTCTTTTCAGAAGAGAGAAAGAGGAAGAAGAGCTGAACTGAAACCGAGTGATGTTGAGAGAAACTGTCAGACCCCCCCCAGCTGTCCCGGTCCAATAACCAAACTAATCACTGAAAGGTAAAAGCTGAAAGATGAAGGTGGGAATGATCTGCTCCACATCACCTGCACGTCATCTCATCCTTTAATCAGCTCTTTCACTAAACCATCACGATATCGTCCACAGATCCACCTTTCTAAGTTCAGTCGCACCTGTACTGAAATATGTATCGATCTCATGTTAGTTATTGATTTAATTTTCATTGATAACAATCAAACATCAACATAGAAACATAATAACAGAGTGATTATACCCTGTTACCTCACTTCAGATGTTTAACACAAGCAGCACTTTAACAAAGCAACAGAGCACCAAAACATATACAAATAATTATTAATGAATTCATTAATATAAGAATTATAATCTTCATATATGTTTTATTAGGGGGTTGTGCTGCAGTAAAGATAAAGTGATGATCTCACTGAAAACAGAAACTGTAATAATAAAGACGTCTGAATCCCGAACAACAACCAATCAAACGACAGATTCAAAGTATGTAGATAAATGTAATACAGTATATAGAAGTATATAAATATAATTTATATTTAATCCTTATTCTTTTGATTGAAGGTGAAACTGTAGAAATATGCAAGATAAATGGCTTCCTGAGCCGTTAGCAGCTGCTGGATGAGACGTGATGTTTAAAAAGGACACCTTGACCACTCGCAGGTTCCTGGAAATGTTGCATCCCATAATTTCAAGAGGTCAAGAAATGATTTTCTTCAAGCTTGTGATGTTAAAAAAGGCGTTTTACCCTTTTTAGCTGAGGAGGGAAGAACCTGTAAATGTGCGCGAGGCATCAGATATAAGATATTAACTATAATGAAATATACACTTTCTGCCATTTTTTATGAAAGTAATGAACTGTACATTTTTTAATCAGGAAACTGTTTTGTATGCATGTTCATTCATTGAAAGTTACAGTTTAAACAGAGACTGTGAGCGCTCCACAGATCTGTGCACTGATGTCTTTCTGAGGATGTTAAAGGTTTAATCTGGTGATTCTGGTGTGAAGCTACTGTGAAGGATCATACTTTTCTATTTCTTTTGTTTTTTGTTTTAAAAATGTAAAACTTTTTACTTTTAGCCACCGGCTCAGCTTACGTACACATCACTCCTCTCCTTTTTGGTTGAAATGAACAAAACTGAAGTGTGAACAGCTGTTAGCTCCACCTGGTTTAGCTTCCCGACGCTGGCTCATGTTCTCACTATGACCAGAGAAGTGCACGGTGAACTTTAACCTTTGTGAGAGCAGCATGTTCACGTGCACAGACCTGGATCCCAAAGTCTCAAAGGGCCTCTTACAGGAACAGGAAACTCAAAGTCCTGAATTTATAATTAAAAGATGTTTAAAGATAAGGCTGGCTGTTCAGCTGCGCTGTATTTTATTTTATTTTGACTCAGTGCCACATACACACCCTGTTTCCATAAATACTAGATGTGTATTAATCCGCCACTGAAAATAGTCCCCAACAAATGCACTGTTTCCTCTTATCTGAGTGACATTTGCTAAAAACCACAGTGACCAGCTGATTTAGGAAATTACTGAGACTTTTTTTACATGTGACTTTATATCTGTGAGCTGTTTCTAAAGATTTACATCTTCAGCAGGAACCAATGTGTTTACGGGCTTAGAGAGAGGAAGTGTTATATAAAATATAGATTAACGGCAGCTTTATCCTTTAAATCTGTTTGTGGTTTTGCCATCAGCTCCTACAAATGTCATCAATAACAGTTAATAATTACCATGTTTTATTCTTAATTTACTCTTTATTTCCTGCTTTGTTTTAAACAGCCATGAAATGTTGAGTCCAAAGACAGAAAACGGTCCAGATATTGATCTCTGCTGCTCCCTGTGTGTTGCCTTTTG
Organism: Macquaria australasica; assembly: GCA_005408345.1. Classification (NCBI taxonomy): domain Eukaryota; kingdom Metazoa; phylum Chordata; class Actinopteri; order Centrarchiformes; family Percichthyidae; genus Macquaria; species Macquaria australasica. The sequence goes on along the minus strand of SEMN01000527.1, from coordinate 14,098 downwards.
ATGTGTGATTGGCAGTCAGTCATTACCTGTTTCACAGCAGACACTGTAACATAGAAGGAAAAGCACAGGTGTGATTAATGACACCAACGATGGCTGCGTTCCATTCAGGTGCTCCTGTTTCTGGGTCCTTCTAGTGTGCATGCTGGCTCACTGGGACACTAAATGGAACTCAGCCATCGTTGTGACGTTATTAGTCCCAGCTGTGTTTTTCCTGCTGTGACAAAGGTCCGTTGAGCAGTACATGTGGATTTGTCTCCCTAAAAACTAGAAGAAATGATTCCAGGTGAAGAAGAAAAGAAATATTTCAGCCTGAACGGGACCCAGAACAAACAGTTTCTGTTAGTGAAGGTTTAGCTGCTGCTGTTTTTGTGGAGCTCTGCAGCAGGTGAGTGTTTTTAAATTAACTGTGAATTCTTGTCAGTATTTTACTGTCACAGTTGTAGGTAACGTTAAACAGCTCGTGCTCTTTGCCTCAGAGTGAAATGCAGAACTCGTCTGTTGGTTCTCGGGTCGTTGTGGTGAGTTGATTTGAGTTGGTGCAGGTGATGCTCGCTCCGTCAGTGTGGAGCACAAACAAGCTTTCTGTTCAGTTCCATGTTGGCTTGAAATGGAGAAGCTGCTCTGATTTCTGTTCAGGTTGTTTCAAAATTCAAACGTGCAGTTTGAAGCTGTGGGTTAGAAGACGCTTTGAGGTCGTTCACATCACTTTGTGGCCTTTAATTTAACTTGCAACAAATAGAAACACTTGTACTGTTTTGGCATCAGGTCATCTCCAGTCTATTGTTATCTGATGTCTCCACACATCAATTGTAAATCTAGTTTTCTGTTCTTTTAATGAAAACAGTCCTTAGTTCACTTACTCCCTACATGATGAACCCTCCACTCCATATGTTATCCATATATTTAAGATTTCAGACTCTTTAACAGTCATCTGTCACCTCAGGAACAGAGGTGAAGCATTGCATTTGTGATTTTCAGAGCCACTGATATACAATTTTTTTTTTATATCTTTGTGATGTTGCAACCACAATTTTTTTGGTGTGGTTGCAACATCACAAAGATATAAAAAAAAAAATCCTGCTGCTGAATGCCGAATTATAATCACGGTTAACAGTGTATCATAATCAAGTTTTGATCTTTTAGGGAGCAAAGGGAAGGTTAAATTCTTCATCTTTTATTTTTGTAGTGGTATAGTGGTGATGTAATGGAGGGAAGCGGTTTCGCAGTTTAAATTCTGTTCAAAAGGAAACTCGCAGTGCAGCTCAATCCTCATGTGAACAAACTGGAATCCCTGCAGTCAATTATCCAGACCTGCACATTTATAGATTATTAAGAAAAAGAAACTATGCAAAGCTCATGTGGTCAGAATTTTGTTTTAATTCGATGACCAGTTTGAATCATTTTGTTTCTTTAAAAACAAGTTTTCGTTCCGTTGGGCTTTTTCTTCATACTTTGTTGTTGAGTTGTGTTTGAACACACTTCAGAGCATCACAGAGACCTACTTTGTAAAAGTGACGAAAGCAAAGTGTCCTGTAAGTGGACATGTTTTGCTTTTAAATGTGGAGAAGGAATAGAAAATATTATGTGAAGCAGGAGTTCACAGCTTGACTTTGCATACAGTCTGTGAAAAGATAATTGTGTCTTAGTGATGCACCTGGTAGACCAGCAGTGAGCATGTTGTGACACTAAAAACCACTGGAACCACTTGTTGGTATTTCTTTGTCTTTTGTAAACTGATAAAAAGAGGAGGGCTGAGGGGAAAGCAGATGTTGGGTTGATTTCTGTGTACATAAACAGGGAGAGAGTATTTATACAGATCATAAAGGACAAACCTTGTATACATGTAGATTGTGATCGTCTTGCCTTGTACTTTCTGATGTAAAACTGTTTTTAAACCTAGACAGCAGCAAACAATACAAGTTCCTTTAGTCTAATTATTCAGATTATTTCAGGGCAGCTGAGGGAGGTTTGCTGTTACTTTGTGTATTTTGCATCGACGATGAATCCAGATTGAGTTACTATGATGCTATTCCTTTGTACAACGATGCTAATCAGTATTTCTTGTATATAAAGTCTTTATTGTGTTAGCATGAGTATAAACTGTGACGTGTACGACAGTAGATGTAAATACTCACGTTTTTTTTTCCTACTCACTAAACAGACTGCTGTTGTGGATTCATGATTAATGACAAACATTAAATAATGTTTTATTGACTCAGCTGTGATTCAGCCTGCATTCATTTCACATGTAAAAGTCCTGCTTTCCAACTTTTACAGTACAGAATTTACTGTACTAGTGTAAAAGTACTCACTATGCAGGTAAAATGTTCTGTCAGGTATTATATACTGTTGGATTATTATTGCAGATATATTAAAGCAGTATTTTTAAATGCTGATTTTATGCTGTTGGATGGTTTAATTTACTTGTATTTCATGTTATCATTATAGGTTTTAAAAATCTTAATCTGCAAAGTAAGCAGTAACTACAGCTAACAGATACATGTAGTTTTTATACCACTGAGAATTCAGGTAAGGATTAACTATTATTCACCAGACGCCTGTGACCTAAGTGTTTAGTTGAGTATTAAACTGTAGGTAAGTTAAAGATGGAACATTGAGGCTTAGTTACAGAGCTTGGTGCTGGGGTTATTTGTGTAACCACCAACAACCAAATAAGATGAATAGCTTCTCAGTGAGAATCACTCAAGTTAATTGTAATGTGTTTTGATATTTGTGTGAATTTGGATGTCCCACTGTTCTCTCTTCTGAACTTAAATACTGTACTTGTATTAACTAAATGTCTTTAGTTCCACCACTGCTGTGGTTTCCCCTCCAAACGTCTAGTTTCATTTAAATAACTGCTCAATGTGCAGAGAGGTAAAATGATCTAATATTTCACAGAAAGGCAAAGATTAAAGTTCAAAAAATGACAGATTTGTGAATCAGAACTTTTTTTTCTTCTTTGCTCTCCCATTAATCATCTCACAGATCCTCAGATTTAAGGAGTTAAAACTACAGGAAGTTAGTTCAAACTAAATATTGCACATAATATAAACATGAAAGTACTTTAATGACTTGTTTTCATTATTTTATTTAAATAAATTCAGTAAATAAAAGCAGTATGTACAATCTGTGACATTAAGTCGCAGCATGAAAAGGAGGAGCGGAGGTGGAGGCGACTAAAGGCAGTTAAAGCTGCTTGCAGAGGAAGCAGCTTAAATAATGCTCAATTTTTCATTAGTGTCATGCATATATAACTATGCTGCTCTGCATAGTTATATATGCATGACACTAATGGAAGAGGTTATTTTTCCAGGAGAAAAATAACTAATAGATATTTGGGTATAAAGTCCAAAAATGGCATAATCCGTCACAATCAAATAATAACAATCATTGTCTACAAAACAACTCATAAATAATACATGAGAAAATGAAACAAGTTAAAATACAAAAAACAAATCAAACAACAAAAGCAATATATACAGAGTTCTAAAATCTCAACAATCAAAAACCAAAGAAAAGGAAGAAAAACACAAGTCCTGTAATAAATACGTTGTTTTGTTAAATCTGTTGATAAAGAGCTTATATTGAAATTTTGTCAAAAGCACTCTGTAAGTCCCTGAAATACAATATACAAAAACAAATATATCATAAGGCTGTAGATTGCATATTTACACTGTACAGTGTAAACACACACACACACACACACACACACACACACACACACACAAAGAGCTGTCAAACAGGTGGATTAAGTGGCAGCTCTGAAGGTTCTTCACAAGAACGTTTTCTCTGCTCAGGAGAACCTGCAGAACAGAAAACAGAAGTATATATTACATAAAGTCAACTTTTATATTATACAGAAATGATTGTTGTGACCAACAAATAGATTGCCCCCTCCCAAAAAGATTTTAATGTTTATCATCTTTCCAGTCTGTTTTCAACAGTTACTAGTGGAGACTGAAAGTTGGTCTGAATTATTTCAGTCAGCTCATGAACGTTCTCGAGGTCGACCACCAAACATATCCTAAACCTGTGAAATCACTGGATCACATGTAACTGATGATTTTAATGATAATGACTCCAGCACTACCGACCATGAGCAGAATTATAAGAAACATCTGACTGAAACCCACTGAAGCACTTTGACTCTTAAACTTTACTGCTGACAGTGACCACTGTGAGAACCAATCAGAGCTGTGAGGCTCACAGTCGACTCTTTATTCATCTCCATCTGAATAAACGAGTCGCTTCAAGCTTATGTTCTCAAACTATTAAATGTCATTTAACAATAGTTAAATAATCTGTTGTTGCTCAGTTTATCAATCCAATATGTTTAGCTACCACATTCTCCCCTGAGGACTCCATGGAAACCAGAGGTCTTGGCTTAATAGATTACCTAAATCCATTATGACCTGTTGAATCAATTAATCCACAAATTTCAGCCATATAAATACACAAGTATTACTTGTAGTACTGAGCTGTCAATAGGAATAATCACTTAGTAAGAACAGATACCAGCTGATGAAGTTCTGCTGTCAGGAAATAAAGTATTTTGGCGACATCAAACAAGCCCAAATAATAACCTTAAAGCTTCACCTTGAAGCTGATGTTTAACCACAAAACTCTGCATCAAATATATTCAGTCATTTCAGACATTATGTAAGGGTTAAAGGAACACTTCACAAGTTTGGGAAATGTGCATATTGGCTTTCTTTCTGAGAGCTGGATGAGAAGATGGATATTAATCTCATGTCTGTGTGTTAAGTATGGAGCTGGAGTTAGGAGGCCGTTAGCTTTAGCAGAAAAACTGTGAGCAGTGTGAAACAGTTCGCCTGGTGCTGGTAGGTGTAGTTTATTTTACTTTAGACTGTGTAGAAATGTAGAAGTGCTATCAGTCTCCTCTCTAATACTAAAACTAATGCTGAATTATTCCTTTAAGCTTGTTTTACCAAACCAGTTTGAGAAATAATCCAAAATATCATTTGCTAAATGATCAACTGGCTTGAAAGGCATGCACTTCCATTTAGTTTATTTGTATGAAGTATATCAGCAGACAGGTACAAAATGTTCAAATGTACACTCATACATGAACAATGAGAAACACGTGAGCTGTGCTCTAAATTTAACTCTTTAGTGTCCCGTGATTTGCTGATACCGGCTGAAACACACGCCAACATGTGAATAACGGAGTATTTTCCACTTTGAGCGCTGCATGTGAGTGAGTGATATTCAGAGCTCTGTTTGGAACTTAATGAACATTTATGGTAACAGATTCACGACTGTGCTTTATCTCCTTTTAATTTAATCAATCAGTATTAGAACCTGATGCCTCATGTAAATATCAACAGAACATTAAATAAACTCACCTTTATTCCAGCGTATTGTGATGAACTTTGCAGCTGCAAGCAAAGCTAGAACTGCAGCAAGAAGAAAAGCTCCCAAAAACAATCCACCCAACCATCCAGCAGCCACTTTGCTGGACGAGTCCTCACACAGTTTCTCTGAAACACATCACAAAAAGCTCAAATGTAACTACATATCATGTTCAGCACTCTGGTTACAAACAACAAAATTGTGTCTAAATCTATGAAAACTAATAACACATCAACAATTAACATTATTTGATTAAAACAAAACAGAAATCTCACCATAGAAAGGCACAAAGGTCTGAGCAGCAATCACATGGCTGATCTCCTCCTGTGTGGCTACACAGTGATAGTAGTCGGTCTTGGTCACAGTAGTTTGGAGGGTGATGTTGTAGCTGCCTCCTCTTTCTGAGACCTGTGGTTCTTTAGCAGGAAGGATGTTATTAGCGCTGTCCTGCCACTCTACTTTAGGTTCTGGAGAAGCACCTCGGACCTCACACTGCAGCAGCACCCCGTCCTCTGTGGCATTAACTATCTTAATGGACGGTTCTGGAGATGCACCTGTGAACACAAACAAAAGCTCATTAAGGGCAGCTATCACTAGAAATGTATTAATGGCATGTTGTTGCCGGACTGTGGAACAGATTGTTTCAAGAGAGAACAGAAAGAAACAAAAGCACAATGTGACCTTGAACTACACATCCCAACATCGTTTGATAGAACAAGATATTTTTCAAACAGTTTCACCTCTTGAGATATTTGGTAATTAATGACCACTGAAAGTGCTATTTCTGACATAAGTCACCTATAGCTGGTTTGCTCTGGTCCAGATGCGTCTGGGTCAGGAGCAAGAGAGTAAATACAGGCAGAAGGTCCTGTGTTCTGGACTAGTGTTTATTTCAGAGAGAGAAACGTTGCTGCTTCGTTCTCCGTCCAGCTGCTGCTACTAGAAACAGTTTGCTGCTCTGCTGCATCCCAGAATGCAAAGCACACCTGGCTACAGGAGCCGTTTGGCTCAAACCTGCAGAGTTCACCTGGCAGGTTCGTTTTAACCGAACCAAACAGGTGAGGTGTGAAAACTATTAAGAGTTTCTGATATTTTTTGGTTTAGATCTATAAAACTGTTTCTATGCTCTGAAGACTGCTGAAATGATGCAATTCAATGTCTGTAAATCAACTAATCGATCGACAAAACTTTTGATAACCGATTACTCGTTTGTCATTCATCAAGAACAAATTCCAAACATATTCTGGCTGCAGGATTTCAGATTGTTGGTCGAACAAAACAAGACATTTTCTTTTCTTTCCTTTTCATCTGAATGATGATGTCACTGATTTCTACATCTGTGTGCTACAACTTTGTCAGCCAGAGGCACAAAACCTTCACTTAGACACAACAACATCTCAAGCTCAGATGCTACATCAGCTTCAAGCGATCAGTCAAACAATGTTACTGGTGACTGCAGGCAGTTTCATTAGAAATGCCTCTGAGGACACAGCAGGGGTCAAAGTGTACTTAGTGCGATGTTAACAGGAAACACATTTTGCCGCGTGAGAAACAGTGAAATAGTCAGTAGAAGCTGGACTGATGGACTCAACAACATCAAGATCAGAGCGAACTTTGTGTTTGTGTCCCGACAACTTCTGGTAAACACTGCAGATGTAGAGCTCAGCAACATCATCACAATCCCACGTTAACCTGTAGTTAACCTGTAGTATGAAAACCTTTGACTACACAGTTGTAGCACACACTGCAGCTGTAGAGATCAGTGACATCATCACTCACCTGACATTTCTCCTGATCGGTCTTTAAAGGTACGTTCTGAAAGACGAATAAGAACGTTCATTAATGCACAGTGCAGGAGTGATATTATGAACTTGTCATGTGTTTTTAGTAATGGACTCATTGGTCAACATCTAACCTGGAGTTGGGAAACATGATTAGAGGTGCTGATTCACACAGTAAAAGACATTTAATGACGTTTAGACGATCATCTAGTAACTAACTGGTTAACTGTCACAATCTGTCTGATTGAGCTCAGCAGGTGGAATTGATTAGGCAGCACTCCACTTACCCATTTCCTGTTTGCTTATTCGCTGTGTTACAGAGTTAGATATGAAGATTAATACCACTCTCAGACAGTTAGGCTAGCTTAGCATAAAGACTGGAAGCAGGGGGAAACAGCTAGCCTGACTGTCCACAGGTAAAATCTTTCTACCAGCACCTCTAAAGTGTTTAATCCACACACAAACAAATGTAAAAACCACAGGTTGAGGAGGAGGCACATGCACACCATGCCACACACAGCCAATGGTTTCATTCTGTGGCACTGACCTACAGGTGGTGGTAACATGCCAGGATATGCAGCAGTGCACCAACAATGACCCCTTGTGTAATTATCACTAGTTGCATAAAGAGGTCAGATTGCTGCTGCCTGAACTGCTGGTGCGTCAGTCAAACACTGCAGAAGTATAATGTGACGGGATGATGGGACAGGGTTTGAAAAGTCTAGAAACTCACAACACCAAACGCCGAACAAACCAGCAAAACATGACCAACCGACTGTAGGAATCTTACCTTACTATCTGGGGCAGAAGAATGACCACAGAGTTGAATTAAAAACTTTGAGTCTCAACATGAATTTGACATTATAACTTTAAAGAGTCACTGTACTATGATTTTATCTTGTCAGCTGTCTGTTGATGTGTCCGTGTCTGTCTGAGATACATGTGGTGCTGCTTTCAAGCTAATCTTGAAGTTAGAAAGAAAACTGTTACTACACTAATGAATATACAGTAGATGTTCATATGTTTTATCTACATCTTGACTACGTTCAGAAATTGCAGATTTTTATTGTATTAAATAATTCTTTATTGCCAGTATGACAGCTGCATGTGATTCTCAGCTGTCAACATGAAACTGCTGGTATGTAATTAAAGTCGTTCTTTCAAAGTGTTACTCGTCAGAGGTTTAAACAGAAAGCTGAATGGACGAACAGTTGGAGTCAAACCCAAACTACAAAAGATAAATAAAAACATTAAGATGAGCAGTTTAATGAAACACTCACCAACAAGAAGCTGAATGTGGAATATTTGTCTCGGCTGAAGACGTGGAAAATCACAGGTGTAGTCTCCACTGTCGGCCACCTTCGTCTTTCTGATGATTATGGAGGCGTTGCCAAACTTCAGCTCATCTTCAAAATGTGAGACGCGACCTTTGAACTGCTCATCTTGACCTGAACGGCCGTTATTGTAATGAAGGCCTCCATTATACATGAACACTTCCTTCTTCTGACCATCTTTCCTCCAGTCAAAGAGCTTTGATGTAATGTCCTTGGTGTTGAGGGAACAGGGTAGAAAAACATCACTGTCTTCTTTCACGACCACTTTGACAACACTCGGCCCTGAAAGAGAAACATATTTTTCATTATGTGAATACAATAAGATACCTGATGAGTCACATGACACAGCCCCTTTACGAAGCACAGTTAGAATCCAAAGCCTGGTTATGAGAATATGAGAAAACACATGCTCCAAAAGGTGTTGTGTTCTCAAAACTGTTCATACAATCAACAAAATCACAGGCTGGTGTCTAAAATGAAAAAGGTACAAACAGGGTTTGCACACCCAAATCAGTCAGGATGTTCCTTTTATTTAGTTTTCAACGTCAAATGTAGCACCAGGAAAACAACATGCACAGACGTTTAGGCGTTCTTCAGTTTGAGTCCTTTTAACCAACAATGAGTGTCAATCACCAAAGGGTGCACCAAGTGGCTACCTGTAGTCAGAGGCCTCCTCAGACCTGCCTCAGGACCCCTTCCCAACATTAAATACAGGGTTCGACATTAGTCATGGCCCTATGGCCACCACCAAGTTTTATCCCTAAACTGGATATACTTTGCCTTCACCAAAGCAACATTACAGTTCCACAAACATTAAAAGTCCGAAGAGACTGAGAGAATATGTGTACCATATGTTTACAAAGAACTTCGACTTTTCAATTTAAATAGATTATTACAGAAATATATTTTCATTCTGTTAATGTATTTTATGTATTGAAGTGCCACAGTTGAGGAAGGCTGTGTTAAGTTGTGTTAAATTGCCTTTGCTGTATTGTTTTTACATAACTTTACAGTTATGTACTTTGGCCACCAAATATAGGGGCTTGGTGGCCCGTGGGGCCGGTGCTTAAAATATTAGTGTCTGTCCCTTAAATCCTATAAGTCTATCAACCAAAAACAAAGCTACACACACATTCACAACACTAGACAAAGATTATACACACAAACAGATATTATATGTGAGCTGTTTCCAACCAACATGGACGACAAAAAACTACACAACATAACTCCAGACATATCTGAGGAACGCTGCGATGAAAACATCAGGCCAACCTTCTTGAGTCATTATAGCAGACGGTCACGGTATAAGGAAATATAAATGTTGTACAACTTGTTACAGGAAAGGAGACAAGTTGAATTCTACACTGGTTGGAAGCTGAGGGCAGACTGCAGGGAGCTACTTGGTGCACCTCGTAACAACTTGGTAACAAGCTGATTGACTCATTGTCACCAAAAACGTCTGTGCGTGTTGTTTTCCCTGTGCTGAACTCTGACACTGGAACGTGAATAAAAGGAACATCCTGACTGATTTGGGTGTGTGAACCCTTTTTGTACTTTTTTACTCTAACTTTGGTTCAGCGCACCCCGGCGCTCTTTTTCTCTGTTTGGTCACAGTGTTTTCTTCTTCTACCAAAATGAAAATAAGAAATTCTTCACTCCAGACAGCAAAAAGTCAAACAACCTTCTTCTCTTAAACACAAAATATCCTCCCCGACCAGACGTCTTGGATAAAACAGTTCCTGAGACAAATCTAACCTGGACTACGGTGACGTCCTCAGGTGAAGCCTGTGACATTTGAGTGACCTGGACCCTGAAAGCAAATGTCCCTTTCAGTGAAGAAGAGATGCTTCCAGGTTGGTTTGGAGCTGCTCCTGACCTGCTGACCTGCAGTCTGACAGACGTGACGTCGTCCCTTCAAACACCAGCTAACCGAGCTGATGTGTCCCTTTACACACGACTTCTCACTGAGGTGATGAACCTCTTTATATTCTCTCGCAGTGAACGAGTCAACACGTTTCTCTTCAACAGGAACGAGACTCTGATTATTGCAAACGGAAAACAGTCTCCAGGTTTTCTTTGTGATGGTTGAGTGAAAACAGCCAAAGATCATCAAGGGTCACGTGAAGGCATCTGAAGCTGCGTTCACTGCACCGGCAGCATTTGCAGCGAGCATCAGGTTAATAAATCACACAGGAAAACCTGCAGAGCACAAACAGTACAGACTACTGACAACAGCTAACGGGGCCAACAGAGCCAGTAACTAACGGACTCAGCTGACAAAACACACATTTACTGGTGTTTTCATGATGCCACTGACAAAGTAAAGAAACAGCATTTACACTTCGGGCCGGTTAAAACAGATTTCTGGACAGTTCAGAAACTAGTTAACTTTCTCACCGTTTCCAAGTATTGATCCGGACCAAGTCAGCAGACAGAACCAGGACAGAAGACCCGGAGACGTCAACTTAAATCCAAAACCCGACATGTTGTCTGGAAGATATTCCAAGTTAAATGTCAATAATACGAAACAAACTGACGGTGGGCAGCTGCTGACCACAGTCCTGTGCTCTAAGACGACAGTATTGATCACTGATAACTACAGAACTACTTCAGACCCGCTTTAACTTATTAAAACTACCTAACGGAGGATCCACGCTGTCGGCTAGTAAATAAAAGCTACTACGCTAAAACGCTGAAGCTTCTTCTTCTGTGGAGTTTATTGGCGGTTGGCATCACCGCCACCAGCTGGACTGGAGTCAGGAGCAGGAGGTTATGCAGGAAAAACAAAACAGAACAAATAGAAACCTAGACTCTTTTAGGTAAATCTGTCTTTTATAAACCTAATAACGTTGTAGTGTATCTCGCCTGCTGTTCTCCCCAAGAGACCCGACAGTGAAGAGTCACGGTGGTTCATCTTCCTCAGGGACTGAAACAGGTGACCCCTCTCCATATTGGCTTTCCTACAATGAAGTATTACATGTTCGACTGTTTCTGGTTGGCCACAGTTTGTGCCTATATATAGATGTCTTCCAGTCTCCTTCTCGTCCCAGTGCTCCTGCCATACTGACCTGTGGGTCTACATGCTGATTGTCCTAATGAGTGTCTCAGCTTCAGCTCTGCTCAGTGGGACCTGTGGGTCTACATGCTGATTGTCCTAATGAGTGTCTCAGCTTCAGCTCTGCTCAGTGGGACCTGTAGGTCTACATGCTGATTGTCCTAATGAGTGTCTCAGCTTCAGCTCTGTTCAGTGGGACCTGTAGGTCTACATGCTGATTGTCCTAATGAATGTCTCAGCTTCAGCTCTGCTCAGTGGGACCTGTAGGTCTACATGCTGATTGTCCTAATGAGTGTCTCAGCTTCAGCTCTGCTCAGTGGGACCTGTAGGTCTACATGCTGATTGTCCTAATGAGTGTCTCAGCTTCAGCTCTGTTCAGTGGGACCTGTGGGTCTACATGCTGATTGTCCTAATGAGTGTCTCAGCTTCAGCTCTGCTCAGTGGGACCTGCTGCTTCCGGATACACGCTTGTTTACTTTACTCTTCAGAATAAAAGCCTGATGTCAGGAATTCACTTCTATTTCCAGTTTTTAAACCAACGTGGAATAAAATATTTTGGTTCCAGCTTCTTAACTGTGAGGATTATCTGCTCTTGTTGTGTTTTATATCATTAAAAATCTGATATCTTTGGGTTTTGGACTGTAGGTCAGACAAAACAAGTAATTTAAAGACGTTATGTGACGGGCTTTTTTCTAAACGATCAATTGATTAATCAAGAACATAATCAGCAGATTAATAGATAATGAAAATAATTGTTAGTTGCAGCCGTAATCTGAGATTTCAGTTAGCAGGTGTGATGATTAAATAAAAAAATAGTGAGTTTGAAGATTTTTTAACCTCTTTAACTGCTTTTATTTTGAAGGCAGATGTCAAAACCGAAAGTGTTGTGGTTTCCGGTCTCTTTACACGTCCGTGGAGTGAAAAACCTTCCGCGTCACAACAAAACCATTTGACTTTTTCTCTCCTTTTCCTGTTCTCCTTTTCAAACACTGTTAAAGAAAAAAGTTCTACCAAATAATTGTATTCTTCTAGTTTATTTGACTGTTTTTTAGTTTGGAGTGCAGAGAGAGGTCGTCCTGTGTTGGCCACCTGGCCTGAGCGACATGTTCTGTGTTTGCTGTTTACGTTTTAAATGCACTTCTTAAATCAGAAATAGATAAATGAATAAAATAAAATGCAGAGATGGAAGAATGGATGTTGGATGGAGCGAGCTTTCTACCATCAGCTGCTTATAGCAAATAAATTATATTATTAGTATTAGGCAAGGTATTATTAATGCTATTGATGACCATATGTTGCCTTATTTCAGTATTGTTTTCATCAGTTAAATAAATGAAACTGTTTAGTTTTTCCATCAGATCATCACATTAAAAATACTAAACTAAATAAAACAGCAGGTGATGAGTCTAAACAGTTGTCATGGTTACATAAATGTGTCTAACAGTGAACATACTGGCTGTCTCTTTTAACTCCCCCCCTCTGTATCTGCCTCTCTGCCCCCCCCCCAGTCTCCCCTGCACCCTATACCTGCCTCGCCCACCAGTCCACAGTCCATCCTGGATGGCAGTAACTCCACCTTGTCGGGCAGCGCCAGCTCTGGAGTCTCCTCCCTCAGTGAGAGCAACTTCGGCGGCCCCGCCTCCTCCTCCGACCCCCCGGCCAGTCGCACAGACACCCTGGAGTCCGTCCCCAGCAGCCAGGCCTGGACCACCGACCAGGAAGACCTGGACTCGCCTTACCAGCCCGTCAGGTACAGCATCTCCGAGCCTGAAGTCCTGGACGGAGTCAAACTCCCGCCCTGCCGCAGCCACTCCGCCCCGGGAGGCGTCACCCCGGCCCAGGCGGTGGGCCAAATCCAGCCCCGGGCTCCGGGTTCGGCCTCCACTGGAGCTCCACAACAACCACAGCAGCAGGATGGGCTGCCGCACCCCCAACACCACTACAACCACCACCATTTCCACCCACACTACATCCCCCACCTCCCGCCTCTTTACCACCTCCACGAGCCTCCTCCAGCCCTGCCCCCCAAACCCTACCTCAGAGAGGGGTGTATCCCTGAAGAAGACCCCCTGAACACCCAGTCCGCACCACCTCCTCCTGCACCCCGGCCCATGCCACGCAAGATCTCCCAGCCCATAATCGCAGCAACCAAGGATGAGCAGGCTAAAGTGGCCTGGGAGCACGGCATCAGTGAGTAAGACGTCGGCTGATGATGAAGAAACTTGCAGGACTGAAATGAACCGAATTTAAACTCTTTTCAGAAGAGAGAAAGAGGAAGAAGAGCTGAACTGAAACCGAGTGATGTTGAGAGAAACTGTCAGACCCCCCCCAGCTGTCCCGGTCCAATAACCAAACTAATCACTGAAAGGTAAAAGCTGAAAGATGAAGGTGGGAATGATCTGCTCCACATCACCTGCACGTCATCTCATCCTTTAATCAGCTCTTTCACTAAACCATCACGATATCGTCCACAGATCCACCTTTCTAAGTTCAGTCGCACCTCTACTGAAATATGTATCGATCTCATGTTAGTTATTGATTTAATTTTCATT